>JAJQOW010000014.1:13406467-13786272 GCA_037975125.1 Latrodectus hesperus | reverse complement strand
ATATATATATATATATATATATATATATATATATATATATATATATATATAATTCACTAATTCAAATTATTATCTGACAATAACTCAAAAATTCTTGAAATGTAGATGCGTTATGAAGTTATTTAGAGAGATATTGTAAAATTGGATTACTATCACTTTACGAAAATTTGATCCCGTTATATAAATTAAATCTTACTGTTTAAATTAAAATGGTGTATTAAAAAATTTATTAAAACCCAAAATCTAAAATCCAAACTAAATTTTTGCAGTATTGAACATGGACCACTTAAAAATTAATCAATGATGATTTGCATAGTTAGATGGCTAAAAATCAACAATTCCTTGGTAAATCATCTGTGGAATTGATTTTTAACTGTTGGTGCAACCTTTTGAAGCGTGTAAGAAAGCTGACCAATATCTTATCTTTCTAATATATGGTTCTTGTTATTTGTTTCCTGTTCACATATGTGTATGTTTCTACTGAGAAAAAGATAGTATAATTTATGACGATATGCTGAAAGCTTCTTTTTAGGGATTAGTGTCTTACGGATCTCTTGATCTGTATATTAAATAACCAATATCATTCATTCTGCTTACTTTCAGCCTTAAAAAGAAGTGATTGAAAAATGAAAATAGTCATGTAAACATTTCTGAAAGCTAATGAAAGCTTGTTTTGTTTACTGTTAAGTCTTGGTTCATTTTATTGAGTGTGTACTCATTGTATTTTCATACGGAAATAATGAATACTTAATTTAATATCTTTTGTCAAATCTTTGATATTTTTGTGTACAGGAAAGGTAAATTCAAGAAGTAGTGTTTTTGTATTGGAAAATACATACTTAAATGTACACATAGATACATATATATCCGTCCTAGAAATTCACAATGCTTAACAGAACAAAACATATATTGCATTCAATTATTCCTCCGTATGATAGAGAAATTTGTGATTTTTTCATTTGTGAGTAAAAAATGTTTTCACACTTGTACTCATCAGTTTTTGAAGAAGAGTTGACATCCAGTTTACATGTTTAATATACTTTTCATCATAATCTCACGCGTGTACACATTTAATACTCTCATCTCATGAAATCCTAAACATACATTGAATGCTCTCCTGTCTTACATTCTCTAAAATCTCAAATGGACTTACAGCTGTTCTACATTATAAATACCCAGTGATATCTATTTAACTCATAGTGACTCAAACAGTACGAAATATCGGTATAACGATTTCGCTATTATTCGAATAACCATTAATCATTTGTATTATTCCATGATTATTTTCCATTTCTGTATAAAAGTTTTTATGTTTTAATAATAAATGGCATTATTATTTTTAGCACCAATTTTTCTTCAATTTGCATGCATAATTATCGCAATTTTTTCTTTGTTAATAAACTTTAGAAAATAGTGAATCAATTAAATTTTTGTATATTCAATAAATGATTATTATAACAAGCAATTTTTTAGATTATTAGAGTTTGAAGTTGATCAGTCATAAAAATTTGCATCAAGAAGCCTTATCGTGTTTCATAACTAAACATATTGCCATGGTAGCCTAGTGGTTAGGCCATCGGTCTTCCGTGCGGAAGGGCGGGGTTCGATTCCAAATGCCGCCAAAGACCCATCGGATACATGCGATATACGTGCTTGTTAAATCTGTGGAATCGAAAGTCCTGTGGTTGCAGTGTCATGGGATAGCAGTTACCATGGATGAAATGGTCTGGAGAAAATTTCCTTCCCCGTCAGATCAATGTCAAAATGGAGAGAGTGATTCCTTTGGTGGTGCCTTCTATCGGACGAGTTTAGAGAAAAGTCGTACTTTCACCTTCTTGTTGCTCTGGTTAAACCAAAGACCCATCCTGCTGACTTAAATTCGCATAGCATAACGAGTTTGGCTTGTCCAAGTGTTATTAGTAAAAACCACATAACAAAACATAGTTGTTAATTTTTACAATGGTGCAGTAAACTTATCTTTCAGGAGCACTTTACCAGTAAAATCTTTGAAGGTATTTTTTATCATTAGTTATACCTTTACACCCATGGAATATAATCTTGCTAAAATGGTGAATAAAAATTTGAAGTAAGATATGTAAGTGTATGATATGAAAGCTCCCTCGATGGATTTCTTAAAATAACAACGAAGGTGTTAAATTAAGTTCAAACTAACAACCGTCATTGAGCTAAATGATATTTTTTCTGTTATCAAGAACCCTGTATTATCAACATTTATATAAAGTTGAGCTTGATGGAATTACTTCAAGATATCTTAATGAAAGATATTTGTCAGATGGAACCAATAAGCACTTACCATTCATAGACATATCTTTATATCTGTGCATTGGGTATTGTTTCACGCAAGTCAATGTTTTCCTCAGTTCTTTGGAAAGCAGTTGCCTGAAATGATTATTCCGAATCCAGTTTAAAATTTGACTATTATCAAATTCATGTTTGAAAAGCTCTTGTAAAATTAGTCAAATAGAATTTTTCTTTTGAAGTGGTTACTGTGCTATTTTCTCAAGATTTTTTAGTAGAATGAAACCACTATTTTATGCCATTCATTCAAAATTAATTAAACGCTTAAATCAATTTTAGACTAACCAATTGAATAACACATTATTCACTTCAGAACTACAATATCTTCACTATTTTGTAGAATCATTACGTTTTAAGTTTCTCCTCTTTCATATCTAATATATATCCGTATGCATTCATTTCCATTGCTTTTGGGAAGATATATCCATTTGTATTAGAAATACAAATGTTTTATGTTTTTACTGTTATGTGAAGGACTTTTAATTATTTTCAGAATTTAATGAATAAAATATTTTAGTAATGATTAACGATTCTCAACTTGAATCACGTGTGTTAATATAATTTAGTTAAATTATTTTCTTTAATTAAGATAGACATTCTTACTTTAATTAATTGAAAAATGTAATTTTGAATTTGTTAATTAAAATAATATTCCCTTAAGCAAATTCCATCTTTTAATTACAAAATGGAATGGCTGAATAACATCCTTCTCCTTTCAGGAAGAAATAATAAGTGTTTTGATGGTATCGCTATTTACAATATATTTTTAATGATAAAACTTAATTAAAGAGTCAAAAAGCAAAAAACTGAGTAACTTTTCTTAGAAAATATTTATTTACTTTTTTATCTATTTGTTGTTTTTGTCGTGTGTCAGCTAAGCTGGCATTATGGGGTGCTCTGCTCCACTCTTCCAACTGAACCTTATTTTGGTGCGAAGTCCGACTTCCTCAGTGCACACATGCCATAAGAACACGTTTATAGAGTAGGCAACCATTCACACTTTATTTATACAAGGAAATGACAAGATAGATAGAGAGAGAAAGTACATCCATACCCGAACCGGGATACGAACCCAGGACCTCCCTATCTGCAGTCAGGCACGATGAATACTAGACAAGCTGGGAGGCTGTTCTATAGAATATAAAAATTAATTCCCATATTTTCATTCTTTTATCAGTGATTTTAAGCGCATGTAAAAAAAATATTATATTGTAATTCCAATGTGAAGCCAGGTTTCTTAATGGTAACGTTTCACGCTCCCAAGGCACAGATCCGAGTTTCGGTCCTAGGGCTGGGTAAGGTCGACTCAGCCTTTCATCCCTTCAGTGGGTCCATAAACTGAGTACCAAGCATGCTTGGGAACTAAACACTGGAGGCTTCGCATAAGGCTGACCACATACTAAAGACATTGGCTTCGGATTTCAGGTCCTCTCGGTCAAGAAAAGGGTAATGTGCACTGTTAGCTTTAGCCCTCATGGGCTGTCGTGCCGCAGAGTTTAGTTTATGTACCCATTTATAGAGCAGAAAACCATTCACAACCCATTCATACAAGGAAAGGACAAAGACAGGATAGATAGAGAAAGTGCAACCATACCCGAACCGGGATTCGAACCCAAGACCTCCCTATCCGCAGTCAGGTACGCTGACCACCAGACAGAGTAGGTGGCCTTAATCTATTTTATTAGTGTAATTTCGTGAAGAATTTTTACAGCTTAAATTAGACTATATAGCCTAACTTGATTCAAATATATGTTGAAAATTGAATTTTTTTTCTTTTAATGCAAAATTTAAAACGGTGGAATTTTAATAACTCATATAAAGCTATGCTATGCAAAAAATATGGCCTGTTGAAAAATCGCCATATTTTTATTAATTTTTTTTTCCATTCAATCCATTCCTACATTATTTATGTAGTCTTACTTTTCTATTTATATTATCACTTTTCTTACCAACCTATTAATCTCATTTATGTTGTATTGCAGATGAATCGGTCATCTAATGGCACAGTATTTTTGAAAAACACGAGTAGATCTGCTGAAGGAACATACAGGTGTGAAGTTTCTGCGGACGCACCATCGTTTCAGTCCATATTTTCAGAAAAATTCATGGCAGTCGAAGGTAAGATAACTGAATGAATTTCTATGCACTTCATAAATCCAATAAGAGATTTGTAAATTGGCCAATGATCTTATCATTTCAGTCCATATTTTCAGAAAAATTCATGGCAGTCGAAGATAAGATACCTTAATGAATTTCCATGCATTTCATAAATCCAATTTTTGTAAATTGGCCTTATCATTTCATTCCATATTTTCAGAAAAATTCATGACAGTCGAAGATAAGATAACTTAATGAATTTCCATGCATTTCATAAATCCAATAAGATATTTGTAAATTGGCTAATGATCTTGCCTTGCAACAAATATCAAACATACCTTTTCATAAATAAATTTCAGCGTGATTTACATTTAATCATACGAAAATCTCTCATCCTTCATCTAATTATTTTTTATAAAACTAAAACAAATATAATTTTTCTGTTGATTAATATTCAACCAGAAAATTATATTCATATATAAAATTTAAAAACTGATTAATATTCATTTTATAAATTTTTGTTAATTTAATTTTTAAATTTAAATGAAAACTTCAGTAATATTTCATAAGTTACATGAATTTTTTTTTAGATTTCAAAATACCTTTTTTCTTTTTACAGTTAAAAAGTCTTATTTTTGAAAAGTAGTAACTTGAAACTGAAAGGAAAACAAAACTCTCTGAAATGTATCTAAAGATAAGAAGGAAAGATTTCTTTCTAATGAAACGCCAAGAACTTACTTTCTGTTCGAAGTTTTTCTCCATTGAGAAAAACATTG
The DNA here is from genome assembly GCA_037975125.1 of Latrodectus hesperus. Taxonomy (NCBI): domain Eukaryota; kingdom Metazoa; phylum Arthropoda; class Arachnida; order Araneae; family Theridiidae; genus Latrodectus; species Latrodectus hesperus. The sequence continues at coordinate 13,781,080 of JAJQOW010000014.1, read as the reverse complement.
TAAGATTTGCTGCCTGCAGTGGCAGTCATGTGATCGACTGGAAGAACGATTTTTTAAGAAAAAAATAATTTTAACATCAATCATTCGAATGAAACATTTGTGTCTCTGGAGGCTAAGAAGTATTATAAAGAAAAGAGAAAGAAATAGAATGTTTGTTTGTTCTCTTAATATTAAATGCAATTAGAAAGAAATATTAAGTAATCATAAAGAATTTGTATTACAAATAATGAATAAATTTTCTTTCTATTATTTGGATATGCATAAAGTTTGATACATTTCAATAAATCTTCCTATTATCTGGAAAGAGGGACTTTAATAAATAAATAATATTATAAAAAATAATAAAAATGAGGGTTTCTTGTCATAAAAATTTAGATTGTTATAGTTTGTAAAATACTATATTTATATTACAGCAGATAAATTAATTCGCTAAGTTATAGCAATGGATTCTTAAAAATATTTTTTATAGTGACTTCTCATCTTTTTACTTTTTCCTGAATAACTAAATGATTTACATTGAAATCTCAAAATAAATGTGCTAGACAGAATTAAAAAATTTTCCCTAGTGAATAAATTGTCGACAAATCTGTAAGCTCTGCACTACGCTACATTAAGCTGTTTAAGTTCTAATTCACTAGTGGTCAGCGTGCCTGACTGCGAATAAGAAGGTCCTGGGTTCGAATCCCGGTTCGGGCATGGATGTACTCTCTCTCTCTATCTATCCTGTCTTTGTCCCTTCCTTGTATGTATGAGGTGTGAATGGTTGCCTACCCTATAAACGGGTTCCTGTGGCATGTGTGCAGAGCAAAGTCTTACTTTCACCTTCATGGTGCTCTGATTTGAACGAAAGACGCTCCCAATTGACTTAAATTCGCATAGCCAAAAGGCAAAGCGAGCTTCGCTTGTCCAAGTGTCATTAGTAACAACAACAGTTCTAATTCAACTACACGTTACTTGTTTAAAAAGTTAGTGATCCTACCTTATAAAAGTATTATAAGTTCACACTATATAACTTCGTAACTTATTAACAATTTGCTTGCAGGATACATTGGGATGATGATTGAAAGTTATAATTTCCAAATAAAAATTATTTTATTTTCTAATTAATCAAATACAAAATTTAAGGGTCTATGCAAACTGTTCATTAATTAAGCAATTCCTTTTATGGTGAGAATTTCTTAAATATTATTTGTTTGATATAGACATTCTAATTTCTAAATAACTTCGTTACGTACTGATTAATAAATATATTCTTTATGTCATATTATTCTCTCTTTCTCTCCTGGGTTCGAATCCCGGTTCGGGCATGGATGTACTTTCTCTCTCATATCTTTTTTTAAATTATATATAAATTATTTAAAATGTCACAAATTCACGCAATAGTTTATTACCCACACTAGTGTTTGAATTAACAACATAACTCACCACTATAAATCAACACAACATGCAATTCAAATTTTTACTATATTAATACTAAAGCCATGAAGATTTTCTAAATTGAATGTTAAAAATTTTTCTCTAATCCAGAAAACTGCCGAATTCAAATATTTACAGATTTTACATTTTGATAATTATTAAAAATAGCACAAAAGTTTACATGGAAATAGTAGGATATCCCCCCATTGGCGACCATTGCGACTTTTTTTTCGTCGCCAAGTTAAGCGATTCCTGCGTCAAAAAATAACGCCGGAATTTTCCCAAAGTTCCAAAAATACGCATTTTAGAAAATTTCAAATTACATCATAGTATAAAAAATCTATAAAAGTATTACTGGAAAATGAATAAAAACTTTTTTGTTGGGCTTGCCTTATCTTTAGAACAATCGATAAATGAGATATCTAAATAAGAATAATGGAATTACTTGATATGACGCCCAGCTCACATGATGAATAAGATCAGTGATATTATAGAAAAATATATAAGAAAAATAATAATAAATAAACAAAAAGATATTGGGAAAAAAGAACAGTTTATGATGTTGAAAATTTAAAAAAATGTATAATAACAAATTAAAATATATATATATTAAAAAATAAATAATTAAACAAAATAAAAAATATATATATAATAAATAAATGAAAAGAAATTGGAAAAAAAAAATAGTTTACGATGTTTAGAAACTGGCGACAACGAAACTCAGCAGCAAACTTAGAACAAAAAGTTCGAATTGAAAATATAATGAAAATTTCAAATGCTGTTGCCATTGTAAAGAACCATATATATGACGTAAAAATGATGTAAAACACGAGAAAAACCAAATATGGCCACAAAAAAATCTGAAAAGTAACAAAAACTTAAATTCATAACACGATAATCAAATCATAGGACGCTAGATTTGGCGAGAAACCACTTGGAGGGAGATATCATACTTATACCGTTTGCATTAATCATAAAGATAGTACAAAAAAACATTATTGTTATAAAAAATATGCAATATTCTTAAAATAGCATAAAATATTAAATTAATTGTTACTAATTACTAGATATATGAAAAAATCATGTATGATTTTATGTTATGATAATCATTCTTAATATTAAATTTCATAATGAATTATACAGTTAATGAATTAGGTTACAAAATAAATAAAATCTTCAAAATAAGGATGAAAAATATCTTTATATATTGAAGAATAAAACTATGTAAATGGCACTGTAAGATGGATATTATTATTAGTTGATTTTTAATAGATGATTTACCTATTTCTTTTTCGAGTAAAAATGATGCATTTAAATAAATAAATTTTTAATTGTATACACTTCATGTTCACAATTCCAATTTCTTTTAATTGACTTCAATAAAATTACAGTATGTATATCCACTAAAATGAATAATTTAATAAAAACATGTTGACAAAATTTTATGTGTGATTAATGTATACGTCTAAATACTTCAAATATCACAACTTCTTTTCATCTTTAGAATTACAACGTCATAATTTTTCAAAGTAAAATTTCTAATTTCATCTCTTATTAACAGAGATATTTTCTGTTTTTGAAGCATTATTTTATTTATATCATTATAACTTCGAAATGAATTTTTTGAAGACTTTTTCGTCAAAGCGTGGTCATAAAATGAAAATCTGTTAACACAAAAATTACAGCTAATTTAATTGCATATGTAACAAAATGTTCAAAAATCTCAAAAAGAAAAGCTCATTGGAAAAACACAAATGAATTGAAAATCAACAAAAAAAATCTACATAATCGTCTTTTGCCATTGAAAATAAAAAAACAGTAAAAAATTTTTCCGAACAGAAAAAGCTCCTTCTATTATCTATTAAAGGACAGTCCACCTGAAGTGGCCAATCTCCACACAAATAATCCCTTCTCTCTATTCTTCATCAACAACGAAACTAATATACTTAAACTAACGCAATGATGAAAGCAATGTGGAAAAAAAAATACCCTTGAGAGTAAATAAGCTCAAATAACTCTCTGGGGTTTACGCAGGGAGGGGTGCTTCACCTCCTCCCTCACTGCCCTTAATAACAGCCAATGATGCACTAGTAAGCAATGATTGTTAAACAGCCCTCCTCTTGAGCTTGATGTAAGCTGTTCGGAAACAAAGGGAACGAAGCAAAAAAAATAATAAAATTGAGTTTTTATTACGTCGCCAAGAATGCGGCCTTTAATATATGGATTTTTGGCTTCCAGAAATTCTGCCAGGAGATCGAGAAGCAGGTCGATTAGATGGGGGGCTGAAGGTTCATTTTCTTTGACTCATTATGCAAAGTCTGTCGATCGTAATTGCTCGGGTATCGGATAGGAAATAGAGGGATGGAGGGTTCAATTATTGGCTAATTAAATTTTTCGCAGAATAGTGTGATAAATGGCGTCACCTTTTCGTCAAGGCGACAACGAGAAATTCTTCGCGCTCTGTCTAAAGGGAAGGAGAGCCAAAAATTAAATATGCTAAAATTACCTCATCACATTGCCAGTAAGAAATCTTGTTGCTTGAGCAACGGATTTTTCAGCTTTTCTTTCGCCAGTTTGTCCATGAAAATGATATAGAACTGCAGACTTCTTTCGCTGGATCCAAGTATTTATGGCAATTTAAACAGATTCAGAGTAATTGTGTGCTCTTTACGTTTCACAATTAAAATCATAATAAGCATCCATTAACATCATCCAATTGTAAGTTACAATCATCACAGAAAATTGCTTCTTTAATTGTTCTAATATGATTCTTTGAGTTTGCATAAAATGAATAAAAGGAAAGTGTATTCACTGTGTGAATAGAAGGATAGAGTATTCACTTGTAATTTAGCAAGTAGGTATATAATATTTAAAAAAAGGGTGTTTGTACTAATGACTATCTTCAGTATCTAGATAATAATATTTCAAATTATAATAATGAGTAATGCATTCAATTTTGTTATCATAAGTATCACATATACTTATATATTGCTACTTAAATCTACTATTTCCTCTTGTTTCAATAGAACTATGATCTTTTAAAAAAGATGGAGAAACGAACAAATCATCTAAAAGATTAAATAAAAACGACTTTTTGCATATTTTATCAAACTATGAATGAAAGCACCTGATTGAAGCATAATACTATAAAAACTTAACTTAAGAATGCGGCTCTAAAATTAAAGAATATCATTGATTTTAAATAATTAAGATTATCTTATTATTATTTAAAATTATGTACGTCAGAGTATCATCTAAATTAATATTTAAATCATTTAATGAATTTAAAAAATATTTATAAAACTTTATTGCTCTGAATATATTTAATTCTGTTTAACATTTTCTGCACAGAATTTTGTCAAATAATTAAATATATGCCTGCATAGAGATGCATAGGAATGTGTGTGTGTATTAACAAAATAAATGTAGTTATTGTAATCTCAATTATAATTTTATATTACATATTATTCACCATTTTCATTATTTAATCCTTTGTTTTAACAATATATATGTGTGGCAACACATCTGAAAAACATAGACGAGCTGAAAACATATTAACTGGTTATATTTAATTTTCTCTCTCTCATTTATACATTGTTTCATAGTTTAAACATTTTTAAATATGACAGTATTTTATAAGTGCAAGTGACATAGTTTTCCAGAGGATTTACATATATCAAGTATTTTTTATAAGGGGCCGTGGTAGCCTTGTAGTTAGAGCATTGACCTTCCGTCGGAGAAGGCTAGGTTCGATTCCCAATACCGCCAAAGAACCACCGAATACATGTGATATACGTGCTCATTAAATCTGTGGAATCGAAAGTTCTGTGATTAATAATCACAATGCGTTAAGCAACAAGCATATGTGTAATGGTCAGAAGAAAATTTCCTCCTCTTTCAGATCAATGTCAAAATTGAGGAAGTGAAACCTCTGGTGGTGCCATCTATCGAAGAATTTGAAGAGCAAAGACGTACTTTCCCCTCGTGGTGCTCTGATTAAACAAAAGACATACCCTGACTTATATTCGCATAGCCAAGACATATAGCAAGCTTTGCTTGTCCGAGTGTCATAAGTAATAACATTTATTATAAATCACAATATTTAGCAAGTGTCTCAAAAATTATTTTACAGATTAATTTTACTCTTACGATTACAAAATGTGGAATAATATCTTCAATTGATTTCCCACTGAGCAGGTATTCATTAGCTTAACAGGAGAATTTGATAAATGAGTGAAAGAGGAAACTGCTAATTGAATATTAATTAGATAACTGTTCAAAAAAATCAATAGAAAATTTTAATCAATTGTAAGTATCCCTAAATTTTATAGTATTGTAAAATAGAAAAGAACAATGTTTTTGAAAATATATATACTTTTTATATTAATTTTTTCTTAAAAACGCTAAGCTGATAACCAAAATGTTAAATTTTTTATTTTAAGTTCAATAATTTATAAATAAGATACCTGAGATGAACCGGGATGTTTGTAATATAATTAGAAATTTACGTTAATGAGTCTCATTCTAATTAACTTAATAAGCAATGGAAAAAGACCGATAAGTGTCAAACAAACGACTCCAATTATATTCATAAAATGCATTCATAAATTCATTTTCATAAATTAATAAAAAACTAATCCAAATAAAGCAACTTTAAATAAAAATTTCAACTTAACTCAGAAATCTCATTTATAATATTTTCAGTTATTAATTTATAAACTTATAACATGCTTTCAAAAACTTGGTTTCTTTCATATTCTGACAATTTTTAAGATCTTAAGAAACCAGAAATTACAGCAAAATTTGCGTTACTCATTTATGTTTCAGATTTTTTAAATATTTTTAAAGTTAAATATAAAGAATACAAATACTGCTTGAAATATATTTAAATATGATGTTTTATGTGAAGTAAATTTAGACTTTTAAGGAATCAAGGTCGTATCAGTTTATTCAAATGCTTATACATGTTTACTTGCATTAAACATATATATATAAACAGCATTAAGCAATTCTTTTAAGGAAGCTATTTCTGAAGTAAGCATCAACACTAAATAACAAAGGTTTTTCTTTATTTTGTAAAAATTAAATACATTTGATCACGAATACATTTAATAATATTAAACTGTGAATGAAATCCCTTAAAGAACAAATAAGATTAATAATTTAGGATTGTTTGAGAACAATGCTTTCATAATTTCTCTTTAAAAAATATTTTTAAATAAAGACTTTTGGATAAATTTCTTAATTTAAGTTTTAAAATTTCATTAATTAATTGAGTGACTAAAAAAATTTATTTGAAATGCATAATCTGTCTTTCATCTTTAATTTCGGATAAAGCATTTAAAGAAATCATAAATGTAATACGAACTAAACATAACAAAAATGGTAATTTTTCATGCCTAAAACATTTAGGCATTTTTATTGAATAATATTTATTGGCTTTAGTATCGATTTTCTGACTGTATGAGAAAAATTCGATTACATTAACTATTTTAAATGTGTAAATCATTGGCTTTTCACTGTACGAATAAGATTACATTTTCAAAAGTTATAGAATAGAAGTTTTGGAGTATTATTTTTTTAAGTATTTTATCTTATTTTTGTCCTATTTTCTCCCATTTTAAGAAACATTATGATAAATTTGTATATACCAAGTATTTAAAAATTATTATAATAGAAAAAGCAATAAGTAATAAAAAGAAAACCTTTTTAATAGACTCAATAATTTCTGCAAGCAATTTTTTTGATTGCACTGATTATTTAAATTTTTATGCCCTGCAAATCTCCTTCTCAGTTGTACCTTGTTTAATTCCAAATTTTCATATAATTTTGTACTATAGAATACATAAACACAGATGTATAGATGTAAATATATATATATATATATATATATATATATATATATATATATATATATATATATATATATATATATATATATATATATATATATATATATATATATATATATATATATATATATATATATATATATATATATATATATATATATATATATATATATATATATATATATATATATATATATATATATATATATATATATATATATATATATATGTATGTATGTATAGAAAAACTTTTAAGTGCAAACCTTTATTTTAAAATATTAAAATAAAATTAGTATAAAAAATACATGTAACATATTCATATAATCTTTAGAGCCAACCAATATTTGAATTATAAAATTAACCATAATAGGTATATTAATTTATTAATATGATCTCTACTTTATTTTCGTGTTCTAAATTTAAATATCAATGGTAAAATATATTACTAATAATTAATTTATTTTACTTTAAATCACAATAAAAAAATAATTATATCCAACCTTAATTCCAAAGATAAAATAAAAGCCTATCTACTCAAAATCGAATATTGTAAAGGTTTTTTTTTAATCTATAACTTAAAGTGACAAAGCAGCTACTTTGTTTTAAAAATACACAAGTTAACAGTTATCAGTATAAAAATATACTATGTTGATTGGTTATTTTTCTCGTTCCAGATCGACCCGTGGCGACGTCCCAATCTGCTGCTCATCTGTGCACGTGGACACTTTGGCTGGTCCTGTCGGCGCTATTTGGCCTCATTTTCTACCAATGATACTTAAAGTGGCCAAGTAATTCATCCACTGTGCCTGAAGAAGCAGTAGTCGCTTTCTGAAGTTAGGAATTGTTCAACTTCGAATCAGCAGTGCTGTCTATTGTCTCACGGAACCACGTGCATTCGGTTGTGCGAGAGCTTTTTGCCAGTTTGGTTATCCACTTAGTGTGAAAAACTGTCACATCTAAACTGCTCTATATACTATGAAACATTAGAGATTTGGTAACTTTGACGGACTTTAAGAAAACTATGTTAATTTTAGTGCGATTTTTCCCTTCGAATGGTAAATCGGAAAGCTTATTTACAGAATATGTAAAAACACCGTTGGCAACATACACTGGATATTGTTTCTGTTATTTGAATTTCTATTATTCCTACAACAATTTCTATATAAATCTGAATATGGGACATTTTTTGTTCTCAGATAATTGAAGAATATGCTGATATGTGTAATATAAATTGTGGAAAGAATATATTCTTAATGTTATGAACATTAAATTAATTGTACATTTCATTCTAAATCGAGAAGTTATATGCTGAAATTTATCATAATCTGTTATTGTTGATGACATTTCTTGTAGATAAATTTGTCATTAAAAAAATAACAATGATTCTATGTTACATTTGCGGTGAAACTGTTTCAACATGAAGAATATTAAAAATATCATGAAATGCATAGTATTATAAAATTACAATATATATATATATATATATATATATATATATATATATATATATATATATATATATATATATATATATATATATATATATATATATATAATTAAAAAAGTTATAATTTACTGTTAAATGTGTTTTAATCTTTATTTTACCCTTTTAAAGCAACTTTAGATTAAAAAATAAATTTAGAGTAATTACAATAAATGAAAATATATAATTTCTCAGAAAAACTTTTTTCCTTTTAAACCGATTTCTAAGACTTTGTTTTTTTAAACAATATATTAAGAGTTTTCTATCCGGTCTTATATCATTTTAACTTAAAGAATAAGGAACATTTTCGATAAATCATTCATCTAAGAGTTATTTGCTTAATTACTGATACTATAAATAATGCTGTTGCATATAGCAAAATATATAACCATTATAAGTAAACATTACTTTTGAAAGAAATATTGCCACACAATCAGTATTAAAAAGTTAAATTAAAGAATATGTGGCACAATACATTTGTGAGACAAATTAATATCATAATCTGTTAATTTTCTTAATACATATATTATAAGTTACTTGTTAAATGACGTTTAAAAAATGTCTTGTTAAGTCTCTTTTTTCCATGAGGGTCAGATTCATTTATAATTAAAAATTTCATTTAAAAAATGTTATTATTAAATTTCATGAAAAATATAATTGTATTACAATTTAACTTCTGAAGTTAAATCCAAAAACTCATTATTTTTTACATTAAAAGTAAAATAAATTCATATATAATATCTTCTTCGAGTTTATTTTTATAGATTGGAAATAATTGTAGCTGAAGAAGAGTTTTCGGCTCCATAAAATATAACAAAATTAATATTTGATGTTGGAATTTCTAATTATATCATATGAATTATCATTATTCATCATAAAATCAATTGAAAAAAATTTTGAAATTCACATGAAATGTTTATTTTTATTTAAGTAATAAATAATATTAATTTGATCAGTAAATAGTGTTTATCAAGTTTAAAATTAGAAGTTTTAAGCTTTGTGACTACAATGTGCCAATTCCACTGAATATTAATGTTGTAAAATATTAATAAATGAAAAATTAGTTCTTATAACTAAGCAACAAATTAGATAAATTTATCTAAAATTAAATTTTGAATAAATTTGCCTATTTTTTTTATATTATATCTGTGCAAAGCACAATATTTAAGTACACTATCTCCATTTTGTTAATTCTATATATATATATATATATATATATATATATATATATATATATATATATATATATTTGTTTATACCCTTTTATTTTATTCTCTTACGTTTAAACATAGCTAGAGGAAGATATTTTTGAATCAACATATTACCATAAAATTTTATCTTTAGAATAATGCACAAAATATTAAAAAGGAATCAATTATTTAGGTAATGCCATGTTAAAATATATTTTCGAAAAACACTTATCCGTATCTTATTTAAAAGCATAATTTTATTAAAAACTATAAGAAATTTTAGTTTCAAGGTTCGTTATTTTTCCTTTATATCTTGATCATTGGTTTCTTAGATTATAGCCATATTATAAAATATATTCTCATTTTATGTATATGTGTAGTAATAAATAGTGTAGAACAAAAATATAATTGCGTAGTTTAACCATTAGTTCTCTGCCATTTAAAGAATCATTATATATTATTACAAAATTAAATTACTATTTAAATGAGTAATTATCTATTTATTCTATGAGATAGAGAGTATTTTTATCCAGTTTGGTGAATTTAATTTCTGAGTAACTAAAATTGATTTTCCTGGGTGACAAAACTAATACTCGAGTTAGCATCTCGAAGATAATAATTATAAATAATCATAAAAATAATTGAATCAATGAATGATAAGGAAACAGTTTCCTTATCAAATAGTTATTTAAAGCATGTAATTTACATATAAGCACATATAATATCAAAATATATTAAAATTACTGTAAGCAATATCTTATTTTTAATTACGCACTTATATAGCTTCAATCTAAATTAATTGAATCCGTATTTTATATGTTTGAAAGTGTAGAATATAATTAGTATTAACAATGGACAACTTCTACAAGAAATTTTATTGAATCAGTTATTTGATTCTTTAAGATATTAAACTAAAATTTAAAGTTTCCTTTTATAAATATTCAGTATTTAGTTAATAGGATTGATAACGTGACTATTTAGAAAAATGTATTCCTAAGCAAAAATAATTATTATAAGTGCTTAAATTCTCTATTAGATTATTCAGTAAGTTATACTACTTTAAATGTTTTATGTATTTTGCATTAAACTTAATTTCCTCATTACTTTAATTATAATAGATTTTAATTAACAACAAAACATTTGTGCACATAAAATTTAATTAAAGCTTAAAATTAAAAAGTTTCTTTTTCTAAGTTTAAGTTTATAAACAATAAAGGATATATTAAAATTTTCATTCGTTTACTGGAACCAAATTCTTTAAAAATATCAAGCAAAGCATATAATTTTAAAAATAAATCTAAGTATGTTTAATATAATAAAATTTACTTTAAAATTTAATGAAGTTTGTTTCCCTACAAAGCATACTTTCAAAGCATACATCTAATTAAAAATTTGTAGATTTCATATTTTTTCACAATGATTTACTAAGAATTATTAATATAAGTGAAATAAATTTCGTTAATTCCATAAAATATGTAAATTACAATAATTTGAATAAAATTCATTTTTGCATATTAATTGTAATTTTGGACATATTTAAGTATAAAGATTAAAAAGAAAGAAAAATAGGACAGCTTTTTATTAATTTTTATTAATCACATTATTATTATTATTATATTATTTCACTTACATTTCATAAAATGTTTCAAGAAGTATTTTAAGAAAATTCCAGAAAAGGCTAGTTCTAGAAATTGTGTTCTCTCTTATAAATAAAATATCATAGAAAAAAATCCTGAAATTAACTATATTTGTTATCTTGCACCTCAGATGAATCCAAGTTCTTATCACTCATTAAAAACAGGGGAAAATATCAACAATCAATTTAAGTGACAAAAATCAAAAGATAAAACTTTCTTTTTATAAATTAAAATCTTCTTAATTCGGTTATCAAATAGTATTGTTTTAAATTTGATTTGATTTTTATTTATGGTATACTATTATATAAAGAGTATAATTCCTTTCTATAGCAAAGCAATACAACAAAATATGATATGAATTTGAGTATTCAGAATCATGTGAAAAAAGAAAATAAACATAAAACATTTTAAGGGTTTTTTCAACCTTAAACTCTCAAGATTAGAGCATAACCAAATGACTTCTAAATTATGGCTTTTTTTACAATATCATGATCTTACACCTATAAAAAATGTAAACAATATATTAGAAAAGTAAATCAAGTCAGCGCTAATTATTAATAATTTCATAATATTACAAATCAAGCAAACCATTTTAATGTCACTTTCACAAAGCAACTTTTGTTTTCCAAATTTATATTTTAATCAATGAAATTTTTTTCTTAAACTTTTCTATTTAAATTTGTATTTAATTAATGAAATCATATTACTGAATGAATTGTAATATGTGTGCAGTATCTTCTATTATTATTTATTACTATATTTAACACAAAGTATAATACATATTCACTAAATTATAATCGAATTTTACTCATTAGCATCTTACTTACCGTAACTTTATTTAACTAGTTCATGTTTTTACAATATAATTAGTGATTAAAAATTTTTAATATCCCTTTTAATTTTTTAAAATTAACTAAAAAAATGTGATTTAATAAGCAATTTCAAAGCTCAAGTCATTGAATTACTATTGAATTGAATTTATTCGTTTAAAATTTAAAAAGGATGAAAAAAAATCTAAATTAACTTTAACTATTTATCTTTTATAGCAATAAAAGAAATTGTGATACATCTTTGTTTCCAATAATTACTAAGATTATGATATTATCCTAAAAGCTAATAAGATGAAATAAATGATTACACTAAATGTAAATTTATTAATTTTAACGAACTTATATAATTCCATATAAAATGAATTTTAATCTCATTATTAACAACAACATTGCAGATGATGTTTACTATAAAAACATAAATTTTTCCAGATGAATATGAATCATTATTCATTGACAATATCAATTATAAAATTTATTTTAATACTTCAAAAAAATTTTATAAGTACTGTTAAATACTAAAAATTAACTGTTAATAATTAGGTCATTTAAAAATATGAAATTTATTGCTATGTTTTTTTAAATATTTTTCATTATTGTACTCAAAATCTTAATATGTATGCGATGTTTCATATGGATAACTTATTCCATGGTCTTATATTTATGATTTTTCCAATATTCAATGTCTCTGAAATTTTTTCAATAATTATTGCCAAATATTAATACATTTAATTATTTTATATTGAGTAACTATATTCAAAATTTTTTTCCAGTCGTTAAATTTAATTCTAAGTTGATTTTCAAACAAAAGATTTTAATTAGTTTAATTATCAATCATTAAATTCTCTAAAACTAGTTCAAAAAGCTTTGCACTATCCATGTATATTATAATATTGTATTCCATCTGTATAAAAAACCTAATCTTTTTTATATCTTTATTGTTTTCATTATTACTCATTTCCTGTTCAGTGTATATTAAAGTAAGTGGTTTATAAATCATTAAATGTGATAGAAATGTTTTTCATGTTACTATAACTATATTAAAGCTTAATCATATTATACTTTTTATCGTCCATTTTAATTTATAAATAATAATTCTTATAACTAATATATGTGTTTAATTTAATACTTTTATATTCAAACTTATTATAATAAAAAATAAAAATATATTGCTATTTATATCTTTTTCAAAATTTCTTTATGACTTACGTTATACATTATTCCAATCTATGACAAAAATTATTCGTAATTATTGCATTATAAGTAATTATAGTTCATATAATTCGAAAGAAATTTATAAAATGTTTTTCGAATTCCAAACTGCATCCTGATTGAAATATTGGTATTTTCTTTAAAAGCTGATATCAAACTTCCAAATAACTTAAATATTCAAATCACTTTTACAGATAAATTATATTAATGTGTGGTAAGATATTTAATTTTTAATTTTTGTAAAAGGTTACTTTATTCATAAGATTTAAATTTAAAAATATGTAGATTCAGATAAACTAATTTTGCAATTCTTACATTGTTTTATAAATAATATGATGTTTTCAGTTATTTTTCTAATATATTTCCTTTTGAACAATTATTATTCATCATTTAAAATAGATATTAGTTTTTAATTCAATGTAAATTGTCATTGAATTTATTAAAATTTAAAAATCGAAACATTTAAAAAAATAAAAACAAATTTTATTTACTATCTTTTTAATTTTATTAATAATTTTTAAAAAATAAATAATTTTAACTAAGCTTTAGTAAAATTTAAACAAGTTTATTTCACAAGTGACTATTTAAATTAATTAAATATTAAAGTATTTCGGCACAAATAAAATTGCTTGGACAAAAAACATTTTAGTGCTAAAAAAGTAAATTAATAACAAATTTTCTTAAAAAATTAATTTCAAAAGTAACTCTGATTTATATGAATATTAATTTATTTTTACAATAAATGATAGCAAAGTGACTATATAGTTTTAGATTCTTTAAAAATAAGCAGCAATTGTTTTTAACTGAAAAGCAATATCATTTGGTTTTAGTTCAAATAAATAAACAATAGGTTTATATACATATAAAAATTCCATTGTAAAGTATTACTTGGGTATTTGATCTTTACATTTTAATTTCAATAATTGTTATGGTGATATCAATAATTCATCTGATATTTAGTTGTAATTTGTTAAATTATTTGAAACACTATAAAAATATTATTATGTTAACAAATGCGTCACATTTGAAAAATATCGCAATGAATGTTAAATTCTTCACAAAATTTTAATATCATTGGTATTAACTTTTTAATAAAATTGTTAAGTTTATTGATAAAATTTTATTACTTTATTTAATAAAAATTCCACTAAATTTACATGAGTTCTTATCTACTTAACAAATCTTAAAATTACAAAGTTAGCAAAATTATAAAAATTAATTTATTTAAAAAAATTATAAAAATTAAAATTATAAAACATCCAACAATCCCGGTGATGCTGTGATTATTAATACACAACTTTCTTGAAAGAAAGAAAGCTTACAAATTAAATATTCAATGTATTTTCTATTCGCATATTCCATTTATAAAATAGAAATGCTTTTTCTTCTTCACTAATTTGTTTAAAAATGTGTTATGTGTTTTAATGTGTTTATATAACTCTCTCTTGTAAATTGTTGAATTCTAAGAAAATGCACCCGTTTTGAAAAAGTTACTATTTCTATGAATTAATGCATTTGATTACATAGTTTCTGAAATAAATAATTTTATTTACAATTTTATGCATTTGTTTACATATTATTGCATTTGATTACATAGTATGCATTTGATTACATAGTTTCTGAAATAAATAATTTTATTTACAATTTTCAATATATGAGTTTTACTTTCTGTTTTGTATTCTACATCTATTTTTATTTATCCTGTATAAATAATGTCTTTTTCACAAATTTTTAGTTCACTAAATTATATTCTTAACTTTAAAAAATGAATATTTAAATTATTGTGAGTTAATTTTTGATACCATGTAAAACAGCAAATAGAACAGTTGTACGTTTGCTTGAAGAAACTAATAAAGTGTGTTTTGTTATAATATTTTTTGATTATTTTATTTTCAAGTATTTTTCAACAATGTGAATAAGAATAATTCAAAATGCTACAATTTTTTTTAATTTAATCAAGGATGCTGAAGAAGTTACATAAGAAAATAATTATTAATCAAGAAATTAATCAAACTCTAAAATTATAGGCTTAAATCCATTTAATAATATTTTTGAATTGCAAAATAATGCTTTATGGAATATGAATAAATATTATATCAGGATAATTAGGTCTACCCTTTTGAATATAGATATCGATAAAATTGTCTATTGTATATATGAAGACGAGATTTCTCATTTAAAATATCTGATTTGCTTATTAAAATGAATTAGAAATAACTATTTACCCTAAAAATATTTTGAGAAACTTTTATATGAAGAATTAATTTGAAGGTAAGAGGTAATACTATGAAATTGATAATTTTAAAAATTCATTCAAATTGTCATATATTTTTGTAATATTAAGATATAAAAGACGATATGAAATGTTCTAACGTATAATATGCATTTTTCAAATAACATGTACATACACGAGCATAATTTATTCGACTATAATATTTGAATTCTGAAATATATCCAAATTTATTTACTGTTTAAAGAAATATAATAATTTGTTATATTTATATTTCCTTTAACAGTATTGCATTTTCGTAAATAAAATTAAATCTAAGCATATAGTGTGACTAATATTCTCAATTTCTGTAATTATTTGTTATATCACTTAATGTGTAGAAAACTATATTGTTATCAATATACATTAAACTTTCTAACAATGTAATTTTACAATAAAGGATAAAATTTAGAAGTTAATAAACTTTTACTAATTTTTTTAATATTTAACTACTATTTGAAATAAATTTATATTTGTTTTAAAAGAAATACAATTATATGAAAAGATTATTTTTCATATCAACATTTATACAAATATTAAGTCTAAAATTAGAAAACTTAAATGAAAATTTTAAAAAACACATTTATGAATTCGATATATTACATATGAGAAATAAATTTTCTTCCCCCACATCTCTAAAAATTTCTAAACTCTTATTCTCAATAATAAGTTTATATTAAAAAAAATAAATAGCTTACTTTAAATTAAAAACATCCAGATAAACTTAACTTTTACAGAAAAAAATCAATGGAAAATATTTTTTCGATTCAAAATCATGTCAAATGAGCAAATATTGAAATTTTTATAAAAATTGTATTTATTTTTATCTGTCATTTTCATTAGTTCTATCACACATAGTTCAAAATTCAAATCTTTTTTAGAATATAACACACTTCATAATAAATTTTCAATTAGATTTAAATTTCATTTTGTAAGCTTACACTTTCAGAATTTTAAACAATGTAAATACATCTGAAGTTCACACAAAATATATAAAAATATAGGTTAGTGGATTTATAATTTGCCATGATAAAATTAAATTTTAAAATGTGAAAGATTAAGAATGGTGTAGGTTCGTTGTTGAAGAAAAACTCTCATTTAAGTTTATGTTCTAATAATAATTGAAATTGATTTGAAAATATAAGTTTCAATTACCGTAAAAGTTTTGAATAACAATCCTTAATTTTAAACCTTGTGCCATTGCATATTTTTGCATGAAAGGAATAGAGAAAATTAAATGAATTGATGAAAGTTTAAAATAGCAGAATGAACTAAAAATAACATAGTTCAAACAAACTAAGAATACTATAGTTGAATATATGCAATGTGACTCTAAATTTCAAAAAAAAGTAAATAAAATATAGCTTATTTTAAATTAAAATTTAAAATAACAATATTTAAATTACATTTGTAGTTCTCAGCATTAAACATACATTAATCACTTAAATTAAGAACTAAAAGTAAGTTAAAAAAATAAATAAATAAGAAAGTAAAATCAAATTTTTTTAAATATAAATACTCAATCCGATCTATCGTAGTAAAAACATTTTGGTGAAATTAACAAAAACTGTTAAATCTAAAAAGAAATGAACAAGTGTTTATATTATTGGTTTATATCATAAGGGAGGATGATTTAGATATGTGTATCTTAATAGTTTCAATCAAATTAACAATATTTGGTGGAATAAAAAATTATAAATATTCAATACAGAAATTTTAGTTACTTTTTAAAATTTAATAGCTCTCATTAGAATCTTATTCTTACCTAAATATTATGATAGTTACTTGATCTTATAAAAGGGATATCTAATCCAATGAAAATATATCATTTATTTTCAAAAGTATTTAAAAAAATATAATTTTATAAATCTAAGAAAATTATTTTATTTATTATTGTTATACACATAATACTAAATCCCTTAATTACATAATTTTATATAAAAATTTATTCTTATACAATCTATGAGAAAGAAAAGAAAAAGGATTTACATATAAATGTATTATGTCTATATTCATTCATTTCATAAAACGGAAATTATTATAATACTAATATAAACATTTGATCTTAAATTTTAACCTTTACTGTAGACATTTATGTTATTTGTTATAAATGATTCTGAGAGTTTAATCAAAGTTTACTCATTAAGCAGAATTTCATTGTTGAATATTTGGTTCAAATAGCCAAAAACATAGTGCCTAATTCTTTCAAAATCAGCCAATAAGCAGTTTTTATGAATAATTTGTAATTTTAAGAATAAGATTAAATTTAATTAAGTTAATAGACTGATTGATAAAATTTTCTGTGCCTTATAATAGCAAGTATACAAAGGCAAACATGTTTCGAAATAGTTCTTGTTCTTTTTTATAAACTGTGAAACAATACAATGATTTACATAAGCCACTCTTTGTCATTAATATGTTGCATGGGTCTTAATTTAAAAACATGTCTTTTATTTAAATTTAACTTAATCAATTCTCAAACAATAAAATCAAAATATTACTATATTAAATATTACGTCAAAAAGTATGAAACCTTAGTACAAGTTATAGAAATTGTTTTAATTACTTTTCTCATTATAATGGTGATAACTGCTCAAAACTAATATATATATATATATATATATATATATATATATATATATATATATATATATATATATATATATATATATATATATATATATATATATATATATATATATATATATATATATATATATATATATATATATAAATATATATATATATATATATATACATATATATATATATATATATATATATATATATATATATATATATATATATATATATATATATACATATATATATATATACATATATGTATGTATATATGTATATATATATATATATATATATATATATATATATATATATATATATATATATATATATATATATATATATATATATATAAATATATATATATATATATACATATATATATATATATATATATATATATATATATATATATATATATATATATATATATATATATATATATATATATATATATATATATGTATGTATATATGTATATATATATATATATATATATATATATATATATATATATATATATATATATATATATAAATATATATATATATATATATATATATATATATATATATATATATATATATATATATATATATATATATATATATATATATATATATATATATATATATGTATGTATATATGTATATATGTATATATATATATATATATATATATATATATATATATATATATATATATATATGTATGTATATATGTATATATGTATATATATATATATATATATATATATATATATATATATATATATATATATATATATATATATATATATATTAATAAGGAATATATTGTGTTTGATAAAGAAATTAACTTAAAGTTATGCATCTAAGCAAAACAACAGTTAATGAAACTGAATTTTTTTTCGTTGACATATTATAATTAATTATAAAAGTGTGTTCTAAGAACCTAATAAGGCTCATAAAAACAAATAAGGCTTTGATGAGACATTAAAGAAACATTCTTCAAAGATTTATTTCTTGAAGACTTAAAATATCAAAATAAAAACAGGTATACCAAACCTTAAATACAAAATTATAAAATTAGGAGCATTTATATATTCAATATTATGTGTTATTCGTTTCCTATAATATTTCCGTATCTTTCAATATGCATCAGATACTAACAGATCGTTTGAATGGGATGACAAAGAAAAAAAGTATGATATAAAAAGTTTAAGGCATGCCTTTTTTCTTACGCGGGGATGCTTAACTCTGGGAGGGAAATGGAAAATCTGGAGCCCACACAGCAACTAGGTGTAAGGAAAAAAAATAAAGAAAAAAACCACATCTTTCTTTTAAGCCCGAATCCGCACGGAAGAGGAAAGCGAGAATGCTCTGGCTCTTCTTGTTCGCGGAATCCTGTGAGAAAGAGGGAGGGTGATGCATTCCCCGAACGATAGTCTGCTTCGGGAAATAGCGAGAGATAATGACGAAACAAAACCTTGAAAATAAAAAAAAATGTTAAAAGTAAAATTGAAAGAAAGCCGCGAAATATAAAATAACAGAGAAAAAAATGATCGATCTCCCAAAAAAGAGCCTCGTCAAAAACGCTATAGAATATTATAAGAAAGGGGAAAAAAAAGGAAGAGGGGAAAAAATTTAGGCCCGTTCCGTTTTACATCGAATGAGAAAAGACAGGGCTATTGATTTCCCTCTCTCAACTCCCCTTTCCGAGTGTAGCCGTTTTAAAAGAGGAGAAGCTCTCCTGTCAGTTATCGGAAAGGTGGAGGAAGTGCAAATTACCGGTCATACAATACCATCGTAAGAAACCGGAACGTTTGCCTTTTCGAGTTTCTCCGTTTGGCGACTTTTTTTTGATTCGGAAGAAGCTCGCCAAATGACTTCGTTACCTAGTACCTGATTTACTTTACACTCTGTTTAACCTTACATTGAGTATAAGTATCTGTAAGCTGGTGTTAAGAACTTTGGGAGTAATTAATATGTTTTGCTCGATTGTCATGTGAAAATTAATTCAAACAATATTTTTAAAATAGTGTCTTTTTTTTTCAAAAGTTAATTCTACAATTATTAAAATGCCTAACCTTGAAATTAATGATAGTTTTAATAAAATTAACAATTTTTTTTGGATATTTACATAAAAACAGTTTTATTATAATAAATTTTATCTCTAATATAAGTTGATATAAAATTAATTGCACACTTATATAATCCAAATAAAATATATGCGTCATAAAATATTTCATTCACATCCTAAATTCCTTCAAGCAGTTTTAATATCTTAAGAAATTAATAATGTTTAAATTGATGTATCATGGCTCTTCTACCTGTATTAAACTCTTTCAACCAGCTTTGGTTTTAATAACATATAAATTTAAAAGAAAATTTACCATTTTTAAATTCTGAAATTTTTTCTTTTATATCATACTTACTTTTAATAAAAATGTATATCTAACTTTAGTAGAAAAGGAAAAATAAAATTTATATACTGTAATCTTTATTCCATTGTGATGAAATTGATATTTGGGTTATGTAACACTGTAAAAATGTTCAAAAATGTGCTTCAAACATTTAAAAAAACGAGAAGTCTGTAAATATTGTGCAAAGGAAATGCTCTTATTTTTATTAGATAAGACAAATATATATAGGCAAGTTATTAATTTGGTTCATGAATAAAATTTTTTCAATTATTGTTCTGTTTTTAACATATTTGTATAACAAATATTATTTTTTGAATCAGCTACACACTATAAAATTTTGAAAAAACATGTATAATATTAACAATAAAACAATTCGGGAATATTATCATTAATTATCTATTATACAAAAAACTTTTCTTTCTCATATTTTGTGTTTAGAATTTGTATAAAATAAAACTTAAAAACTCATAAGCTGATACTGATAATCTTTGTAATTTCCAATTAAGTTATTTTTTCCAAATTTACTTCATAATGAATAATTTAAATCATCTTAAATTGGCATAACAAAAATCAATAGCTATTTAGTAATCAATGGCTAATAGAACTTACCCAGATATTTACTGTATAACTGGCATTTTATTACTCCTAAAATATATATATATATATATATATATATATATATATATATATATATATATATATATATATATATATATATATATATACTGATGAGTAATACTTTAATTAAAATTACATTGATAAATTAGAGTTTTATAAAAGCATCATTTTCCAAACATTTTTTAAAGTGCGCAGGAAGTAATAGTTAATTGAATTATTGAATTTTCAACAAGGTATAGAATATTTGTATATACTGAATTTTTTTAGATTCTTAACATAAAACTAAGCTCTTAGTTTTTTTGTTTAAATTGTATGGTGATTAACCAAATAAATAACACAAAATTATTCACTAGTTTGAAGGTAGCAACTATAATTAATTTTTTGATGACAATTTCAAATTAAAAACGACTACATATTTATTTAGAAACAGTTATCGAGTGTAAATTCTAATCAATATATTTTATATACATGACAAAAATTATCTCTCTTTGGGAATTCAATTAAAAATTTCATGGTTCTTCCTTGGTACAGATTATAACATGTATGCTAATAAAATTAGAGTCTTTAGACTTAAGTACACCAGCTCGTGAAATAAATTTCAATGAGATATCAAAGAAACTCAATGACAAAATTGCTTTGATTTAAATTATTTTTCCATCACCTCAATTCGACTTTCTATTTGATCAAAACTAGCGTTTGTGCAATCTCAATTCGCGCGCGCGCACTAAGTAACTCGTATTTTTAATATTCGCCAAAAAACAGGATTATCAAACATTCGATGCAAATTAATTGAATAAAATAAATGCATTCTATCCAAGATTTTTAAAACTTTTGTCCATGAATGCGTTTATTTATAAACGCACAGTTACGATATTTTGATTTTCTGTTCCTTCTCATTAGTCTCTTCATTTTAAAAATATATTAAATTGTAAATACATTAATAAAGCAGTTGCTTAATAAATTTGAATCGATGTATTAATTATGCTCAACCTTTTCAAACATAATATTTAAATGTTTACGGTCTTAAAATAAAGCACACAAAAGCATGTGTGGGCTTTTCAATGTTTATTAGCACAAACTGTATTTTTTCAGCTGGAATTTAATGCTCTGAGCTTACAAAAGAATGGTTCTAAATTTAAAAACGTTATGACACATAAATCATTTCTGATTATTTAACATACAATACTTTAGTGTTTCTTGTGCATACTATGTATCATGAATTGATTGCTCTTGTTGCTAAAAACTTATAAGAACTATGTAAATATATTCTGCTCATAAAGCACGCCATATTGCATTTACTGTTGCTAATTTTATCTAGTGGTCAGAGTGCTTGACTACGGATAGGGAGGTCATGGGTTCGAATTCCAGATTGAGCATGGTTGTACTTTCTCTCTCTGTCTATATCCTATCTTTGTCCTTTTTTGTATGAATGGTTGCCTACCCTATAAACGGGTACCTATGGCATGTGTGTACTGAGAAAGTCGGACTCACCAAAATACGGTTCTGTTGGAAAAGTGGAGTAGCGCACTTTTCCAACAGAGTGAGAGCCTAGCCGGTCCAAGGCAACAACAACTGTTGCTAATAACTTTTTTGCACTTTGGTCTCAATAATTTTTTTGTAACTCATGAAATATTTTTAATTTAATATATGAGCTTTAATCATATATGGATGAGATATTTTAAAAAGTTTTTTTTTCTGAAATGCTTTCTATAACTTTCTATGCTACTTATAACTTTCATGTCTCTAATTGTTTCCTTATAATTCTGCCTGTAACATTTATTCACTTTCTTCTGTGTAATGAAAATTTTCTTCTTTTTTTATGACAATTATGTATACAAAAAAGAAGTCAAGCATCTGCAAAGTCGAAAAAACACTTCGGTAAATGAGCTAGTAAAGATAAAGAAATACTTTATCTTCCCTACTTCGTTTATCTCAAGTTTTCGTCATGATATAAATAAAAAGTGGAATCTAAAAGGAGAGTTAATTTTGAATTATAGATGTTATTCTAGTGTTATCCATAAAACTTTCCTTTATTTTTATTCTGTTGCAATAGCTCTGAGTTCTTGGATCATCTAGAAATAAAAGAATGCAGATTGTAAATTAATGCATCTATTAAGATACTTATTTTAATTTCACTAATTTTTTGCTCTTCACTGTTTTTATTGTATGCTATTCAATAATAAAATTAGTGAATACAATATTCTGCTACTTCTTTAAATCTATAGTAAATTATTTTAGTAGATAACCACACAAGTTTGTTTTTTTTTTACATTCCACTTTCTGTATACATTTAATTATGAAGAAAATTTTCAATTTCTTTAGGCACATTCAATTATTAAATTTTCATTTGAATGCATAAAATCTCAGTAAAATGTTATGAGTGATCTCAAAATTTATTCTTGGTCAAATGTCAATAAATTTTACATTCATTTAATTAAAATTAACTATAGCTCTCTGTGCGAAAGCATTTGAAGTTTTATTTTTATTTCTAATATTTATACCTTAATGAAAAATAAAAAATTATTCCAAAACATCATTTAAGCAAATCAACACTTCATAGTTTCCATGGAAACCTGTAAAATTATCTCACATTATTAAAAATCACCTTTGTATTTGATCTGCTTGTGCATAATTTAAAACCGGTTTTCTAAAATTTTAAATATTATTAAACGACTATAGTTTCATTTTCATTATTCTAAAATGAAAGAAACATTTGACATATCATATTAAATAAATTAAGATTTGCATTAATATACGAATACATCTATTAAATTAACAACTTTTTTATTCAATCAATGTTTCACTTACTTTAAAGTTACATGAAATTTACAAAAAGAATTTATTCTAAATTGAAAGAATATTTGATTTTGAGAATAAAATATATTAAAATAAAAAAGAGAGAAATTAACTCTAATAAAATCATTCAATCGTAAACCAAATCCACTTTAGTGATTTGGCGCAAGAAAAGAGAAACATCTCCAGAATCTCGCCAACAATGTTCCTTCGTCTCGAAACAGAAGTCCAACTTACTTACAGCCTTGCTAATGATGCGTTAAATGTTAACTGTTGAAGAATAGTTTTAGTAGCAAGACAGTTTTCCCCCATTTTCTGTGTCCCTAAGGCATATATGGAATGTCACGATAGTTTAATGACTGATGTTTCGTGTGCATCTTTCTTTTTCGAAAATATTCGCTACAAATCATTTTAGAATCGGACTTGAAGATGAACTCAGTTTAAATTTAACCTCATGCAGTTCATTTTTCTCCTTTCAAGAATCTATCATTCTCTGAAACTATCACATGAAACATTATTTCAGTCTCTCCTCCATTTTAAGATAAGAAGTAACTATTTATTTCTCAAACTATGGTCACTGAGTGTGTTAGGGTATAATATTAATCTCCAGATGCCAGAATGTTTCAGTTAACGCCCACAACATATTTTCTAATAAAATTTACATTTGGACGTTTTATTCGTATGATTAGCTTAAAAGAAGAATGTAAAATCACAATAATGAAGTCTTCATAAGCTGAGTTCTAATGAATATTCAAAAATAAAAATGCATTCCTTAACCCATTTGTTGAACTATTTTCTAATTTTTTTAATAAATGTATTCATAGATAATCATATAAATTTATTAAAACAATATATTCCATCTTCTTTTAAAACAATATTGATGCATTTTTCAATAATTATGAATTCAGAGAGATCTATGTTGTTGTTGTCGAGTGCCAGATAGGCAGGCAATATGGGGTGCGCTGCTCCACTTTTTCAACTGAACCATATTTTGGTGTGGAGTCCGACTTCCTCAGTACACATATGCCATAGGGACCCATTTATAGGTTAGGCAACCATTCCCATCTCATTCATACAAGGAAAGGACAAAGATAGGATAGAAAGAGAAAGTACATCCATGCCCGAACCGGGATTCGGACCCAGCACCTCTCATCCGTAGTCAGGCACTCTGATCACTAGACAGGGTGGGCGGTGAGAGATCTATCAGAGAAAGTAAATGTAAAACATGGTTTCTTGGCTTTCTTTATTTTTATTGTCCTAACATTATATTTCTCTATTCCGTTTCATTTTAAAACAATACTTTATTTAAATAATTTTCCAAAAACTGTAGAATCAGGGATCTTTCAGGGGAAGTAAACAGAGACTGTGGTTTATGGTTTTTCAGTTGCGTTTATTCTGCAATAAAAAGTTTAGAAAGTTGTTGCTAATGATTCTTAACATACTGCAAATTTATCACAGACAATAAAAACATAATAACTTTAATAAAAAACATTCCCTTTAAAAATAATCGTATTCTTTCACTATTTATCTACACGGTCCTTTTTATTTTATCTCTCGGAAAACATTCCATTATTTTAATGCAATGCCTGTTTCTAGTGTGTGTGAAGATGACCGGCTGTCGAAGGATTTTTTTCCCCTCGCGCAATGCCACAATCCTCTTAAAAATTTTACAACCTCAAAGGGATTAAAAGTCTTCTCCATTTCATTTGGCATGGTTCGCTGATTAATCCTATTCGAAATTCAAAAGATTAGCGAGATCAGAAATGAATAGTTAATACCTCTAGGACCGCAATGCGAGGGTGATTTTCATCCTTTTATACACGCAGGGAAGTAAATTTGGGACTTTCTTGCCAGACGAAATCATTTGCCCCTTCCTCTATTTTAGTTTTCCCTGCAGAGCTCAATAAGGGCGAAATCACTTTAACGCTGATAGGGTGAAAGGTTTTAATTGAAACTTTTGAAAGACTCAAATAAATTCCCTTAAATAGCCCTAATTGCATATATTACTGAAATAAAGACATTTCTGGAGAATAACATTTTTAGAACTTTGAATTGGAACTCCAAACTCCAACTTCAGTGCACCTCTTTAGAAGACACTGGGATATTAGAATGATTCTACTTCAATATGTTTTAACTTTTCAGATTAATTTATTAATGATTTTTTGCACATAAATTTAAATCAGTTAAATAAAAGAGAATTGAAATTTTCCTAAAAATTCTTGTAATATTGAGTCATAAAATTAAATCAAAACTTTAAAGAATTTATATTATTTAAATCCATACTGATAGCTGAATTATTTTTTAAAAAAATGCTATTTAAAATAGACGTAGTTGTGAGGTGGACATTGTTAAAAATCAAAAACTTAAATTGAGATAGAGAAATTTAGTTTTTCTGGAAACTAACATTGTTTATTTTGTTCTTACAACTTAAACCAAAACTGAATTGTTTCATGAAATATTTTCTTTAAATAGTAGTACTCATAATTTATAGAACTTTATAAAAATTTCAAATTATCTTTTATTCCAAATTCATTATATCTTATATTTAAAATTTATTTTCTTCAAATTAAAAACTCATATAATGTTTTTATCATTGAAATTTATAAAAAAGATTATACTTTTAATGTAAAAATTTTGATACTAATTTGTATTCTAAATCCTTGACAAAGGTATGCAATATACTAATGCTTAAAGTTGGTATTACAAGGTTTTATATAGGTTAAAATATTTAATCATAGTTTAAAAAAACGCCTCCTCATAAGAGATTAATCAAGATAGACAATGAAAATAATCTGTTACATACATTCTATTATACACAGAAAATTTTCTCTGCATAATCACTTTTTATACTTAAATATTTGTACGATTTAACGACGAGTAGTAGAATTCCTATATTAAGCTTTTTGGCACAGGTCCCGTATAATCCAGGATGCCAAATTCTAAGATTGGTGATTTTTTGGCGGATTTTCTTATGTATCTGGCAACCTCGTTTTTATTATGTCATACATATGGAGACCTATAAGAATTATGCAGAAAATTCTAAATTGGTAACCCTAGTATTTACGTCATAGCGCACGTCACGATACGTCATCTTGGCAACATTTCTTCATCGCCAAGAGAATTCAGAATTTGGAATCATGGATTATACGGCACCTGTGCCAGATCTTTTGCTATCAGTTCATTAAGCTAGATATTTTCTGCATTTCACATCAAAGGACACTATAATTAAGTCAACTCAATTATGGCAAACCATCCACACACTCGAAGCAAAGAATGTTTTCAAGTGGTGATAGACTTTTTCATAACATGTAATCATCTTTACATTGTTGCTCTATATAATTCTGAGAAATCTTAAAAAGAATAATATTTATCATTCAGCAAAAGACTATTTTCAATACAACCACGATTATATTATATACTAATGTACTAATCTTAAGCAACAATGTAAATTTTACCTAGACAACAGTTAAGTTGCTGTAAAGGGGCTGTTATGTGAGATCAATAGAGTGAACTAATAATTCATTAGAAAGGCCATTCTCATGCAAGGAATAAAAAGACACAGGTAATGTGAGCGAAGGTAATATGAGTGTGATCGGTGTGTATATCTCAAAATCATAGTAAAATAGAAGGATGGTGATGTAATTAAAAATTGTGCGTGAAATATGGCTAATGGGAATTATCTGAACGACTTCACAGGTAAAAAAATGGTCGGAAAACAGGAGGGGCGTAATGTGGAGCTGAAGAGTTCGGAATCAAATAAAATCGTTTCATGAGCTTAGAAACCCTTCCAAACCATATATATAGTTGTTAGAACAGTTGGTGATGGATTCCTCAGATAAACAACTGCAATGGAAGACCGGTATATCCTCTTCCAAATAAAAGAAGCCCAGAACCAATCAGCAAGCGCCATTTCTCAGCAACAGTATAAAGAAATGAGATGACAAATGTAAATGCTAACTGTGTCCAGATGCCGTCACTAAGGTGGTCTATTCGACCTCAATCCTGAAAACAACATCTTCTTTGAAAGTTGGCAATTTAGACTATCGCTTAGAGTGGTGCAAGGAGTATGAAAACTAAACATCTCATCAATGGTGTCCTCTTTACGGATATGATTCATTATGCAGCCACAAATGATTTTCAACGCCATCTTTTTTGGAGAACGATAGATATATGGTTTCATCCATTGTAACATCACTGTAAGAGTCCATTACTCTAGTCCTTGATCTGTAAATCATTATACTGAACGAAAAGACTAGACTCACGTTTTTAACTGAGTTTCTACAACCGGAGATTCCTATTGTAAGGAAATAATCCTTCCCAATGCGCGTCTGTTTCGAAGTGCCATTAGAGCAGACTTTTCTTGTAGATGAGAATGCGCGGCCTCATCGGTCAGCTGCTGTTCAGTAGATATTGGAAAGGGAAGATATCACTTGAATGGATATGCTAGTATACTTCCTTGGTTTAAATCCTATCGAATATATGTGGGGTGTTTTGGGGAGACATCTGACTAAGAATTGTAGGACAATTTGGCGCAGAATATGATCAAACAGTGATAAGTTACTATTGCAGCAAAAAGGAAGTAAATATCTGATATTAAGGAACTCTACTTATTGTTCTTCTTGATTGGTTGGTTGGTTGGGTTTTATGGTGCAAAGTCCAAAATTGGACATGCTGCGCCAGATTGTTCTTCTTGGACAGACAATGACGTGTAACAATACTATGGCTTCCATAAATTCTTTTTTCTTTGATTCCAAACTGTATACATTGTATTCATTTTCGCGTATCTATGATTTCGTCATCGCATCTTATTTCTAAATTTTCTATATTTCTCAGATGAGTGGAATTATTATTTTCTGAAATTAATAACATAGAACCGGTCAAAATTTGATTAAAAAATAAATTAACTGTGACATAACAGTTTAAATTCAGAATTTATTTAAATATAAATAGAAATGCTATTTATATTTGCTTTCAAATCAGTGAGATGCTTTAGTTTTATGATAATATTCCTTTTCAGCCACAAAAAAGCAGAATCTTCTATAGTGGAATGTCTAAAGATTATGCCATCGTAATTCTGAAAATGAATGGATCCTCATAATTTAGAAGCAAAAGACAAACAAAAAAATCGAGAAATATCATTTCACTTGGAAAACATTGCCATTTACGAACATGATCTTTCGCTGAATCGGATATAGAACCCGTTACATTCCTTTCATTAGAACAACTCTATTTCCTACTTGGCCTTAGTTACTTATAAACACATATTGTTAGTTTAAATAATACACTACTGGCCATTAAAATTGCTACACCGAGAAGGAATACAAAATAACAGAACGATATTTATTGGACACATGTATTATAGTGGAAAGAACAAGTGATTAGATTTACAGGAAATTAGGATGTATAGATCTTGAGAAATCAGTACCCAGAGCAGCCACCTCTGGCTGCAATAACAGCATTTATCCGCCTAGGCATGGAATCAAACAGAGATTATATGGCATGTACGGGGATCTCAGTCCATGCTGCTTAACACTATGCCACAGTTCATCGACAGTAGTGGATGGTGAGTGATGGAGTGCCAATCGCTCGGCAACCATTGACCACACGTTCTCAATTGGTGACAGATCAGGAGAATGTGCTGGCCAGGGTAACAGTCGTACCTGTTCTGTATCAAGGAAGTTCAGAATAGTACGGGCAACATGCGGTCGTGCATTATCCTGTTGAAACAAAGCATTAGAGAGGCCTCGAAGGAAGGGCAGAGCCACGGGCCTTAACACATCGGAAATGTAACGGTTGCTGTTCAAAGTGCCGGTAATGCGAACAAGAGGTGATCGAGACGTGTATCCAATGGCACCCCATACCATCACTCCAGCAGATGGGCCTGCCGAGCTGGCAGCCGAATGGTTAGCGCTCTTGCCTTCGGTTTAACAGTTCGTGGGTTCGAATCCCACCTTGGGCATGGATGTTTGTAGTGGTTCGGAATCCACTTTAAACCGTAAGTCCCGGTCTAATTAGCCCTCGTGTGCAAAAAATGACCGTAGAGCGACAAACAAACAAACAAACAATCCAGCAGATGGGCCAGTATGCCGATGTCCAATGCAAGCTGCCAATGCGCGTTCTCCACCATGCCTCCAAGCACGGATGCGGCCATCATGGTCCTGTATACAGAATCGAGATTCATCTGTAAAGATGACGTGATGCCATTCCCGCATTCAGGTTCGTCGCTGATCACACCATTGAAGGCGCTCCTGTCTGTGACGCAGCGTCAATGGTAGCCGAAGCCATGGTCGCCGTGCAAACAATCCATGCTGCTGCAAACGTCGTCGAACTGTTCGAGCAGAAACTTGTGGCCTTGCAAATGACTCCATTTCTCGAATCAGGGTTCGTGACATGGCTGTACGATCCCTTGTGACCATGCGGATAAGATGTCTGTCTTCTCTGCTGTTAGTGATGGGGGGTCGTTGAGATCCTACATGATGTTCCGTATGATTGTCCTGAACCCATCGATTCCATATTCTGCTAACAGTCATGGGGTCTCGACCGACGCGAGCAGCAATATTGCGGTACGATAAACCGCAATCCCGGTAGGCTATAATCCTTCCTCGATCAAAGTCAGACACGTGCTGATAGGCATTGTCTTCTTCTTATACGAGACATTACAACAACTTTCTTTGCCGAAAACAACGTTGAAACGGAAATTGAGTATGAGAAAACTGCTGTCAAATCTCTGGTTTTATACACATTGTAGATGTCGCTACTGTCGCCTGCTTTGTATGAATGCGCTGAAAATATAATCATTTGCATATCACAGCAAGTTCTACCTGTCATGCAAATTTCACATGTGTGGTGTGCCACTTTCCTGGTGTAGCAATTTTAATGGCCAGTAGTGTATAAGTTGCTGTTTTGTTAGTTCCGCTTTTCATCAAATCATGTATAAAATCCAATAAAAAATTGTTTTTCTAGGATTTTACAACCATAAGCTAAATGCTCTATATGGCTTAGGCCAAGATATTTATACTAGAACATTCATAATGATGTAACCTTCATTTATGGAGAAGTCTCTATAATTTATATATAGCCTCCGTTAGTTCTTTAAAAATAATAATTTGCTGACAAAAATGTAGGAAAAGCAGTTATTTTAAGTATCCTTAAAATAAATATATTTCTTAAAATAAAAGATTCATAAGAATGTATCCGAATGTCACTAAAGAATTAATCAGGAAAACCCCAGGAATAGATATTAACAAGTATACTTTCTTAAGCAGATAAGCACAGTCATTTAACATTATAGAATAAAACATTTAACTGTTCTTTCGAAAAGCAAAAGTTTTCTATGAAATACTAAGATTTAAAAATTAATTTTGCAAAGGGAAATATACAATGGCAGTTTGACTGCTTTGGCTAAACTTGCATTTTGCAATCCACATCTGAAATAATGATCCAGAATTTCACACAATTCTGGTAATATTGCATTCCATTTGATATAATATTACAATTCTAATATAATCATTATCATATTTACTGCCTTCATTGTAGAAATAGCACCAAAGTGGAACACAGTTTGCAGTTCGTCGGATTCTGACGTCAGCAGTAACATAGGTCAGTAATGTATCTAGGATCAACTATATTTTTCCCCAAAAACTACATTTCCGGTTATTTTTTCACCTCAATAGAATAACAATATATAATTATTTAAGTATGAAAATGTATATTATATATATGGACAGATAGATTATATAGTTACAGATTTTACTTCGGAATCCTAAGGCTGTAATCGCTATAGAAGTTCATTTATTGAAACTCCATTCAAGTAACAATAACAGTTGTCATAAAAACTAATCATTTCTCCTCACATAAAATTACATTAATATTCGTAATTAAATGCCACCATCTTATAATAGCTTGATGTAATAGTATGTTCTTATCAAACAATTTAAACTACTGCAGATAAATTACCATGGTGCACAAAATTAACAAAAAATAAACTAATGAGTACATTTCCAATTTAGATATCAAACACGACTAATCAATATAGGCAAATTAAAATTAGACGTTAAACTTACTACATTATCTATTGAAGTATATATCTGGAAGGTTAAATCAAAGTCTTGACAAAATCAAATTTCACAAATAGTTTTTTTTTTTTTTTTTTACAAAGAATTGTGTCTATTTGACAGTGAGTATCATATTATATATATATATATATATATATATATATATATATATATATATATATATATATATATATATATATATATATATATATATATATATATATATATATATATAATACAGGTATTGTATACATATATGTAATACATGTCCATGCATGTATATGTAGGCTCATAGTCAAATAGGAGCAATTCTCTGAAAAACGGTATGTGTGTATGTATATATATACATGTGCGTGTGTATATATACATGTGCGTGTGTATATATACATGTGCGTGTGTATATATATATGCATGTGCGTGTGTGCATTAAATTAATTCAAATACATTGAAAATAGTTGCATATTTTGAAATAGATAAATTTAGTAAATAAATGAACTTTTTATACATGAGCTCTGGAATAAATTAATTTTTTTAGCAAAATGCAATTATTTATGAGTTTCAAAATAATGAAAATTACACATTAAACTCAATATATTTCGTAATTGACATTCATAAGCATTGAATAAGTATTAGAATTTTGAAAGCAATTATTACGTCATAATACAAAAACATTTGCTTACCATAACGCTTATATTCAATTTGCTAATCAATAATCAATAAAAAGTTTTATATAATTGAATAAACTCATAAGGTAATCATTTTTGAATAAACAATATCAAATTGTTTGTATAAATTTTAAAACCACAGACATTCTATAATTTAAATTACTTGAAATTTATTAATGCAATGTATGGTATAAAATTAAATTAATTTAATTTCCTCTCTCAACGATGTTCATTTAATAAAAATTTTCAGAAAGAAGATATAATGAGAGATCATAACAAGCAAATTCAGAAGTCACTTCTTCCAAAAAGTAAAAAAAAACTATAATGATATAATAAAAAGTTATTTCTGAAAAATTCAAAGTAAAATATTGAATTTTTCAGAAAAATAACTTCTTAATAAAGAAACATGATTCCCAGAAAACAATATCTTAATTTAGAAACAATCAATAAATCAACAAAAGTAGTGAGGACAATTAGCTTCATTCCTTATAATTACAGTGAAAGGCACTTCACCAACTCTATAATTCGTTTAATACAACAATCGAAACATGCATGTTAAATTAGAAGGAAGGCCTTTATTAATATCTCTTAATAACATCCTTATGTATAACGAGTCAATTGACAGCGATCTTTTAAAGAGATGCTGTTGCCATTTTAACCAGTAAAAAAAATCTAATCCTCACGATTGAAACCCACTCAACATGATGAGACATCGAAGACAAGTGCGTACCTTCTCCGACATATGACCGGGAAAACTGATCGTCTCGGGAATTCCGGAAACGGGATATAATCTTCCAGCACATAAATGAACGAGGGACCGTTCGGGGGTGGAGGGGGGAGTATATTTCAGTGAGATTATTCGGTGGAAGCCCTTGAACTTGGATATTGGGCGCTCATTCCTGTAACACAACGTGTGTGCACGAAGAGAGGGGGTCTTAATAGAAGCACGGAAGGCAAACAATTCACGGATTATAATTATTGCAGGAGGAGCTAATTGTTGGAGGAGGCAACGGTTGATGAATATTGTGAAGGTTCGGCTATTAAAGGGGCTGTCTTGAAATTACAGAATTCTTATTTGTAGGTACAGGTAACCCTCCTATAACACGGTAGTTAGGTTCCTAGAAAATGCCGTGTTGTGTGAAATCGTGTTGTATGAGACCCAGAACTAGTACAAAAAAGGGGGTTATTTATTAAAAACAAATATTTTTTTTAATTCGACATAAACAACTTAATTTTTATTAAATAATAAATGTATATCCAACACAAAGTAAGAAAAAAAATATTTTAATCTAACGTAACCCTAATTTAATGAATTTATTCGTCGTCACTGCTCAGTACAATCAACCGAGAACGTTTTTTTGGGTGGAACGATATCGCATTCACTTTCAGAACTTTTTTCTCTATTTAAAGTTTTTGTATGTTTTCCCCACTTAAAAAAATCTGTAACTGAACTTTGCTGACTAGTTCTTACTAGGTCATTGTAAATTTCGCGGTATGGAGTTAAACAGTTTTGCAGCTCCCTTTTGAATTTTCGACTTCTTTCCGTGGAAGGGTCTGTTTTCAAGAAAAATGACTCGAGATTTTCCGCTAAGCATAGGCCTTCTTGTAATTCTTTTAATGTTAAATTCTTAACTGCACAATCTTCATCAGAGCTAGCGTCCTAAAAATCTATTTGATTAATGATCTATTTAATTCTGATCTATTAACAAGCTCTAACATTGGAACAAAACCGTGTTATAGGATGACGTGTTGTAGGAATTTTTCCGCAATTTACGAATCGTGTTATAGCGAAACCGTGTTATAAGATACCGTGTTATAGGAGGGTTACCTGTATATAGATCGATTCTTTCTTAATTCATTTCTTCCTTATTTGAAATTCTTTTAGATTTTTCTGAAATATATAAAATTCTGGTGCAGGAAATTTTCAGTACTGTGTGTCATCAGAATCAGTTATTAATTGGTAATTTTTCCTTTTAAATTGGATTTAGGAATTAGATTGGAAGACCTTATTAATTATTTTTTCAAATTTGGAAAAATTTGTGAAAACATTGTGTTATCAGAATAATCCAATAATCGATAATTTTTTTTTGTTCAATGGAATAAAAAAAGTTAAAAAAGATTCTATTTTGATATTTAATATTGTTACGATATTAAAGAGCACGACAGTTAAAATGGTGAATGTCATAATTTATTTTTTTTTACTACCCTCATTGAAAAATTATTTTATAAATGTAACTCTCTTTCAAAGAATGGTTATTATCACAATGTTAAAAGGAATTTCATCAATAAAAGTCAATAGGCTTAGACACTTAACAATATTATTGATTATGCATATAGCAAATAAAAAGTTTTTCAATACATAATAATTTAACATAACTACAACTTTAACGATAGTATTTTGAACAAGCAAACAAATGCATACTTTTTCTTTTACTTAGAAGCAAAAGCTACGAAAATAATCTCATTTTCTTATTATGAAACGCAATATAATGTAAATCAAATGTTTATAAAAAAATCAGTTATAACGAAGAAAATTTTAAACTTGTTGTTGTTGTTGTCGTGTGCCAGCCAGGCTGGCAATATGGAGATGTGCGCTGCTCCACTTTTTCAACATTTCTAAACTTAAAATATTTAAAAGGGGGGAAAATAATTTCAAACATATATATAAAATTATTGTAATCTGAAATTATTTTCCGGATCAAGTATAAAAACTAAATATCCAAAATTATCATTTAGTTGCGATTTTATACATTTTTGTAAGGCTTATTCTCTACAAAACTCATTTTTGATGTGTCTTTGTATGAACATTAAAGAGAAGTTCTAGCAAACTTGGCAAAAGCAAAACTGAACACAAAATTAATAAATTTTTTAATATGTTTTACATAAGCTTTTTCATCAGTATGTCCTGTCTTATTATTAAAAACAAACAATGTTATTGATAACGTACATTTAGCATTTAAGCTAATTATTATTTCCATGTATAATAATTTAACAATAATTTAACTTAAACTTTAACGTAAATACAATATTTTAAGCAAATAAAATAAAATGTTATTTCACTTTGTACCAAAAATTACAAAATATTTATTTTCTTCTAATAAAATGCAGTATGATACATTAAATATCTAATTTTAATTTATAATTAATTATTTAATATTAATGTTACCGATGTTACGTTAAACAGAAAGTTCGCGTAAAATAATTAGTAAAATATTGAATATTTTCCTTTAGGAATTTAGTATGTTTTATATGGAACTAAAATTAAGTACCCAAAATTTCAAGAAAAGAGGTTTTTTCACGTAAAAAAGAGACAACAAATTCTAATATTAATATAAGGTATTTTAAGAAATTCTCTAAGTTTACTGGTATTTTTTTAGAGTAAGAAGTTAGTTCTAAAAGACGATTTTAATTTTAAACTCTTTTACCATATGGTGTAAGTTAATTGATGTTTAACTTTTTTCAGAAGGCAATTTTTGAAATAAATAATATTTATTTTAAATTTCAATTTTTAAAATAATAATTTTAAAATAAATAAAATTGGATACAACACAAGTTACATAGGAACAAAGAAATTCAGGAGGACTGAAACAGCGCGTCCTCTTAGCATGAGATTTAGAGAGTGAGTGTTCTGTGTTCGGTTCAGATCTCACTGAGAGAAGTATAAACCACGCCCACAAAGTGTGCTGATTGGTCGGGCACATTTCATGAAGTTAATATCATTGGCACAGAAATTTGATAGACAAGTTTTTAGTTTCACTTCGCAATTTTCAGTTTTACTTCGCGAATTCAAGTGTTTTGTAACAGGTCAAGAGTTTCTCAGAAAAGATGTGATGAGTCACCTCAATTTCTTAGAGAAGTCATGATGAGTCACCACAGCCACTTTGAAACGAGAACAGATTATAAAAATAGGATTTAAAATCTAAACGATTAAAGTGGACCTATATAATCTTCAATTTTTTGTATCCTTTCATGTAATAGTTCATTTAACATAATATGATTTGAAATTACTTATCTGAACAGAGAAAAAAAGAGTAACGTTTTCTTTCTTTATCAAATAAATAATGTAAGCAGATGTTCTTATAAATTAAGTGTGTGACTGAGAGACGATTGATTTGCAGTACAAAACATCCTTTCCATCAATTGGGAATAAAAGATTTTGCCAGCATTTCAATTTTATTAAGAAATATTATAATTTTCCCAACATCAACTACTTTAACTTCCCAATGTATTAAAGTTCTTAATAAATTCTTAAAATATTTTCCCTTTCTGCACTCGAAAATCTTCACCCGATCATAAGTAAGAAGAGGGGACAATTTCATTCCTTAAAACAAAAAAGTATTCATAACATATAGTGTAAATACGTGTACCTTTCATGCATTTATTCAAATGGTAACTGATGAGAAAAATATCAATACCCACAGTACAAATGCCTTGTGGGCGGGCTATTTCCCCCACACCCTGTCACATCGGAGGGCTTAACATGATGGAATACATCCGTCAGATGATAACGGGATGTTTAGAACCATATTCAATTCATATAAATATGAAAGGAAGCCAACGACTGCTGAAAACTCAGTTGGGGTCTTTACTTATGCATCTGATGCCAGCACGCTTCGGAATTCTACGATATATTACTTCTCTTCCCATCCCTCATATTTTTCTCTTTTCCACCCCCTCCCCTCTACTTTTTTTCCCTCATTCTAAAAAAAAAAAAAAAAGAAAGGAATGTCTTTGCCAGTGACAAAGCTTTCTTACAATAAAGCCAAAATCCTGTATTAGCATTACAAATGTTTGATAAGAATCGTATGAATAATAGTTATATTCACGATATCTTCGAAAAGCAATTCTAATCTGTGCAACTTAGCTTAATAGTAAAATGTACATTCAAATCTACAAAGAATTTTAGATTCAGTACTAAAAGATAAATAGCTATAGCTTTTTTGTTTACTGATTGCCAAGTTGATGACTGATTGATTAGAGCTGTAGCCTTCTATTTGGCAGTTGGTGGATTCAAATCAACCGTAAATGCTTAAACTTCGAAATCTATTTTAAATTGTATAAGTCCCAGTTGAATTATTTTTCATATGCAAAAAAGTAACTGAAGTGACAAACAAAGCTATCTTTTGGCTAATTAAATTATTATATTTAAACGAACTAATTTGATTTTTATAATGATGCATACATTTTTGAATTTAAAAAAATTGAACTCAACATTGTGCTGTTAATATCTATTAATATTTAAAAATTAATTATTTTCCATTTTCTTCTGTATTTAGCATTTATAATACACAATTAAATGGCGTTTTAATATAACTTTTATATAGAAAACTTTTGCCAAAAAAATTATTTCACCAGAAATTTGTTTGGCTGAGATTTATAAGTCTACTTTAGTTAGATACTTTACCATAAAATAACTTCACAGTTACTCAACGGAACTAAAAAGGAATTGTACCATGGAAACACATGTTTATTTTAACCTGATCGAATATTATGTAAGTGAATATCTTAGATACTATGAAAGGGATTTTTTTCCTTACCAAAATGAGAAATTGGATTATTCTACGTTTTTTGCTCAAAAAGGTAATAAATTTATCCTTACACAGATTAAATAAAAAATAAGGGAAAAGAGGCAGTAAATAAAATAATGATCCTTCATTCAAAATATCCGGAAAACACATGTTTAGATATAGCTCACTAGAGAATTTTAAAAGAAAGAAAATTTTCTATAAAAGGAGCCGAAACAAATTAAAGTTTTTCAAGAATATTCCTAAAATATTTTGCTAATTTTAAAAATATGATAGAACGTTTCCAGTAAACAACTGGAGTAAGCGATTTGAAGTAGACAATTAGAATAAATTGGAAAAGGAATTAAAATCTATAAAACATTAACTAACTTAACTCAACATATTCATATTATTAAGAAAAAAAAATTTTAAGTAATTAAAATATGTTTTTATATTTCGAAATTGTTATGCAACTGACTTCCAAAACTATAAATGAATTGAATTAATTATGCTATCTATTGTAATTGAATTAATCTAATAATAAAACTAAAATCATTAATTTCTACTGAATTCGTATCAGAAAGTATTGATAAATATCATCAAAATAGCTTTAAAATGAATTTGATATAATAGCGTGAAAAAGCAATGTGATTTTGAAATTTAGTTTGGCTAGTACAAAATGTTTTACAAGCTATGTTTAATCTTAAATTTTAATTATTTGTACAATATTTCCTTCATTTCACTAATTAATATAATAATTTAATCATATTCTACTCTCTAATATTTGATAGAGCCCCCGCGTGAGTTAATTACATCCCTAGCCCACCAGGGCTTGCTTTCCAAAATTGTTTGAGTTGGAGACAGTGGTATTTCTTTCCATTCGGCTTAAAGAAGGCAGGTAAGTTTTTTCTCTAATTTTGGAATAGAATCCATATCTGGACTCTGGGGAGGACAGTCCAATCAGTTCATCCCTTTGTCAACATAGCATTCCATCATAACATAACTGGAACTACCATCCTGAAAGCAACAATGATCCAACCCATAAAATTACCACAATGTAAGAAACACATTGTTGTCTAGAATAGTGGAGTCGGAATTAGTGGAGTGCAGTTGAGATTATACCATGAATTAAGATCCAGGGACCCACCCCATATCACGAGAAATATTCCCAGACTCAGCTCCATTTCCACTAAGCATTACTGTTGGTGTAATGCATTCTTCAAAATTTGTGCTCCAGGGATACGACAAACCCAAACTCTGCCATCCGAATGGTAGAGCTGGTATTACCATTCGCATGGCAGGACCCAGCCCATATCGAGAGAATTATTCCCATGCTCAACTCCACTTCCGCTAAGCATTACTGTTGGTATAATGCATTCTGCAAAATTTGTGCTCCAGGGATACGACAAACCCAAACTCTGCCATCCGAATGGTAGAGCTGGTATTACCATTCGCATGGCAGGACCCAGCCCATATCGAGAGAATTATTCCCATGCTCAACTCCACTTCCGCTAAGCATTACTGTTGGTATAATGCATTCTGCAAAATTTGTGCTCCAGGGATACGACAAACCCAAACTCTGCCATCCGAATGGTAGAGCTTCAGCTTACCATTCGCATGGCAGGACCCAGCCCATATCGCGAGAAATATTCCCAGACTCAGCTTCACTTCCGCTAAGCATTACTGTTGGTATAATGCATTCTGCAAAATTTGTGCTCCAGAGATACGACAAACCCTGTTATCCGAATGATGGAGTTTCAGCCTGTACTCATCACTCCAGAGAACTTATTTTCACTTATCTACGATCCAATTTCAACGTGTCTCGCACTAACTCAACCATGGAAACTAAGCAAATGTGCTTTCTTATGGATTGTATTCATCGAAACAACCGTCCTGGATGCTTCTCAGAAAGCCTGGAGTAAATGGGCCATCGGTTTTGTTCAATTTTTCGGAATTTCTTAAAGCAACACTTGTTGTTATATATTAGTATTATTGGACAACACACGTCAACATCTCTTAGTTTTGTGAATCTACCGGATCAAAGTCCATTTCGACAATCACCACTCACTTTTTAATCACAAAAACTATGTCCATATTGAAATATTTTCTTACTAGATATGTCCTGTAAGGATTGGTCATTTCTATGACATTCAACATCAAGTCTTTCTTAAACTCAGATAACTCTGAATTTCATGGTATTTTGCATGCGACTAATGCTAATGCTGTTTCCTGCACAATATTTAAGTGAAGATGGCTTGACGTAGATCAGAACCCCAGATATCCTCATTTGCATGGATGTCCGAATAATTATTCGTATTTATTATATTTTAGTGCATCATTTAAATAGGTCC
This sequence comes from Latrodectus hesperus, assembly GCA_037975125.1. Taxonomy (NCBI): domain Eukaryota; kingdom Metazoa; phylum Arthropoda; class Arachnida; order Araneae; family Theridiidae; genus Latrodectus; species Latrodectus hesperus. Next base: position 13,740,222 of record JAJQOW010000014.1, on the reverse strand, counting down.
TAAATCAAAAATATTTAACTCTATTCCCTTACGCTAATTAAAACTGTATACATAATTCTCTGATAAATTTATTCTAAAATCATACAAATTATTTTGAAATTTTGCTCGCAAATTATTAAATTTTTGATCCGTCTTTAGTAAAAGGATGAGCAAACTTGAATATAATTATATGTTATTAATAGGAGTTGGTCAAAAGTGAAAGTGATTAAGTCCATTTTATAATATTTTCGTATTTTTGCAAATTTTAATGAAATAAATATTATTTGTATTTATTAGGGTGTTTAATTGTATAGAGTGGAAAAATGATATCTTATAAAACATTCTTTATTTATTTTTCTCTGATCCAATTAATAACAAAATACTTTAAAAAGCATTAAAAAATATTAATTTTTTCAACTTGTTTGGTCTTTTTCGCACTGATTTCTGAGCAACTTATGTATTACCAGCTTACCCATTAATTTTCTTATTTAAATTTATTTTGTCTTGATTACTTTTTTCTAATCCTTATCAATTTGATCGACTTTTACTCAAAATTCAATTTTTGCATATAATTTGGTAATGTATATCATCACCAAATTTTAACCTGATCTTAGAGAAATCTTAATAATATTAATTGATTAAAATAGTATTTAAGCTAAATGTAATTGTATATGCCACAATCATATTATTAATATACACTGTACAGGGTTCGCCTGTATTGCTATGTATGTATGTATCAATATACAGTAGCGTAGAAATATTTATAAAAAATGATGATTGTAAAAACATTACTTTTATACTTTTTTTACTTAAGCCCCTATTACATTCGAGTTGTCGATATTTCAGTTTGAGCAACTTCAGTAGACTTAACATTACGTGACGCCTCAGCTCCAATTTCAGCAATTCGTTCTATTTGTCCAATAATATTAGAGATTTTTTAACAGCTGCGCAGTTAAAATTTGTAAATTATTTTGTTTTCACCAAGTTTTATGCCAAATGAAAGTTATTCGCATTATAAGTTGCCGAAAATCAGAGCAACTTTTTTGTGCATGCAGCAGCAACTCGGGCAATTCATATCGCCAATGATTTTAAAAACTGATCAAGTTTTCTTTTCTTTTCACAAAGAGTTCAAGCTTTTAATGCAAATAATTAGTGACATATATAATGGAGAAATAATTGTATTAAAGTCAGTTTTCCTTAGGAAAAAAAGTGAAGCGAATTGTTCAATGATTGGTATTGACGTAATGTTTGTAAATGCATGATATCAAAAGAATTTTTTCCTCTCTGAAACACGCAAAATTTCTCTTAATGCCAGACCCTTGCATTTATAAATCATCTGCTACTTTCAAATATCGTAGTGTTTCAGAAAGTTTCAGATGTCATAATGTCAAAAATCTAACATAATTGCATCTGTTCTGGTAAAAGAACTTTTGAGAGATATCCACTTTGGACTATAGATGAACAATGCGAATGTTATATATGTGCTCTTTAAATCTGTGGAATCGAAAATCCTGTAGTTGGTCGTTGAGCAGCTACTTAGGGTGTGATGATTTCGAGAAACTTTCCTACCCTCCAAATCAATGTCAAAATTGAGGGAGTGGACTCTCTTGTGGTGCCATCTATCGGAGGAATTTAGAGCAAAACCGCACTTTCATCGTCGTGGTGCTCTGGTTAAACGAAAGATGCACTCTACTGACTTAAATTCAATAGCCAACAGCATAGCGAGATTGGCATGTTCAAGTATCATAAATAACAACAACAACATGAGAATGTTCAATGCCATAAATTTCAGTGTGGCTTATCAACTAACTCAAAATAGAGAGCAACATAAGTGTCAATGAACTAATATTGTAGACACAGTGAGTCAAATAAGGTGCATCATGTTATAAAAGCAACCATACTTTAAAAAATAACTCCTAATTATGACTATATTTGGTTAGATTTGCTTAAATCAAATAAATATCTTTATTTTAGCTTTTATTGCAACATCAAGTTACGGTCAGTTATTTTAAAGTTCAGGATAATTTCTATAAGCTAAGTATTTTCATAGAATTTAAATCATACATCAATCATAGTTAGTATGGTCAGTCAAGATACTATTAGTGACTTGAATTACAGAATATGATCGATCAATAGAGAATATAATGATGATTAAGTCACGGAGTATAATTAATTTGTATTGTCTTTAACTTTTCTCCATTAGGTAACTATCTAAGTAATATGATTAAAACCCGAGTCCTTAGTTTTTAACAAATAATCAATTTGTATTGTTATAGAAAAGTGTACAGAAAAAATTATAATATTAGGTTAGGGAACAAGTGTTTTTACTAAAGACTTTTATTTAAACAAAAAAATTATTATATCAATAAGTTAATTATATATTCACCGCATTGCTGTTTACAACTTCTTCCCACCTCTCGACCCATTCGTTGATGCCGTTCCGCCAAAAATCACCTGGTCTGGTGTTAAAGAAATTGTTGAGCCAGTATTTAAGGATCACTTGGTGCACTGGGAAATGCTCGAAAAGAATGCCACAGTCAACAAGGAGCTCTACATTACCCAGCTACACCGCGTGAATGAGGCTATTCGACTGAAAATACCAGATCGATATGGTCAAACCATACTCCTTCACGGCAACGCCAGGCCCCATGTTGCACAAGTCGTCAAATCCGCACTTGAAGAGATCGAATGAGAAGTCCGCCGTATTCTCCGGACCTTGCACTAACCAATTACCATCTTTTCCTCTCCTTGTCAATCCATGTGAAGAGCGTTACCTTCGATAACAAAGAGGTCCTTAAAAACTGGCTCAACAGTTTCTTTGATACCAGACCAGGCGATTTTTGGCGGAACGGCATCAACAAATGTGTCAACAGGTGGTGGAAAGAGATTGTAAACAGCAACGGCGAATATATAATTGATTAACTTATTAATATAATTATTGTTTTTTGTTTAAATAAAAGTCTTTGGTAAAAACGCAAAGAACTTATTCCCCAACCTAATATTTTACACGTTCAAAAAGACAAGTTACAAAACTTAATAATTTTGCGTGCCATAGGAATTTTACGTGCCGTAGGACTAAAACTATTAACGTGTCATAGGACTTTCGTTATCTAAAATTTAATTACTTTTTCTGTATTTTTAAATAAATAAAATCTTATTTTCATTTTTTTTAGTTTTTTTTAAGAAAATTAATTTACACATAGATTTGAAATTACCCAAAACAAACTCAATCCAATCTTAATGTTATGAAATTTCTCAAGACTTTACAATTAAAAATTATATGCTTTCCAGTAACTGTACATAATGTGTATATATATATATATATATATATATATATATATATATATATATATATATATATATATATATATATATATATATATATATATATATATATATATATATATATATATACATATATATATATACATATATATATATATACATATATATACATATATACATATATATATATATATATATATATATATATATATATATATATATATATATATATATATGATATATATATATATATTGCACTAATTATATACATGTGCATATTGATAAGCATATATTTAAAATATAAAGATTATTTTATGCAAATGATATTAATTTCAAAATTAAATTACACAATTATAGTTTGGAAATTAAAAATAACTTAAAAATTTCAAAGTTTGACAAAAAAGATTTAAAAAAAACATTGAGATATTTTTGTTCTCATTTTTCAAAGCATTATTTAAGTTGTGAACATGATTAAAACAATTTTTCGCAATGACTTTTCTCATTGATGAGTTTTATCTTCATAAGTACAAAATTAATAATTGAGAATATTTATTTTCTTAAATTTACTCTCTGAAATACTACAAAGAATCTAGTAATACGTCGTTTCACAATGATCAATTAGAAAATTAAAAATATATATTTTTAGGAGTAAAATGAATTGTTATGATAAAAAATTTCTAGTTACTTAAAGTATAATACAAATTTTTAAATAATAAGATAAAACATTTTTTAATTTGTTAAAGAAACATTGATGAATTTAAAATTAGTGAAATGATGACTTATATGTACTTAAATATCCATTGTGTATTCTACTTTACTGTTAGTCTATTAATCTTGTGTTATTATACAAAAAATATAAAGCCGAAATGAATTTTGTGTTTATGTATTATGGAAAGAGGCGTGGAATAAGACTGAGGGGAAAAAAAAAACAAATAACACAGTTAACTGCTAAAATAACTTTAGTGCTACGTTCTTTTACATCTACACGAGAAAGAAAATTTAAGATAATCATCGCTCTAAATCTAAAACAAGCTTGGCGTAAGGCTTCTTGAGGAAAAGCAAAACAAGAAAAACGCTGCGCCAAACGATATCTTGTTAGATGTGCTAAAGCCTGTCGAAACATCGAACTCCAGCGCCGATAGCGGGAAAAAAAGAAACATCGAATGTAAAAAGAATTCCCCATAGCATTTAAAGCGCGGTGTGGTTCGACGTGGCTATTAAGTCCAAAATTTGTTAAATAATCATCGGCTCATTAGGGTAACAGGGCCATCTCATCGCATTTAGCCAGCCGCAAATTTCAATGGGCCTTTTTCCTCCCAGCCCTGTAATGGGGTGGATCGAGGCACACAAAAATGAAACGTTGGCCGAACCTCTCCTGGTTGGGATCGTAAAACAATGCATTAAAAGGAATAATAAGGGCTGCGATCGAATCGGGAAAAAGAAAAGCCGGAATCAAATTTCGGTGGAATGATTCCGTCTTCTCTCTTTAGGCGCAAGCATATTTTATCTTTCCTTTATTTTTGGCGTCATTTTTCCGAGTATTTTTGTTGCTTTTCTAGTCCAGAAAAGCTAACATTCTTCTTTTCCTTTCTTCGTTATGAGCAGAATTGTGTTCAGATTTTAAAAAAGATGTATAAAATTTATCGTAGGCGCACTTTTTAGACGTTATTAGAACGAATCTTCGACTTGATTATAACATTCCTAGAAGTATACATTTTATTTTAATATATATATATATATATATATATATATATATATATAGATAGATAGATAGATAGATAGATATGTATATATATATATATATATATATATATATATATATACATATATATATATATATATATATATATATATATATATATAGATAGATAGATAGATATATATATATATATATATATATATATATATATATATATATATATATATATATATATATATATATATATATATATATATATATAATATATATATATATATATATATATATTAATATAAAGAAAAGACATATATAAATATAAAGTAATAAATACAATACTAAAAATATATATAATGTTGGAACTACAATGCATAATAGGAAATCTAGCCAGCGCAAAAGCAGCTAAAGAAAGATTTGCCTATATAAATAAGATAAAACATGAAGAAAAGTAAAATCAGAAATATAAAATTGGAAAGATACTAAAGTATATGAAGCAAAAGACAAGAAGGCATAGGGACCACGTCTTCATCAGGAGGGAGATGGTCAGCTATGCAAAAATGAACACTCTTTTCTGACATGCTCGAAGGACAGATGTCTAAAAATCTTCGAGCAATTCCCCCGAAGAGTGTTCGTATTAAAAGAACTTAGTTAAATATTAGACTAAATATATATGTAGAAAAGAAAAATATATATGCAGAAAAATAAAAATACTCACTATAGATGAAAATACTCACAATAAATGTAACAAAAGTACAGTAGAAAAATACATACAGTAAAAGATACATACAGTAGAAAATACAAAATACAAATGCCAGTAAATCAAATTGAATTTATATATGAGAATAGTAGGAAGTTGCCAAAAGTAAATTTGAAATTAGAATGAAGAAATATTGCCAGAAGTAATTAAATTCAAAAAGTTAAAGTTGTTTAGAAAGTTAAAGTGTCTATAAAGGGGTTTAAGTTTTAGTTATGTATAAAATAAAGTGTATATATGTAGGTATTTTCAGGATTCTTGTAAGAACTTCAATGCTTGGGTGGCCCTTCTGTAGTTATAAAAACTACTTATATATATATATATATATATATATATATATATATATATATATATATATATATATAATTTGTTGTTGCGAATTCAACACATACTTTTTCTCATATATTCGAATTAATTTTCATTAGAAAAATGAAAATAAACTCTTTATTGATAAAAAAAATGTTCAAATTAAATAATTCAGTTTTTTTTCCTTTATAATTGGCATATAATGAAGTAGACTCATATTTTCTTAATATAAGAGAAAATCAATGTGATAATTCTAAATAAATTATTATGTATTGATTTATTAAAAGCTTGTAAATATTAATTTTATAAAAGCTTGTAGCTCTATTTAATCATAATTACAAGATATCCGTAAATGGAAAAACTTTCCGATTTTGGCAGTAATAATGTCAATAATAATGACAACTGAAAATTTTATTAATTACTTTATACAATATTCTTTGATTCTAGCAAATAAAAATCTATGTATATTATTAATACAAACTTGTTAGATATTTATCTTGCCACACAAACTATTAATAAAAGCAATATATTCCAATTACGGTTAAAATAATGAAGGATATCAAATGTTTTTATTGATTAAGAATTCCTAAAACGGAATATATTTATAGTTTAATTAAAATATTGACTTACAAAATGTAAATTATTCATATGGTATAAAAATAAAGTCACTTTAGAATTACATTTTTCAACGAAAGTAATAAAAATATATTTTAAAAGAAATGAAAGATTTGCTTTTAATTTTTGATAGAGTAATAAATATTATTTCAAAACCAACTTAATAATATTAATTATGAGAACAATTGATTTCGTTTTAATTTAAATATTATTATAAAAATATCATTTAACTAAGCTTCGTCTAAAATATTAAATAATAGAAAAATACTGAGAATAAAAACTTTTGACGTATTTAGGTAAAAACATCCATAATATTGATAACAGTAAAATATACTTTTGTAATCTTCGGAAAATAAAAAATTATAAGCTACTATATTTGTCACGCAATTTTTTTGCAATATAAGATTATGTGTTTTATATAAATAATATTTCCCTTAGATTGTAAGATTTCATTTAAATTCGATTTATTTATTACATAGCCCTTCTTTGTGATTATATTTCAATATAATATTTATTCTATGCATGCAAAGACTTTAACTTTCATTTTTTAAATCAAAGCAGATTTGAAAACTTAAAAAAATAAAACAAAACAACTAGTAAAGCTATCGAAGTTTCAAAGTTTGAAATTTAATTACCGAATTAAAGTAAGAAATAAACATTCTAACAAATGATATTGTACCTTGCATTCTGAGAAAATTATGTAATAGTTGTCTCTTCATTAAAAAAGTATTTCATTTAAAAGTTTTTCTGGCAAACAAAATCAACATCAGTTATTTTTAATAATTGATGTAATTTATAATGATTCAACTGTATCCAAAAAGTCAGTGCAATATTTAAAATTCTAAAAAAATTAAACTTGTTGAATATATAACGCATGTGCGCATTGATAACATATCTCAAGAAAAAACTTAAGATTAAATTTCTGTTTGAAAATTTAAGGTAATTTATTTTATTATTGTTTCAAAATATTTTCCTAATACTTAAATTTAAAACCAATTTTCAAAAAAATGCCTAGAATATTTTACAAAATACAATATGTTTACATATTTTAGAATTAAACTTTATTGAAAGTAATTCTAAAATTATTCATAATTTTTGTCGCACGCACGTGATTATCAAACTTATCACAATCTACAGGTTATTATCTTCAGAAAATATCCTTATCTGCTGTTAAACACAATAAAGATTTAAAAAAATTAGTTTAATTCAATTTTTATAGATACTGCCATTTCAAATGAGTGGAAAAGGAATAATTTTATTACTACAGTGCAATCTGTTTCTAGTAATTAAAAAAGAGGAACTGTAAATTAATTTTGCAAAAGAAATAATTTTGCAAAAAAAAGTAAAACCCAAGAATAATTTTCACATAAATGTACATACGACACAAAAATGAAAGATATTTAGGAGATAATTTTCAAACAGTTCCTCTAACTTTCAATCTATATTAATTAAACTTATCATTTATTTTGAAAATATAGTACAAAAATATATTTCATTCTTCTGAGAAGTAAAATATTATTTTAAACAATAGAGCTTTCATTTAACATAACTTCAAACCATCTTGTAAATTTGAGAGGTATGAAAGAAGTCATTAAACATTGTTATTTTGTTGATTCTAATACTAACTGTTAAGAGCGCCAATTACGTCACATAAATTGTGTTGTAGTAAAAGAATTTGTAAGAAAAAACAATAATAAATGTATAATTTCCGTTTAAATTAGCGAACAAATTTTTTGAAATAATAGATATTGAGTAAAAGAATGTACATCAAAATTACATTTCATGTGAAAGAATTATGAAAAAAACCCATATAAAAATTTAAATAAAAAGCTGAATTATATTTCATTTTTCACCGTCATTTACAGATAGATTTTTCCGAAAAGAAAATAAAATCATTTTCTGATTATATTTTCCAGCTGCCAAAAGATTCTTTTTAAAATCCTCAGTAAACATTTGACACATTAAAACATCTGCTCTTAAAGAATTTGACTTAGAATAGAAAATCATATTTTTAAAATGAAAAAAGTATTTGTTAGAAAATGCTTTATATCTACCGCTATATTATTCAAAATTTTGCAAAAAAAAAAGCTTATAATGTTATTTATTTTAGAGAAAAAATAAAAGTGAAAGAGTTTACGCATGAAGATGACAAACAGAAGTGTCAAAACTAAACTCATTCTGGAAAATAGAATGCCTTTTGTGGATTGGAAATTTTAGTATCATCTCTATATTCATTTTTCTCTGTATGACAAAAATCAAACAACAAAAGTCAAAGAAAATATTTTGCTTTTGTAGAAAGGGACTTCATATAAGCATTTAGAATCTTTTTTTTTTAATTTAGTATCTCCTTTAATATATTGTATTATTTAATATTTCGCAAATATATAAATTTTTATGAACTTGTTACATTGATGGATTTAAATTATTTAAGCTTTGAATTGTATTGATAAGTTACAAGTTACTGAAGATATGTATGGGAAGATATTCACGAGATTATTGCAGAATCAAGATTAATCTAAAGTAATAAAAAAGGGAAATAATCATTATATATATATATATATATATATATATATTATATATATATATATATATATATATATATATAATTGACAGCGAAATACATTATCAGAAGTCGCTTGTGCTTAAAGAAACTTATTTAAAAAAAGGCCTCAAACCAATTGTATAAACAAAGAAAGAGAGAAATTCATAAAAAACAAAACTTGAATAATCTGACATTTCCCGTAAAAGATTCTGTCAGATTTTGCTTTTTCAAATTAATTGCTTTTCTCAAAATTGATAATTTTATCTTATAAGACGTCATTTTGACAGGCTTGAAAAAATACAATCCGGTGGGTGATCTCGTTATTCAACAGGTTGTTGCCTATTTTTACCCGCGTCCTCCCATTGCTATTTGAGGCTTCTTACTCCTATCCACGACTATCAATTTAACACCACACAGTAGGTGGCATAGAAGCTGAAAATTTTTGCAAAGCTTTCTTCGTATTTAAAACGACTGCTCTGCGGCTAATCATTTCAGAGACAATTGTGACAAGCCATACTAGATTGCTCAAATAGCACAAGCTGTTGTAATCTCATTTTAAATTTTCTTACATCTTATAACCTTGCCGAAGGATTTTTTTATAGATGATAGACCGCATTCATACGTCGCAATGGAGGAAACCCTGAAAATTCCCAAACGCCTTTCTTGAAAAATGTATACAGAATAGACACAAACGCCATATAATCCAGGATACCAAATTCTGAGTTTGGTGGGGTTTTTTTGGTGGATTTTCTTTTTTATCAGGCAACCTGGTTTTTATTACGTAATACAGATGAAGACCAATAAGAATTATGTTGAAAATTCAATTTTGACAACCTTAATGTTTACACCATTGCGACGAGATTTAGAACATTTTGTTCCACTGTCGCATTTTATTAGAAATCTTTGCAAAGAAACTTCATAAGAATTTCCATTTTTTTTAAATCTTATTTTATTACTATAAATATATATTCACTCTCTTTGATTATCAGATTTAAATTTAATATTTAGGTATTTGGTTTAATGGAACACCGACCCACCCGAAGGTATGCGGTGAGTGAACGTCGTTGCGTAATCCAGTCAAGAGGTGCACCACAAGGCCGAAGCCAAGGTTCAGGTGGTCACAAAGGTTAAATGACTGAAAGAACTCCCAGCAAGTGGTGGGGTGACCCAAACCACTATAATATTAGTGGTTCAATATTTAGGTATGTGTAAAGTTTTTCAAAAAAGAATTTATTGCGTCACAATTAGCAACATATTCGAGCTATATTACAGCACAATTACATCATCGTGTTAACTATTCTCGTAACCAAAAAAATTCAAAATTTGAGACCCTGGATTATTCGGCACCTGTGCTAACAGAATAGGCCAAAATTATAAAGACAAAAGCCCTTTTCTTTACTCAACAATGGTTAATACTGAACCACAAACTTTCCGCTTTCAATTTCATCTAGGGAATAGCTTATTCTTCAAAGGCTGTTGTAAGGCATTTTAATATCTAGGCTTAAATTGAACCGCCTAGAAGGCAATTTAGGCCTAAATAATAAAAATTTCAGGCATAAATTGCCATCCAAGAGGATTTGTTATAATTCGGATAAATATATTCATGCTTCGCAATGGAAAAAACCCATAAACCCCCGAACACTACATATTCCGAAAGATATGCATGCAGATAACTGAAGTGCAATATACGTCTTCCTTTATTAAGCACCACTCGCTGAAATCGAAACCAGGATATAGGATATTTTGCTGTGTAGTGGTCTACAGCTAGGCTACGATCAACTAAGTAAGCAGCTAAAAGCTACTGTAAGGTTTTTAATACACGCCGAGTACTACTGTCATTATATATATATATATATATATATATATATATATATATATATATATATATATATATATATATATATATATATATATATATATATATATATATATATATATATATATATATATATATATATATATATATATATATATATATATACATATATATATACATATATCGAGGTTTTATCCTCGGGTTGGGCAAGGTCGAATCAGCCTTTCATCCCTTCAGCGGGTCGATAAAGTGAGTACCAAGCATGCTTGGGAACTAAACACTGAGAATTTCGCATTAGGCTAACCACCTAATCGGGACATATGCTTAGTACACCAGTGCCACTCGGTCAAGAAAACAGAGATCGGCACTGTAGGCCTTGGTCCACATGGGCTGTAGTATCACAGAGTTTAATCTAGTTCATTGTATATGCATTTTCATTGGATAAATATAGTCTAACCAAAAGTTATTTTTTTAACTACCTCATTTGCGGATTTCAATTCTTCAGTTTTTGCTGAAAATATCAGAACAATGTAACTGACAGAATCGATATAGTTCATCCAGAGAAGTGAATTTGGATCAAGCAAAAACTTAGAGAATGCTGTTGGAGTAGCAAAAAGTGTCATTTCGAAGCCTACAATTTACTCCAAGAAATAAGAAATATTAGACATTTGACCAGGAACAGTTCCTTTACGTATTACCACAGCAAATAAGAATAATATATCGTCCCAACTGCTTATCAGGCCAGAACAGGTTACGATAGTCAATTCTATCTCATCTTATTCCGACAATTCTTTTTTTATTGAAAGGTATTAAGCAAAATGATCAGAATTAAGCTTCCTTATTTTCTACATATGTAAGCTATTATTGAATATTCCATTTATTTAGAGTCTGTGTGCAGACTAGAGAATCTGATTCGTGAACTTAAAGATTGAAAGGGAAAATGATTAGATATTAACGCTATTTACAGCCGATTTACGATTCAGTTTGAAGTGTGAAATTACACGTGCATTCGCATAGAGAGAGAGACTATCATTCGACTAACTCTACAATCATTCGGGTACGATTCCATTACAGAAATAGTGGGGCTCAATGTTATGAGCTGGGATTTGTATGGATGGGTATATCAACATGGATGTTTTTAATAATAGCAGTTTGAGGGTTTTATGGTTACAGATGAGATAATTAGATTCCATGTGTATCTTAATGCGTAAAATTCAAGACATCATTCAAATTGTCGTGTTGGAAACAAATAAAAAAATGAAATAATATACACAAAATAAAAAGCAGCATATTTTCATCGATTAAATCAGATACAGCAGGTTTGGAAGAAAACTTTTTGATAAGATAAAACCCTCTTTTTAAATTCTGGGGCTTAAAGATTGCTCTTCTTCAAAAAGGCAACAATGATTCCCAAAATGTTATCGTTAGCTTCATAATACATCTATGTTAAACAGGTTTATAGCAATGTTCATCGCTCTAGAAAACCACTAGACGTGTTAAACCTCTGGTATAGATTTCAAACAATATATTTTTTGTCATTAATATAAAACTATTTGCTTCCTTGACGCCTCTTTTTCACGTTTTTTATTGTTACTTAAATGATAATAAGGCACAGATGCCGTATTATCCAGGATGCCAAATTCTAACTTTGATAATTTTTTGGTGGATTTTCTTATGTATCTAGCAACCTGGTTATTATTACGTCATCGATATGGAGACCTATAAGAATTCACAAAATTTTATTTTTGCAACCCTAGTAAATCACGTCACAATACGTCATCTTGGCAATATTTTTTCGTAGCCAAAAAATTCCGAATTGTGAATCCTGGATTACACGACATCTATGCTAATAATATTTAATAGAATAAAAGTCTATGTAACTCTTATAAATCTTTTTTATATATATTACTTTTTGTACATATAATTTACATTTTATAAATCTGTATGGCTCTAATTCAATGGTTTTTTTCCCTTTACTTCTTACTTGCTTCATAATTTCGAGTATATAAAAAAGATCTTTAAATTACATTAAAGATTTGCCTCAATATTTGTTTCAATACTGTCTCTTTAAAAATATGTATTCGAATTTTGAGGAATCTATAATTAATAAGTATTTTCTAATAAACTAGGATCGTTATTAGTATTTCGTATAATGTTACAATAATTTACTAATTGATGAAGCGATGATCACTTGGCTTAAGCTCAGATTATCCTAAATGTGATTTGGGGGTTGTCCATTAATTCCTTACCATTACGAAGGACACACTCGAGACACTAAATACAAAACATTCACTTAGATGACAATTCTAAACGGGATCTGTACTCTCATAATCCTCAGGTACAATTTAGCAAATGACTCAGCTAACATTCTCGTTGTGTAATCGAGGATTTTGTTTCAAATGTGATAACTCTTCAAATATATGAGGTATGAAGATTTTCGAATTTTAGTAAAATCATCCCCATTTTGACTTGTACATTTCGCAAATTGGTCCTCATATTTGATAGTTCCAGATAATCATCGATTATAAATATATTTCAAAATATCCTGTTAAAATTAAGCAAAAATTGGAACGATGTGTTTCATATTTAAATGTAAATGTTTTTAATGGTGAACATTATGTACATATTCATGTCTTATAATTCAAAACTAAATGATTAATAACTGCATACAATTATATGTCAGAAGACTGAGCATAAATTTTCAAATTTATAGATATTTACATCCTCTGTTCTAAAAAGAAATAAATTAAGGTAAAAAGTTTAATATAAATTTTTGAAATGCTTACATAAATATGTATTCTAATGCTTATATTAGATATATTTTACGCACATTAAATTATATCGCTAGCTTAATAGATAATTTTCAAATTTTAAACAATTTGTAAGAACATTTTTTATTTGTTTATTTTATTTCTAATCAGTTTTTAATCGAAATGATTAGTCTTGGCATAAAATTTAGTGGTCGATAATTCCATCTAATTTATTAAGATGTTAAATTGAACCGCCTGAAGCACATAATTTTAATTATAAATTATAATAAATTTGTCGTACCTATTTAATATATATATATATATATATATATATATAGTTTAATATATAACTATCATCATACCTTTGAACTTTCGAATTCTTCCTATATCAATAATATTCATATTAATAATTTCGTTTAATAATAATTAGTCTTAAAAATAATTATAAAAAATAAGTATTTTTATAAATTTTCTTTATACGATAGTAAAAAATATTAAATCTTTCTATCTATCTCTTCATTCTTCTGGTAAATAAAATATCAAAAATGAATGCGAATTTGAATCTATATTTCCTTTTTGTTCCTTTTGCTGTCAAATAGTACAAACATTTGCTTTTAAATTTACTATTGGATTTTTTTAATTGTTGCATATTTTTCTAAGATATTATGTACTGATTAATAATGTGACTAAAATTTAGAATAGGATTCTTTATAATGTCATAAAAAAACAATACATATCCTTGCTTCCACATATGTTTAATTCATTTATGAAACATAAAACTAAAGTTTAAAATATGAATAAAATTTCGTACATTTAAAATTTGTGTTTATAACTGCATTTTAACTAAATTCTTTTTAACACGAAACTAGAACTAACTTACGTGACGTTAAGTGCTCTGGAATTCTTGACAAGATTCTTAATATTTTTTGTGGTATAGATTTTAAAAATTCACAAAGCAAGTAATAAATTTTTATTTTAAAATCTTATAAATTTTTATCCTCTTTTCTGATTTATTTATCTTTTTTATGAAAAATAATTTATTTCTTTAAATAAGACTACAATATAAGATTTTTAAGTCTAAAAATATTAATATAGACAGATACATTCACAGCTCACTGGTATATTTTAATGAGTGAATGTTTGCTAATATTTTTGAAACAGCTATGCATATATATATATATATATATATATATATATATATATATATATATATATATATATATATATATATATATATATATATATATATATATATATATATATATGTACTATAACATCTACTAAGCACATCCTACTATAATTATAAAACAAACACACATAAAAGCTTTCATTTATATTATTTTCAGGCATTACATTTTTATAATTAGTTATTAATGATTTTCTTAAAATGTACTTGTGGAAAATACAACTAAATTCAAACATTTTTATCAATTGAGGAAGCCTAATGCTTAAATTGATTAATTTTTGCTATCTATACAGTGCAATATCAAGAATATGTTAGGCATTGGGATAGTTAGAATGCATCAAGATTGATTTTTCTAGACTTTTTCATTATCATTTGGTTAAATAAAAGATTAATTTATTTTAAAAATAAATGGGAATAATGTAGATAAATAAACAATGTCACTTTTACAGGGATTGATGAGTCTATCATGAATTTGCGACCACATTCATTTTTTTATACCTTTTCATTAATTTCTCTGAAATATTTTGTTTTTGGTGCAAAACTGGAATCTTACTGTCAAAATGATACTTAACTTTAAACCAGATTGATAAGAAAAACTAATATTTTTAATGAAATCGCAATTGTTTCAAATTTTATTTTTTTGCAAAGTTATTAATAGTGGTTTTTTTCATTGCGTGGTATATTTTCTTATTTACGAAAAGTTTTGCCATATGTTTCAGTATAACGACCAATGACTGAGTGGTTAGCGTTCCCGACTCCTGAGCTGTGGGTCCCGGGTTCGAATCCCAGTTCGAGCATGGATGTTACTATCTTTCTCTGTTCTCTCTGTATTTCTCTGTCCTTTCTTCAGTGGTGATGTATGAGTGTGGTCAACCCTAATATGGGAGTGGGTAATGCTATTTCCACCCGTGACGTGGCTTTACAGGTGCCCACTGGGTAACGACAAGTGAGTAGCAGTTTCCGACTTAGTTGTGGAGAAGGGTAAGTCACCCAGTGCCTTCCATTATTAAATATATATATATATATATATATATATATATATATATATATATATATATATATATATATATATATATATATATATATATATATATATATATATATATATATATATATATATATATATCAGTATTTTATTTCAAAATTGTCTATTAATATTCTGTTTAATGCACTACACGTCCTGCTCTAACATTTCATAATTGATTTCTACTGATTTGATTTCAGTTCATTAAAAAACGATATCAAAAATAAAAGGAAACTCTTAAAAAGAAATTTAAAAGAAAAATTTATTATTCTCTATAACAGTTCTTCTTTTTTTTCAAATCGTTCATAAAATTATTAAATTTTACTTGCCCTTTGGATTATTGTACATTTTTAAATCATTTTTCCTTTTCTAATATACTTAAAAATAAATCTAAAATACAAAGACAATTTCAATTTTGATTAAATATTGAATTCCTCATTTGATTTATTTTAATCAAATTCTGCAATGCCAGTCAAATAAAAGTAATTGTTCGAATAAATTATATTTACTTTTTGATTAAATAGCTATGTTAAATTGCTTTGTTTATTCGAAAAATTGTTAATTTAATTAATTTTGTTATTTATTCAAAAAATTATTTACTGAATTTTTTAATTATAATGAAATAATTAACTGAGAGATATGCTATTCATTTATTTAGTTCTCTCTTACTTTGCCTCGATGGATGCAAACTGAAGTTTGGATTTAATTATTTTATTTTCCAAGACACAATAAAATAATAAGAACTCTTTATTACTATGTCTAATGAGATAACTTATGGACAAGAGCCCTTAAGAACCTTTAAATATTTATTATTATCAATTTATTTACAGATTTACGAAATATAATATGAGAACTTTAGTAAGCACATATATGTTAGGATATATATGCATGTAAAATATGATATCAGAAAGAATTTGAAGTTTTAATATTAAAAGAAGGCACATTCAAGTTCATACTTGTTACTCCATAATTTATGAAAATAATTTATTTTATTTGTGAAAATAATCTCATAAATAAATTTAAATGAATCTTGGATTACTCTAAAACTATTTAAGATTTTTATTTCTTAGACCATTGTGGTTGCAAAATTTATTTGCTTTTAAAATAACACAAAGACAATAATTGAACATGTTAATTTTGTTTTGGGAAATATTAAATATGTATCCAACCCCTCTTTAATAAAAAAAAATCATATGAAACAGTAAACGCCCTAACTCATCATTAAAAATGAGAGAGTATAAATTTTGAAAGCGATTGCTCTAAATAATACAAGTGAAGCCAGGGTTTAGGTGTGGCAAAAGAGTTTAGATTCGATCATAAAAATGATTGGGGGGATAGAACGTTCAAATAATTCGCCTGAGTTCCAGAGTTTTTATCGGTTTATTATCCTAACTACTTAACCAAATAATTTCACGCTTAATTGCAAAGTATCAAAATTAAATATTTTTAATGATTCTGCTTTTTTACAGTGATTATTAGAAAGAGAAGGTTCTCTTTTTACTTCATTAATATTCCTCTTTCGCATTTCTTCAAATTGTTCAATGTATCATTTTGATTTTATTCACTTAATACATTTGTTATATAAAAATTCAATCTAAAAATATTACTACTTAAAAAAGGGATTGAAATTATTTTCATTTTTAAAGATATTTTACAGCACTCCTTTTATCTTTTTCTCAATTTTTCAAGGTGTTCTTATATAATTCAAATTAAAAGGTAATTCAAATATTTAATTTAGAAGAATTTAAAAAAAATTAAAACTTATAAGAATAATGTAAAGAAACAAAATAAAATTAATGAAACGTTGAAAATCTGTGGTTTAGAGAGTGTTTCACTAATGTAATTAATTAATATCTTGATAAAAAAAATACCATAGATATAACTGCTAAAAGATTTATTCAAATTTTACTAGTGTGATTGATTTTGATTTTCTTTCTTTGATTTTGTAGACGAATTGATTTTTTACTGATAAAAATATATCTAAGCAATATTCATCATGAGATAAAAAAAAAATTTTACTTAATAAATTTAAGAGCAATCAATTTTGTAAAAAAATCTAATTAACATATATTCAGAATATAATTCAGAATAGAATTAAATCAGAAAATAATAAAAAATAAAAAAATATGTATAATTCGATGTATAATGCAAGGAACTATTTCATCTATTTTAATTTGAATAAAAGTGTTCATGATTCAAATGTACTAGAGCTAAAGCTCATCAAATCTAAAAATATTATAATAAAATAAAATTATAATACTTTAAAATAAAGTACCAAAAAACAAAAAGACTGAGAGTAAATATCAAAAAGAAACACTCGAAAGTTTTTATGATTTATCAAATTCGAAATTCAATATCTAATAGAAATTTATATTGATTTAAAAATATATCAAGTTAAAACCTTTGAAAAAAACTTATAAAATTTAATAAGCTAGTGATAAAAATTAGCTCGATTCCATTTCATTTAACTTCGTTTAGAGATATAATAACAATGCATTAATGAGCCAAGCATGAAATACTTGATTTTTACTGTTTTAAATTTGAAATTATCCAAGAAATTTTCCTTTCAACTACATAAGCAATATTCTGATTTGTTATATGCCGTATATTCTGAGATTTTTGTACATTGTCCCATAATGTATAAATCCTACAAAACATACGTTTATAATCAATCACTTTGATATAGCTGAAAATCTACTTTGGTATTTATTAAAAATAAGTAAAAAAGAAGGAAAATGAATATTTTCTTTAATAAATATACCTGTGGAATTCTTAATCAAAATAATCTTGTCTGATAGCATTTCAAACTGCTTAGAGAAAGAATTTTAAAGTAAAGAATAATTAATTAAAGCCTTATAATTACTTTGCAAATATATTTTAGATAGATAGATAGCGGTGTAGGCGAGATCCGGACTGTACCGATAGGTTAACAGGTGTGGAATACTCGCCCATCATCAAGTGCCTCGTATTTTGAACCACGGTCAGGTGACAAAGTCACGCCTCCTCTCCACATCTCAACCACGCCAGCGGAAAGATTTTTGACGTCACATATTAACGTGGACACGTCTCCAGCCCACGAAGGTCCAGCAACCCAGTGAGGGAGGGTACGTGGTCACCCTCCCAATCACTGCCAGCAGCAAATCATGCTTCACTCTGCTGATCTTAACGGGAAGCGGTGTGTAGCTAATGAGTCCCTGGAGCTTTGCAAAAATATTTTTAAAAAGAAACAAACCCCATAAGGACAGAAAGTTGTTTCATGCACACTTGCGCTACCTGGGGAAAAGTTTAAAACCTCAATTGGTCTTGTCTTTAAAATCATATTTTTAGAAGTAAAACATTATAGATTCATGAAGTCATTGACGAATAACGGGAATATATATAGCTTATAATTTGTTTATCAGTTGATTAATGTGTTCCAGCGTTAATTTGGTTTCTTTCCTTTAGGTAATGAATATTGCTCACTTTCATTAAAATATCGATATAGAAAGAAATTTGAAATAGATGTTATTGTATTTTTCAAATATCTAAGATAACTTTGCTACAGCTTTGAAATTCTATATTATGCTATCCACTATTAATGTCACTAAACAGATTTAAACATAGGGGGAAATATTGAAAAATTAAAACAAAGTCAGTTTTTACATAATTCAACTTAATGATTTACCAAATATTAATAGCAAAGCACTTCTTTCGTTGCAAGCGTTGATAATGAAAAAGTGTTGCCGTCACACATACACAAATTTAGTTATTCGTCTTACTGCTATGTAATGTAGTTATTTTTAATTCTATTTCTTTCTTTTTCTGAAACACTGTATTTACAAAGTGTCACAATTTGGACAGACAGTTTATCTTCCCTACTGGCTTTAAATAACTCGTTACACAAATCCCCAATAATAAGATCCGTTCAAAATTTACTTTTTCACAACCAGAATATGAACATCCAACTAAGTTGGTTAAAAGCACATACTGGAATCACAGGGAATGAGTCAGCTGATCAAGAGGCAAAACAAGCAGCAACCCATCCAACTCTTCCGTTGACATCTTTAAAGTGGTCCAGAGCCAATCTAAAATTAAAAATTATATAGAGCAAAGCTGGCAATTTCTATGAAATAACTCGTCGAATGGTCATCATACAAGAAGACTTATACCAAAAGTTTCATCAGATGTGCTATATTCCAATCCCTATTTAAACTGTATCTTAACAAACCATGCGCCCTGCCCCAGTTACTTCCACAGTATTAACAAATCCAGATCTCCATCTTGCATCTGTGGCCAAATTGGTACACTACGGCATTATATCACAGAAAGTCCTCAAACCAAAAACCTACATATCAAACAATTATCTATTCAAACCAACTACCAGTTCCTAAAATTCTGCACAACGAAGATCCATGAAAAAGGACTCCAAATGTATAATGACCTGGCTATTTACCAACAGGAATCTAATAACTCAGAAGCAGAGTCAACAGGTTTAGAAAATTAACTAAATTCTTCAATTCAAGTAACAAACAAACTAATCACCAGTTTTTCAATTTCCAAAATTATTTGTACTTAGTACACATCTAAATTTCAAAGACATGTAAAGAATTAATTGCATTTTATTCCTATAAAATTCTAAATTACGTTAACTATAATCAATTCCTTTTCGTAAATTATGTAAATATTTCAGCCATCCTTACTTAAATTTATTTAGATCCTGTTAACATTTATTTTTCTGTTTCACTTGATCCTATCCCAATAATTCTGTTATTTCAAATTTGTATTCCGAACTGTGATACAGTGATGTACTGCGTAGATCATTGTAGGCTTGAAAACCCCACCTATGTAAAACATTCGTCTCTCAAACAATGTGTCGTGCATTCTGGGAGAATCTTAAGGCTCGCGCTCCCAGATTACGGTTCCCAGCGGGCACCTGGCCCTCCGTCCGACATTCTAGATTGAAGTAGAGGCACAACTTGATAGCCAATAGGAATAGAACAGGACCTCTTCTTCTCGTTGTCTGTCAGTCTGTATAAAATAGAACATGGAGCTGGACATCTTTCAGAAGCACTGCAAAGATAAAAGAAGGTCAACCATCTAGTATCTTTATCTATCTATCGCATTATCATCAGCAAGATGCAATGAAACAAAAAACATTAAAAATTGCGCTAAATATTGCTTGATGTTATTACAGTGAAA
Organism: Latrodectus hesperus; assembly: GCA_037975125.1. Taxonomy (NCBI): domain Eukaryota; kingdom Metazoa; phylum Arthropoda; class Arachnida; order Araneae; family Theridiidae; genus Latrodectus; species Latrodectus hesperus. The sequence goes on along the minus strand of JAJQOW010000014.1, from coordinate 13,719,091 downwards.
GAAAATTAGGTAAAATATTCTCAGTTTTGAATATTTGAGAAGTTTTGTAAAGAAATAAATCTTCCAATAGACGCATCTTCGAGATGTGAAGTTGGTTAGATAGCGTTTGAAATGCTATTTCCTTCAAAAAAACTTAATTTATGATTACAAATATAACTTATAAACATATGTTCATTTTAAGATAAAATATGTGATTGCATTTCTAAAGGAAATATTACCGTATCATTTACTGAAGAGAATAATATCTAAAATATCCCCAAATTTTGGAAAAACATATGAGAGAAAGCTATCCATCACTTTTAAAAAATAATTGTTGTTGCTGTTGTTACTTGGCCGAAAAAAGATAACATTGACCTTCAGATCAATGTCAAAATTGAGGGTATGGATCCTCTGGTGCTGCCATCTATCGGAGGAGTTAAGAGCAAGGTCATAATTTCACCTTCCTAGTGCTCTGGTTTAGCGAAAGACGCACCCTAATGGCTTAAATTCACATATCCAACGACATAGTGAGCCTGGCTTGTCCAAGTGTCATTAGTAACAACAGCATTATTTCTTTGGCGCGTGGCTCTTCACTTGACTCATAGTCCGGAATTTCGAAATGGTGATGAGATTTAACAAGTGTCATTAATAACAACAACATAACTAAACATTGTTGTTAAATTTTACAATGGTGCAGTAAACTTAGCTTTCAGGAGCACTTTACCAGTAAAATCTTTGAAGAAATATTTTTGATCATTAGTTATACCTTTAAACCACAGAATATAATCTTGCTAAAATGGTGAATAAAAATTTGAAGTAAGATGTGTAAGTGTATGATATGAAAGCTCCCTCGTTGGAGTTTTTAAAATAACAACGAAGGTGTTATAATGAAGTTCGAACTAACAACCATCATTGAACCAACATATTCTATACTTTTCTCAAACAGGATTTCTGAAAATCTCACAATTTCATAACAGTAAAGTTTTCATTTGAGGTAAATTTGTAGCTTAAATAATTGAAGGAATGGATCATCTGGTGGTGCCATCTATCGGAGCAGTTGAGAGCAAAATCGTACTTTCACCTTCCAAGTGCTCTGGTTAAACGAAAGATGCACCCTACTGACTTAAAAATAATTGTAATTCAGCAATACTTGAAATTATTTACAGAAACCTTTATCATTCCTAAATCCGAGTTTTCCTATATGCTTGTATATGGGTACAATATTCATCTGTAACAGATACTGAAAATGGATATTTCAGCTTTTTTGAAAAATAATACATTGATTTATCAACTAAAATCACATCATAAAAAGCAAATTCCTGTTATCCATTTCTAATAGTTCTATCTTGAATCTCTAATAAATTTAACTGTTGAGTGAAAAATTTTAAATTTTTTTGAAGAATTAGAGTAAAAATCCATTTACATACCTGACTCACCAATCAAAATGTAAATTAAGGCTTGATATAAATGGAATTTACAATCCTTCTCATCTTTAGAATAAAAATTTTTATAATAAACATTAAAAATAATCTCGTGTAAAAGATGTAACACTGAATTAATGCTTATGTGCAATTTAGTTTAAAATACGTAAGTATTTATAATTTTTATGTTAATGAAATCTGAATTTCATATTATTAAAATGAAATGAACTTAAGAAATTCTATAAACTTTTTGAAAATCATTTTTAACATTTCGCAGGATTTAAAATTGTGAATTAAATTATCGGAGAAGTTTTAAAGTTAAGGGGTATCTGTCTTACATGGTACCGTCAGCTCAATTTATCACAATCTCCAAATATTTTGTGTGGTAAACAAAATTCAGCTTTTCTTTGACAGTTTTAGAGTATAATGTCATCATGCTTTAAGAGTGGGAGATCTTGAGTTCGATCTTAACTGTAGACCGGGAGATAAATGTTAAATTTCATCCTTCATCCATTCATCATTGGAGTAAGAAATTAAAAACTTTTTGTATCCCCGTCGTATTGACATGTGAATACGACTCATTATGTCTTCCAAAAGACAATATGATTCATATGTTAAATGCCTTATATCGAAATTGATTGTTGTGTTGTTGTTGTAGTTACTAATGACACTTGGACAAACCAAGCTCGCTATGCCGTTGGCTATGCGAATTTAAGTAAGTAGGGTGCGTCTTTCGTTTAATCAGTGCACCACTAAGGAAAAGTACGACTTTGCTCTTCAAATCCTCCGATAGATGGCACCACCAGAGGATCCACTCGCTCAATTTTGACATTGATCTGAAGGGGGAGAAAATTTTCTCTAGACCATTGCACCCATGGTAACTGCTCAACGACCGACCACAGGACTTTCGATTCCACAGATTTAACAAGCACGTAAATCGCATGTACTCTGTGGATCTTTTTCGGCATTGGGAATCGAACCTCACCCTTCCGGATGGAAGGACGATGCCCTCTCAAAATTGCTGTTTTACTATGTCCCAATGGTATAACTAGATTCTTTGGACTAGGAAGTTCCAGGTTCGATCCTTCCCATTGCTGCAAAATAAATATAAATGTAAGCTATAAGTTTTTCTCGTGCATATCAGTAGGAATAGATTCTTGGAAGTTTTCCATACTTTCTCCTCCAAATTGTATGAATATGGCCCATTGTCAGCTAAAAGTTCTTCTGGAAAACAGTACTATAGGTCTTGGAACAAATTAACCCTAGTGTATAAAAGCGGTACTATAAAATAACAATCAGACCAATTTAGAGTGCCAAGTAACTGTGAATACTAAGTCTAAAATAATTTCAGCCGTTGGAGGACTGATCTACTATGTGATGTCAAATCATTTTTCAATTAATCATTAAAAGCATATTTGATCATGCATAACATATTTTCAATAATTTTTCAAAAATCTATAAATTTTCAAATGTTTACAAATTTTTCAAGAAAATAAATAGTAAATTTTTCTCTTGAAATTCGTTTGTGTGTTTTACAATTACGTAGCATTAAGCTAAACAGTTAATAAATTAACAAAAGTATCCCTTGGCTTTTAATTCTTTATTGTTAAAAATGAGAATATGCTTTCCTTTTTAATTATTATAACTTAAAAATCAGTAGATATTCGCATTAATTTATAACAATTCGTGTATATCAGTGCAATCCATTCATTATAATTAATAGGGAAACATACTTTTGCGTAATAAAATACACAAATGCATATAGTTTTTCTCGTGTCACGCATATAGATGAATTATCTTTTGAAAGAAATACGAACTCACGTATCACATATGGGAAACTAAGTACATTGAACATACTCACACTGTACTAACATAATAAACATTATATATACATAATAGGCTTCAATCTGATTCTTTCTGAAAGATTCGTCGTGATGTACTTACACAAGAATTTTTAGATATAAAATTAACAGACCATTCGCATTTAACACAAACACACACACATGAGGTAATAAAGTACATTTCGAAAACATCAGAGAATTTTGATTTACCAGTTTCATTACAGAAAAAAGTTCTTTACTAATAGCAATAGCTTAAGAAACAAATCTATTAAGCAAAATAATACTTTTATAGCTGTTTTTTCTTATCTGAAAGTTAAATAATTAAAATAAAGTGCCATATGAAAAGATCTATAGATAAAGGTGAAATATCTATTAACAAAGGGATATTTTACCAAATGCCTTCGAAATATATATAACTGTTATTTTTATTTACAAAGTTAATAACAAATTGTTTTCTTTTGAAATCAAACAAATAGAATTCTCTAGAAATTTCTTTACAAAATGCCTCAACTATTTCATAAGTTACTGAAGTAAAGTATAGGTTTTCAGTTTTAAAGCAATGTTTTAAAACTTTATAAGTCTTCAAAAGATTGCTTTTAATTTCAACTTAAAGAAGTCAAAAAAATTTCTAGGATACATTTTGATTTTGGAACTGGAAATAAAAATTAAGAGAAATTTTTTCACCCAATCTCCAAATTACAAACACTTTTTCATGAAAAAAAAATCATTCGTTTTTTTGTGAAAAATAAGTTGTTTGTAATCGTTTTAAATTGAAAGAAACATATGGACGAATTAAAATAAACGAATTTAGAAATTAAACTTTAGAAATAGTTGTAATAATTTTCAATATATTAGCAATAATCAAAATATTTCTGACACATGTGTACATTTGCGGCTGTGCTACTTTAAAATATTTAACATATATATATATATATATATATATATATATATATATATATATATATATATATATATATATATATATATAATCGTCAATTACTACTTACTTTTATCAACACATTTTTAAATATTTATTAAGTGTCTATACCTATTAAGTATCTTAAGTATTCTCTAAATACTAAAAGATTGTATAATATATACACATTACATCATAGTTAATTAATCATTAAAAGAAATAATAGAGCATCCATATCAAGCTAGAATAGCTATCACAATTCTTTTACGCTCTTTAATCTATCGGGATCTAATCGATGTGGTTTTGCTGCGACTGAAGAATCTATTGTTTCTATGTAATGAAGAATGTTAAGTTTGTTGTTTCTATGCAGTCAAGAATGTTATGTTTAACCGGTTGTTTGGAGTGGAAAATTTAACAAAAAGGGAATAAACATAATTCCTTGATATCATTCTAACTGAATGTCGCAGATATTTCTTTAACTTTTGTTTTTTATTTAGTTTTTATGTCTTTTGAACATTTGTTAAAGAGATCAGGGACAAATTCCAAAAAGAAAATCTGCACTGAGAATATGTGTCGTGACTAGGCTTAAAACTGTCTCTTAAATGTTATCGAATTTATCTTTTTATTACGTGAATTTTTTTAAGCGACGGGCATTGGGTTACTAACCCTTCCCCACAACAAAGTCTGAAACTTTTTTCTTTATCGTTACCCGGTGGATCCCTGAAAACCAAATACGAGGGCGAGTAGTATTACCCACTTCACACCACCACACACCTGTTTATTAGGGTGGGTCTCATTCATTCATCATCTCTAAAGAAAGAACAAAGAAACACAGAAAGAGAGAGAAAGGAAAATAACCGCCCAAACCGAGACTCGAACGCGACACCAACAACCTAGGTGTCAGAAACCAACCGTAGGTCGGCATTACGTTAAATCTAATCTAATAAAAATATGTTGATAAGCAAATTTATATGATTGATGAGTTATTTTGAAAAGTGTACAACAAATTCAAATATCCTTATCCTTTAGCGTAGTTGCACTGATTATTTAATCAAATATTAAGCAAACATCTTGAACTTCTACAGACAAAAACTGAGAATTGATGTTGTTTATTTTTAATTTCAAATTGTTTTCTTTCAATTCATCTAGCAATGGAAGTAATTTTATAATTGGTGGAATCTAGAGTTATTTTGTAGTGTTGGTATGAAAACTGTAGATAAAAAGTGGACAATTTTCTGATTGGTAAAAGTTCTATTTTAAAATTGAGCGAAATAATATAGAAATAAAATTGGAATAAAATTGATTTTGTGTGAAATAAAATAAATTATTTTAATTAAGTTGTTTCTTTACGGTCTTCAAGCCTTGTTTTCTACCAGGCATGAGGATGCTTGAACTGTTTCGGAAATTCCTTCAAATTGTAAATCCCGGTTGGATTTATACTCGTAAGGAACCATTCTTGACCTTAGGTCCTAGAGTAACAAGCCAAAATATAATCATGTCCCCTATGTTAAGTAGCAACAGTTTATGAACTGAAGCATTAGGAAATAAAAATAAAACTTAATTTTATGAAATGATAGAAGCTGATTTTACATCTTTCAATAATATCAAAAAGCAGAAACATGCATCTTGAATTTCTTTAGTTGAATTTCCTAGTTCCAGAACAGCAGCCTAACTCCAGAACAGAAATAATTGAATCTCTAAGCATGGAACTGGTTTCTAAACAAGCAACAATTTTTCAAGCAATTCTAAGATTGTAGTTATACAGAAAACTTTATTTTCGCCATCTTAGTAATTACGTCATAGCGCACGTCACTGTACGTCATCTTGGCAACATTTCTTCATCGCCAACAAATTTTGGCATCCTGGATTCGACAAATTATGCACAGATGTCGTTTAATCGACATCTGTGCCGAATTTGGTAAGCCAAATTTGAATTTCATTTCTGCATATATACAAAAAATTTTTAACTTTTTTCTCTACTTCAACCAATATTCAATATCTAAAAAACATTATTTTGTTTGTAAAATCATACATATCACGGATGGATGTAGTTTATTTAAAATACACTTAATTTAAGAAAACTTGTAATAATCAATTACATATATGTATATATATATATATATATATATATATATATATATATTAGGTTGGTGCGTATGAAATGTCGGATTCTCTTTACATGCGGACGTTTTCCTCCCTGTTTTCGTTATACTTTTGTATTTGGCATAACCTCATTCATACTCGTATTGTCCATTGCCAGAGACTCATTTCAGCAAAATAGGTTTTCTCGAAGGTCTTCCCTTTTTTATTTCTTTTGAGTTTATTGCCGATATGAATTCTGCCGACATTCGCGTCATTTTCTTATATGAGTACAAACTTGGTAATAGTGCTGCAAAAGCTGCACGCAACATAAACCAAGCGTTTGGGGAGAATACGGTTAACGATCGGAAAGTGCAGCGTTGGTTCGAAAAATTTCGGACTGGCGATTTTTCACTGCAAAATGAGCCGCGCGGAAGACCCAAAACGTCTGTGAAGAATGATGACCTGAAGGCTCTAGTGGAAGCGGATCCAGCCGTATCCACGAGGGAACTTGCTATCAGGATGAAAGTTGACCATACAACGATATTGAGACACCTTTCTGAGATTGGCAAGGTTAAGAAGATGGACAAGTGGGTACCGCACGCACTGACAGAGCGAAATAAGCTGGATCGGTTAAACGTATGCTCATCATTGCAGCATCCACCATATTCACCGGATCTCTCGCCGACCGATTTTCATTTTTTCAAGCATTTAGAGCTGTTTTTAAGGGGCAAACACTATGAAAATGAAGACAGTCTAAAAACTCGATATCAGAGTTTATTAATTCTAAAGACCAAAATTTTTTAAGACAGGCATCTACGCTTTAAAATCTCGTTGGGAGAAGTGTATTGAAGCGAATGGAGCATACTTTGATTGAATAAACAGCTTTTGAAGAAAGATATGCAGTTTTATACAATCACTTAAGAATCCGACATTTCATACGCACCAACCTAATATATAGTTATTCTTTGCAACTTATATATTATTTTGTACCATAGTCAATCGATATCAGCTGGTAAAATCGTCATCATAATTCCACAATACGAAAATAAACATAGGAGCCATAAGACCTAAGAATTTTAAGCTTTCATAGACTCATTCATCACAACAGCTTTTCTGACATTAGTTCTGAGTCAGATACTTTTCACGTATTGAGAACAAATTCTTTTCCAACATATTTACATAAACATATAATTCATTGCAGAAAATGGTAAATTATGTATCAATATTATTAATATCCTTTAATACGGTGATTAAAAGTCTAATAATTGAATTGTTTAGAAAAAACACAATGTTTTCAGTTCCGTTCCACATAAATAATTTTCAACCGGAACACCATTTATTAGAATTTTTTTCAAGAAGCTTTAAGAAAATTTGCGAAATTTTATTTGAATATCAAACCATCATAACGATTTATAAGCCAAATATCTCTACCGATCAATTTAAGATGAATATAGGAGATTTAGTTAAGGCGAATATATTAATCATTTGATAAACTTCATCGTTAATTAAAGTAACATGACTCTTAGTGTCAATAAAAGCGTTAAATGAAACATGACAAATTGAGACAATCTTAAGCAAGTCTCTAGAAGGTGCAATTACATGGGACACTTTTCTCACTTACATGAATTAAGTTGTGATGCATTCAAATGACTTATAACCACATACATCACAGCTAAAATATCTAACCATTACTTTTACACATATTACATTTAGAACTGAAAAAAATAAAGGATAAAAGTTTACACACACACATTTTTATAATATACAAAGGTTTTATTATTTAATATATTTGAATATTAATAATCATAAAATATACTTAAATAATTTAAAATAAAATAAAGCGGCAGATTTGAGGTGATTTTAGTGAGGGGAACATTCCCCTAACTATTGATTTGAACATTTAACGCACAATTGCTGGTTGTTCGTAGTTTTTATGGTATTGATGGTTTAATCAATTATCTGTACATCAGCAGATAATTATATCAGATGGTTTATCAATTATCTCAATTATCTGTGCATCAGCAGAACACTTATTTAATTTTAAGAAAAATAGTATCTTCAAGATATGTCAGGTTTTATCAGAAGAGTATAACAAGTTTTATATTATTATTGGCCTTATCAAATGTTACTTAATAATTTCTGCATTTTTATATTGAAATAGGTGTACGTATGATGTCCCCCTCCAAGTGATTTCTCGCCAAATCTAGCGTCCTTTGTTTTGATTATCCTGTTGCCAATTTATGTTTTTGTTGTTTTTCCGATTATTTTGTTGCCAGATTTAGTTTTGCTCGTGTTTTACATCATTTTTACGTCATATAAATGGTTCTTTTCAGTGGCAACAGCATTTGAAGTTTTCGTTTTACTTTCAATTCTAACTTTTTGTTCTACGTTTGCTGTTGTGTTTCGTTGTCGCCAGCATCCAAACATCGTAAACTGTTCTTTTTTCCAATTTCTTTTTGTTTATTTATTATTTATATCTTTTATGTTTTGTTTATTTATTATATAATTTTCTTATATCTATTTTTTTAAAATGTATCATTATATTTTTCGTATTATATTTTCAGCATCATAAACTGTTCTTTTTTTCCAATTTCTTTTGTTATATTTATTGTTTATCATTTTCTTATATACCTTTTTGTTAATTTATTATAATATTTTTCTTATATATTTTTCCATACTATCACTGAGAATATTCGACATGTGAGCTTGACGTCATATCAAGTAAGTCCATTATTGTTATTTACTTATCTCTTTTACAGGGTGTTTTGAATAGAAGGCAAACCCAACGAAAAATAGTTTTTATTCATTTTTTTGTAATTTTTTTTTTAGATTTTGTATATTATTATGCGATTTAAAATTTTCTAAAATGCTGTATTTTTGGAGCTTAGGGAAAATTCCCGCTTTAAAAAACATGCGCTTAGCTTTGCGACGAAAAAAATTCTCTATGGTCGCCAATGTGGAGGATATCCTACTAGTTCCCTGAAATTTTATAACATAATTCCTATAATAGCAATTTTACCATTCATTACCATTTTTTATTTTAATTCTTTTCAAAGTCGTAATGATCGAATGTGGAACTCTTTTCTTAAATTGCTTTCCTTATTCCACTATTTTTTAATTACTAAAACATTTGCTTTATATGAATCTGAGAAAAAATTTCGATAAATGTCAGTGTTGTATGTATCACTCATATTTTCATATTTTATCCTCTTTAATAAGGAATAAATTTGAAATTATTTGACATTATATAAAGCCTAATATGAAACACATGTATTATAACTTAGATAAAATATTCTCTTCCAGGTTACACTGTAAAATCCTAGGAGAGCCCACACCCTTAGCAAACAAATTGAAAAAAAAACGCCAAGATATAGCGAAATTCCAGAAATAGTTTGGTTTGCCATATCTAGTGTATTGAAGATGGGTTATCAAGATTGGCGCAACCAATTTATCACCAACCAAAATCATTGGCGCCAAAGGTGTGGGCTCTGCTAGGATCCAACCGATTATACTTATAAAATTATAAATTATAAATATATTATATTTTATAAATACATTTGTATTGAGTCAAAATCCTTGTTTTCACATTACACAATAACAGTAAAACTAGTTATTTCTCTTAGCCGATCGATTGGCTGAGTGGTTAGCGTTCCTGACTCCTGAGCTGTTGGTCCCGGGTTCGAATCCCGGTTCGGGCATGGATGTTTCTTTCCTTCTCTGTTCTCTCTGTCCTTTCTTCTGTGATGTGGTATGAATGTGGCCCGCCCTATAAACGGGTTTGTGGTGGTATGGCGCGGGTAACGCTACTCGCCTCCGTGACTTGGTCCACAGGTGTCCGCTGGGTAACGATAAATGAGTAGCAGTCTCTGACCTTGTGTGGCGTAAGGTTCGTCACCCAAGTGCTCGCCGGTGGTAAAAAAACTATTTGTGAATATAAAAACACAAAAATACTTTTGGGTGTGAACGTTTTAAAAATAGTTCATATATTTTTATTTAATTTTTTATAATGTTTTTATTTAATTGTTATAATAATGTTAATGTTAATGTAAAATTTATAATGTTTTATTTAATTTAATATAGTCCATTCAGCTTCGAGAAATAGAGCTCAAATAAATATTTGTTATTGTCTTATCAACGGAATCTTTAAGTCCTAAAAATAATGAAAATAGAAAAATGCCTTGTTCCATGATTCGTCTTTCGTTTGCATTTTTAATTAAAATTTTTATCAGCTGTTAACTGCAGACAACAGTACTTAAGCATCTTATTTAAAGCAGCCACACTGACAACAAAATTATTAATTCTTTGGCCTCAATAAAAAATGTAACATTAAAAAATTTGTAAATTCGAATTCCATCTTAAACAGTTATATTTGTAACGAGGAATTATTTGATTGGGTTCTTCAATTAAAGTGGTATTTACTTCAAGTTCTGAGCGAATCATCCCTCACATGAAAACAATGGCCGTTGAGAGAATCTACATCAAACCAACTAATTTAAACACTAAATAAAATTTTAAGATATTGGTATTCAAAAGAAAAATATATATTCATATATTTCATCTTATCAAAAGGATTTGAAGTATAAATAAATACTTTAATTATATTTACTCATTAATGTTTCGGTCATTTACTGAAGTTAGTTACTCTTCATTTTATCAGTTCATATATACAACTCTCACTTCGATTGTGGAAATTAGCCGTGTTAACGTACGCATGTTTGTCGTGGTTCAGAATCCCATGCAAACTTAAATCTCGGAAAAGGAGGCCCTAATTTGCAAAACATATTTAGGGAATGGAATAATAAATATTTTGATACAAAAAATTTCAACTGTCAACTAAAATAATATGCCGACCGATGGCTGCGTGGTTAGCGTTCCTGACTCCTGAGGTGTGGGTTCCGGGTTCGAATCCCGGTTCGAGCATAGATGTTTCTTTTCCTTATCTGTTCTCTCTTTGTTTCTGTGTCCTTTCTTCTGTGATGATGTATGAATGTGGCCCACACTATAAACGAGTTTGTGGTGGTATGACGCGGGTAACGCTACTCGCCTCCGTGACATGGTCCACAGGTGTCCGCTGGGTAACGACAAATGAGTAGCAGTCTCTGGCCTTGTTGTGACATAGGGTTATACCCTCTCGTGCCCGCCATTGGAGAAAAAAGTTATTACTCTGATAAAATGTAATACAATTTGGTCTCGATTGTTGATAACTGTTGATAGCAAGTGCAAAGTTAATCTAGCCACCTTTGTTTGCCCATAATGCGTAACAAATATTTTTTTATTTTACTTTTGAGAATGACCATCGAGTCTTAACTGAACGCTCATTCTAAATTTGACAAAAAATATCTAATGTATCATATTTATAATTTATAAAAAAAACGTTGAAAGTTAACCGTTATGAACTACATACATATTTGAAATTCATATTTTCATAAAATATCTATTATCGGGTAACAGAATTGCTGTAAAATAAGATTCTGAATCTTTTAATTATTCATAGTCACAAAATTTACCATATTATTTTTCCCCATTTTCCTAGTTTCACTGCTACAAAATTTTCTGGCATCATTTTCCTAACTTCTGAAGTACTAGACACCAGATTTTCTAATTTTCCTTGTTTTCATAATTTTATATACAGTTTTCTTCAGTAATACTTACGTTGATGGTAGATCGATGCATAAAACTTGCAAGGATTTTGAGATAAATTTTGAAAACAAGAATGTTTAATACTATTTCTCAAAGGACAAAACAAATTTTTTTTTTTAATTATCCTTCTGTTAAATTGCTTTATTTATTGCTGAGACTTATTGAATAATCAGAATTAGCTGTTCGAGATATTCAATGCTTAAAGAGATAAACAACATCATGTTTCATAATTTACAAGTAGACTTTTTGAACTTTTATGTCATTTTTATGCTATTGGATTCCAATTAATGCATTCTTTTTACCGTCTCTCATTGAACTATGATATAACTATATATATATATGAAATAGAAAGTCCCCCTTTAACCTATTTCGAAAAACTATCAAATTTCAATATTCCATATTCTATTCAATAGCACTTTTAGAAAATGAATTAAAATATAAAATAAGAATATAGATATTATTCATTATATACATCTTCCCGTTTTCTGGTACAGGTGGCGTATTATCCATGATTCCAAATTCTGAATTATTTTGACGATGAAGAAATGTTGCCAAGTTCGTGACGTAAGCAATAGGGTTACCAAAATAGAATTTTCTGCATTATTCTTATAGTTCGTATAGGTCTCCTTATCTATGACGTAATAAAAATGATTTTGCCAGATATATAAAAAACTCCGCCAAAAAAATCGCCTAACTCAGAATTTGGCATCCTGGATTATATAGCACCTGTGCCCATTTTTTCTCTACACATTATTGCTTTATTTTGCCTTGCAATTTTGTTAAATCCAAAAATTTTTCATGAGCCAATTTCATGATTTCTAATTTTAAATCTTTTGATAAATGAACTTTGATTTTTCTAACATTAACATAAGTTCTTCGAAATTATTTTTTAACTAAGCTGATTTGTGTGTGTGATTTCCTAATTTGCCATACATGAGTGTAACCCACTGGCTATGAAAAGTCGCCCCGAAGATCAATTAAGGATGTTACAAAATGCTTAAGACGTTAAGCTGTCCACAACGTGGTGACAAATTAAGATAACTTCTCATTTGTATGTTTCACCGATATATCAAATACATAAGTTAAAACAGTTCGTCAACTTTCGAAACATTTTGGATTGGCATTTGAAATTAGTGGTAAAATTGAGTATTTGCAAATTTTCGACAGATGCTATCTTCAAACACTAAAAAGTTAAAATGCCCATAGTAGAATTTAGTAGTTAAGTATTAGGTTGAGGAATAAGTTCGTAGTGTTTTTACCAAAGACTTTTATTTAAACAAAAACCAATAATTATATCAATAAGTTAATCAATTATAAATTCGCCGTTGCTGTTTATTACCTCTTCCCACCTCTCGACCCATTTGTTGCCAAAAATCACCTGGTCTGATGTCAAAGAGGTTGTTGAGCCAGTTTTTAAGGACCTCTCGGTGCACTGGGAAATGCTCGAAAAGAATGCCGCAGTCAACAAGGAGCTCCACATTGCCCAGCTTCACCGCATAAAAGATGCTATTTGACTGAAAAGACCTGATCGACATGGCCAAACATGCTCCTTTACGACAACAACAGGCCCCATGTTGCACAAGTCGTCAAAGCCGCACTCTAAAAGCTCGAATGGGTGGTCCTTCAGCATCCGCCGTATTCTCCGGACCTTGCACCGACTGATTACCATCTTTTCCGCTCCTTGTCAAACCATATGAAGGGCGCTAACCTTCGATAACAAAGAAGTTCTTAAAAACCGCCTCAAGAACTTCTTTGACACCAGACCAGGCGATTTTTGGAGGAACGGCATCAACAAATTGGTTGAGAGATGAGAAGAGGTTGTAAACAACAACGACGAATATATAATTGATTAACTTATTAATATCATTATTGTTTTTTGTTTGAATAAAAAACTTTGGTAAAAACGCTATGAACTTATTCCCCAACCTAATATTTTACCTTAGCCTGAGGACTGTGTAGTAATTTATGCATTGTCAGGAAAATTACTGACTGGAAATTCTCATTAATGTAGGGTTGATGTAATTCCTAATTCTCATTAAAAGTATAAGATTGCATTTTAAGAATTTGCATTTTATTTAGAATTTTCTCCATAACTCTTTGCTCAAAGAGACTTTCAAATCCATTAACAATAAATTCATCTTTAGTACTAAATACTGTTCAAAAATAATACATTGTATGATTCTAAGTCTTTCATGTTTGGTTTAGTTTTGAAATAACTTTTTGTTCTAAACTATGGAAAATTATGCCCTAATGCTTTTTGATTTTGGATCTACCTTCACGTGGCTATATTAGGCAAATAAATTATTAAAAAATTTCTTTTTCAATTTCTAGCAGTTAAGAACAATATCTTTGTGTTAAGTTGTTTCCCTTGTAATATACGAATAGAAGTTCTACTCTCAGAAAGCGTTAGTTTCTGAGTTCTACAACAAAGATTTATTATTCTATTTAATGTTAACACATATATATTTGTAGACTAGTATTAAAACTCTAAAAAATTTATAATATTTTAGATTATTTAATCATTTTTGTTTCATGTATACTTTAATGATATCTATTTTATTTAGTTGAAACAGTTACCATTTTTTTAATTTTAGTATGCAACAATATGTTTGTAATATAATGGCTCAAACAGTTGAGTTACTTATAAGAAATTGAAACATTTATAATTAAAATGAAACCTCGAACAAGTTGTCTAAGGTCAATGTTCTATGGGTAGAATAATGATGATGTGTTAAAACTTTACTCATTAGTTGTATTCTTTATATATTGCCTTTCCGCGTTTATGCAGATTGTATCATATGCTAACATAGAGATTGTTGAGATTTCACTAGTTGTGTGTCAATTTACACACAACTAGGGAAACTTTTACTAATTGACTATTAGCCTTACTTTTAAATGCACTATAAGCATTACTGTATATGTAATTTTTCAAGAACTTAAACCAAACTTCTAATTTTGATATAAATTTTTTATTTAAAAATGATTATAAAGTGTATTTAACCGAACTGTGTGTACTTATCTGATTTCAAATAGTTTGATACTATTGATAGCGGAAAAAGAGTATTGATCAAACTTAAGTTTTATTGGATAGACATTCATAATGATCACAACAGTAAATTCGAGAAAGCTCAAAAAAACAACAACGTCTTAAGATACTTGACATATGTAACTGTATAATAAGATGGAACTCTCAGAAGAACATATTGATAGTTTCATTATCATATCTAGAAGTCAAATAAGGTCTAACAGTAGTAAAGAACACATTTACAAATGGACTGTTAGTTTTTAATTAAATAAAAGCTGCAGTATCCATCAAGATACACAATACGAACTTCTGAATTTAAGAATACCAACACGATTGGTATTGAGCTTGAAAAGATTTGACAATGCTTATAGGTGACTAGAGACGAATTTAGTTTTATAATCGATAGTGATTAAACAGCATCCATACATGTTTTTAAGTAGATGAACATATCACACTAAAAGCCATGTATTTACAACTGTCTTGCCTACTCCTATGGTGCCAAATTCGATACATTAATCAGTTTTAGTCATATTGAAATGTATTCCCTTTGCTTATATGTATACAGGGTGTCCCAAAACGACCGTGTAAACTCTGTACAGCCAGATTCCTCGATGGGAGTACATAAAAACTGCCCAAAGAAGCGTTCCAGTACGATCCATAGTTCACGAAAAAAATCGATATCGACGGGCATACTCCCTAGCAGTTTGTAAGGCATTTCCATTACATCGGACGTACATCAAGTACATGTCGCAGTATTCACGAACGGAATACATGGCCACCATACGAAGACTACCAGTAGCTGCAGGATGCAGCCTTTTCAATACCAGTTCACCGTCGGCTTAGCGTCATTTTATAGCGCGAGCATTAAAATGACGCTATATGCGTGTTGAACGTTTTAAACATTATCGTCTGGAAAGATAAGAAAATAATGTTGTTGATATGTCCAATATAGCGCTTTTTTCCATGCACTGGCAGTGACGTCATGCTTTGTTTTTTGTATTTTTCCCGTAAACTAGGGATCATACAAGAACGCTTCTTTGGGCAGTTTTTATGTACTCCCAACGAGGAATCTAAGTGTGCAGAGTTTATGTGGTCATTTTGGGACACCCTGTATTTTAGAAATATTTCAATTCACTTTATTATAAACTTTATCAAGTTATTTAACTGCTTTCGGCAATTAATATATTAACGGTTAATAACAGAAGTGAAAACCTATATTACACATAGCAGTGTCTGTGAATATATAAATTCTTTACAATGTGAATAGAGAGTTAAGTTTTATCCTAGAAGAGGGTATTATAGATTTTTTATGGAGACAACTTTAGCTTTCTCAAAATATAATTGAATAAAATGATCGATTGCTATAGTGAAGGAATTTGCTACACCCATATTGATACAACATTAATTTAATTTACCCCTTTCACACCGAAAATTATTCGGAAAGGCATAGGATCAATTAAATTAAATTACTGGATGCGTACAATTTATAACTATCCATAAGTTTTAAAAGATTAAAAAAACTTCTAGTAATAGTGGAACAACTACTTGTAAGGTTACGACTTATATTTTACTGAGCTACTCATTCCCTGCTGTAAAAGCCCGATAGTTAGAGAAATCCATCTCGTTTGTTCTTTTCACAGTTAGTCAAAGAATAACGTTGAAGGCATCTTCTTATCACATCCTGGACTGCTTGGAACTTTCCAGAGAGGATATATACTCATCTCCACTTCTGGTCCTCGATTTCCTTAGGGTCAACGGTCTGATGGACCTTGTCTGACTTCGTCGGACATTTTGAGGATAAGTCACAACAACAACAGCTAGTCAAAGACTAACGTTGAAGGACGCATTTATATTAAATATTCTTAATACATAAAGTCCCTCTACAAGTCAGGAAAAAATTGTACCTATTATTGAATCATAGTACAAAATTACAAGATCGTTAATGTAAGTGGAATTTTACCCGATATAATCATTTGAAATACTCTTAGTTTTTGTCTACATTATTATATATGTTTGCCAATTCCTTAGACAGTAAATCCAAATTGTGGTCACCACTTGCTTTTTTCACCTAGGTAAAGCATAAACCTCTTCTCAATACAGCAGAATTTCAATGAAACTCTGACACATTTGCAATAGCATCGTAGGATAAATCTACATTTCTTATAACCCGGAAATTCTTTGAGGCTTTCATCTAGTTCCAAAATCATTCAATCAAAAAATCATGTAATTGGCAAACGAAATGCAATTTTTATTGGTGGTCATTGAAGGCAATTAATACCCGGACTGATTTCTTTTGAGTTTTCATAACTGCACGATTGCCGAAAAATATCAACTTTTAATTATCCAGTAAGAATTTTTTCAACATTTTTTTTGTTTTCATTTGCATAAGTTATTCTTCACTTATTAAATTCTATTCAATATATAATCATCATTAAATTACAAAATATGTACTGTTTATTTTAATTTAAACTCATTGGACTTCAAGCTTTCATTTTTCAAAAATATTCAAAAATTAAACTATAATAAAATAAAAAATTTTCTATTTTTAGCAACAAATATTCATTAATAAACATAATGGGTTTTATCATTAATGAATATTTTAATTTCGATATATATTTAGCTTCTTTAATTTCAAATTTCGTTCACTTTAAAACAATGTTGAATATTTATTTCTAAAATAAGCTGAAACCTAATTTCTTAAATTTATGGTACATTGAAAAGAGTTTAGCGTTACTTTTCTTTTTAACAATAAATTATAAATAACCCTCAAGAGAATTTTTCCATGTAAAATATTCAAAACATGGTTTCTTTTATGAAATGAAACATCTAGTTAAGCAACAAATGAAATAAAAAACGGCTTCTTTTTAACTAAATTTCATGGGATAAGGTTTTTTTTTTAAGTAGTGTCAATTCGAATTCTAATGTGTGTTCTTTAATGATTTTATCCTAACAACAAGCTGACTGTCGAAGGAAATATGATCACATACACAAGCAGAATTAAGGAAATTAAGATCCATACTAGCAAATTTTATAATGAAGAAAAGCCTGTATTGGAAATATAACTAACAATGAAAAAATAAAGAAGAAAATTTTTCTTCTCCAGGAAATACTTGAAAAATATTGGAAATGGAATTTAAGCAATATTTTATAACTGTGTATATTTGCACTTTAATCTTATTACATAATAGAAATTTTCTTTTTCTCTCGAGAGAATAACCATAGACTCTCCTGATTATATAATACACAATTCTATTTTTATTACTTTTCTCATTTGAACTTATAATAAAAATTTCAAATTACAAGAGATTAATAAATGTATAGTTTTTATTATTTGCTAGTTAATTACACAATAAAAGGTAATTATGAATTATTATTTAAAATAAATGTCTTTTAAGTAATGCGCTTTAATTGAACTCAGAGGAATTTAAACTTGTTTATTTATTTAAAGTTCTCTTGAAGAAATATTATTTCATATACAGGATAAATAAAGGTGCTTTCTATTTAAAATACCGAAAGAATGAACTTCAAAAAGCTCATTTATTTAATTTACATTTTTATAAAATTTGAAAAATGGATGGAATTCTTTCAAAGATTTTCCAAAAACTTGTATTTGATGTATTCGAATTTTGTATGAAAAGGATTAAACTAAACTTCGAGGACATTCTTATTATTAAGAATCATTCCTCTAATGTTTTTTCAATATTCTGTAAATTTAAGAAGAATTATGACTAGTTAATTTCTTCATAAACATACTGTAAATCTAAATCAAGAATTAATTTATTTTTAATATTTAAATAAAGATTTCAGCTTATTCCTCTTTGAAATCATCAATCAATTTTATGAACGTATTTAAATTAATATATTTTATAACATTCTCACAAAGTTAGTCATCAAATTTAACAGGATTCCATTGTTTTAAAATCCTATAATGTATTTTCGAAACACTAATTTATAGAAAAGTTTGAAACGCTTTAATCGATTAATCATTAAAAATAGATTTACTATTTATAATTATATTTAAGAAACAATTTTTATAGAAAAAGTTAAAACTTCTTAAACGATTAATTACTGAAATTTAAATATCCTCTACTTATTATTTTTAAACAATCAAAATCAATTGTTCTCTTCAATATCAATTTTATTTTGGTTGTAACAACATAAGATAATTGTGTTACTTATGTTTGTATTCAAGCAATTTAAGTTTGTATTATATATTGTAACAATATAAGCTAATTGTAAAACATAAGCTAATGTAATAACAAAAGTATAATATGCAAATTAATATTTTATGATGTTTTCCGTGTTTGCTTATAGAGAAGAATTTGCACAGATATATTTACAGTCATAAAAAGAGACATTGTATGTTAAATCTAAGACATTCTTACAACAGAAATAAACTTTGGTTTAAATGTTACAAGATTTGAACTTGTAATTTGTTATAACAATGAAACTTTGAATCAAAAATTTTAGAAATAGATATCGTTAAATCATCTAATAATATTTATAGTTGAGAAAAAATTTATTTAATTACTTTTTTGAGTTACACCGAAATTTTTATTTATAATAATAGTGTAAAGAAATTGTAAAAATGTTATGTTAATTGTTAATTGACAAAATGAGAGTTATTATATGAAAAATAGAATTTAATAAAACAAATAAATAAATTTTCATTAGAAGTCAGTTTAAGTTTATTTATTAAAATAAAATTTGCAAGATAATATTAATAATGTTATCGAAAAATTAGAGCATATAAAAAAATAACATATTGACTAAGTGAACAAGAAACCCATTTTCCATGCGTGTTAAAGATGAAACAGCGTTTATATAATAATAAGAAAAAATTTTAAAAATTTGTCAAATTTTCTTAAAGAAATTTTTTAAGAAAATTAATTTTTAATCAAGTTAAAATAAGTGTTACAATTTTTATAAACATGAATTGTGCAAAATAAAACAAAAAGTCAAACCAAAAGAAAAGAGAATATACGAGAAGATAATTTGCTTGTAACAAACATGAAAAAGGAAGAAATAGTATTAATAAAATTACTTCGCAAATTAGATAATATATGAAGAAATATGTTATGACAAACATATATGTATTAGAATTTACACTTGGATTATTTTTAGTACTTTGATATTGTTGACTAATAATGCGCTTTAATTTAAGAGAATTATCTTATTTTAGTTTTCGAGATCACAATGCATACATATATATACACTATACTGGCCATTAAAATAGCTCACCAGGAAAGCGGCACACCACACACGTGAAATTTGCATGACAGGTAGAACTTGCTGTGATATGCAAATGATTAGATTTTCAGCGCATTCATACAAATCAGGCGACAGTAGCGACATCTAAAATGTGTATAAAGCCAGAGATTTGACAGCAGTTTTCTCATACTCAATTTCCGTTTCAACGTTGTTTTCGGCAAAAAAAGTTGTTGTAATGTCTCGTGTAAGAAGAAGAAATGCCTATCAGCACGTGTCTGACTTTGATCGAGGAAGGATTATAGCCTACCGGGACTGCGGTTTATCGTACCGCAATATTGCTGCTTGCGTCGGTCGAGACCCCATGACTGTTAGCAGAATATGGAATCGATGGGTTCAGGAATATCATACGGAACATCATGCAGAATCTCAGCGACCCCCCATCACTAACAGCAGAGAAGACAGACATCTTATCCGCATAGTCACAAGGGATCGTATAGCCACGTCACGAACCCTGAGTCGAAAAATGGAGTCATTTGCAAGGCAACAAGTTTCTGCTCGAACAGTTCGACGACGTTTGAGGCAGCATGGATTGTCTGCACAGTGACCATGGCTTCGGCTACCATTGACGCTGCGTCACAGACAGGAGCGCCTTCAATGGTGTGATCAGCGACGAACCTGGACGCCTGAATGGCTATAGTATATGTCGATGGTTAAAAATAATAAAAACGAAAGATGTTGAATCCAGACATATACTATTTAATTATTAATTTTACATAAAAATACAATTAAGTTAAATAAGATTTCGCATAAGTAGAACATTGAAAACAAGACTTGACGAACATAAAATATCAGTAGCGAGTGTTCCGCTGCTAACGCTCAATTCCTCCGTGGAGAGCAGACTGGTGAGAAGCGCCTTTGCCTATTCACACCTATCTGGTAAGAAAATTTATTCTCACACCGCGTGTCTTGTATTCATCCGCGTTGTTTACCTTTTTGGTGTTTGTTTACATTTTGCAGCGGGACCACTACAGTAGCCCCCCACCAGCGATAGCGAGATTTTTACAAGTAATTACAGATACCGCCTGTTGAAATGCACACGGCGACCTGAGCGTGTAACTGTGGTAGTTGGAATGGCACTTGCAGATGTAGATGATTCCTCTTCTGTCGCTTCCGTCTCTTGTTCGGAATGGGGGACAGGATAATCTTCATCTTTTGCAATGTAGGCGGGTTTAACACGGTCTATATTTACAGTACTTTCCCGTCCGTGAATGAGTAACTTGAAGACTTTATCTCCTCTTTCAATGACCTGGAATGGGCCCTCATAGGGCGGTTGTAGACTCTTTCTTAAAGTGTCTGACCGTAGGAACACATGAGAGCAGTTTGAAAGATCTTTGTTGACAAAGACTGTTCGATGCTCCTGTCGTCGTGGGTTGGATGGTAGCAATTTCAGCATGGTGTCCTTCAGCTTTCCCACGAAGGTGGCTGGATCCGCTGTTTCAGATGATGGACTTAGAAACTCTCCAGGTAGCCGGATAGTCGTTCCGTATAGCATCTCCGCTGCAGTTGCTTGCAGGTCTTCCTTCCATGCAGCTCTGAACCCCAGCAGAATGGTAGGGAGAGTTGAGGTCCATTGAATGGTGCCATGAGCTCTGATGGCCGCCTTTAATTGCCTGTGGAATCTTTCCACTTGCCCATTGCCGGCTGGGTGGTAAGGACTTGTGCGATGTCGAGCAGTACCCAAGAATTTGGTCAAGGCATCGAAAAGTGAAGCTTCAAATTGCGTGCCCTGGTCCGTTGTAATCCGTAGGGGTGGTCCGAATCTTGCAATCCATCCGGCATAAAAGGTTGTAGCCACTGACTTCGCTGTGATGTCAACCATAGGGTAGGCTTCTGGCCACTTTGAAAAACGGTCGACGCATGTGAGGCAGTATTGACACCCTTCAGATGGAGGTAGTGGGCCAACTATATCAATATGTACATGTTCAAACCTGGAGTTGGGTTGCATGAAAGTTCCAAGTCTGCTTTGGGTATGACGTACAACCTTTGATCGTTGACAGGCCAGGCATTGCTGAGCCCATGCTCTTACGTCTGCCTTCACTTTCGGCCAGACAAATCTCTCCTCCACTAGTCTGACAGTAGCTTTAATCCCCGGGTGTGAGATAGAATGCAGACTGTGGAATATCTTTTTCTATCCACTTCAGGCACGAATGGTCGAATGTGTTTGGTGGATGTGTCACAAACCAGCTCAACTTTAGGATCACCTATTGCAAAAGATTGAAGTACTAGGGAGGATTTATCAGGATGTAATAATAATTCTGACAGTTCCTTATCACATTTTTGGTTATTAGCCATTTCCTGGAAGTCAATTTTTGATGGAGTTTCTATTGTTGCAATGTCTATCCGGGATAGGGCGTCTGCAACCACATTGTCAATTCCCTTCACATGCTGAATATCGGTGGAAAACTGACTGATATAATCCAAGTGGCGTAGTTGTCTTGGCGAGCATTTGTCCTCCTTCTGTCTGAAAGCGAATGTGAGGGGCTTGTGGTCAGTAAATATGGTAAATGGGCGACCCTCCACCATATGTCGGAAGTATTTCACTGCCATGTATGCAGCTAAGAGTTCTCTATCATAAGCACTGTAATTGCGTTGGGATGGTGAGAGCTTCTTAGAATAAAATCCAAGTGGTTGCCACTCCTTGTTGATCTGTTGATGCAGGGCGGCCCCCACAGCTGTATCTGAAGCATCCACAACGATTGCCAATGGTGCATTTAACACCGGGTGATGAAGAGTTGCTGCTTCTGCTAAGTCCTGTTTACACTTTTCAAAAGCAGTTTCAGCCTCAATTGTCCAGTTTATTGTTGATTTGTCATTCTTTTTGGCACCCCTTAGGTATTCATTTAGAACTGCTTGAGTTTGTGCAGCTCGAGATATAAACCTCCGATAGAAATTTAAAATAGCCAGGAAACGACGTAATTCTTTAACAGTAACAGGCTTAGGAAAATTTGTAATTGCTGCTACTTTTTCAGGAAGGGGAGTGATTCCTTTAGAAGTCACCAGATGTCCCAGAAATTGTACTGAAGCTTGTCCTAAAACACATTTATTTACATTTAGGGTCACTCCATATTCCGAAAATCTCTGGAAGATCCGTTTCAAATGTGCTAAGTGTTCCTCGTCATCTTTTGACGCAACCAGCACATCATCAAAGTAAGGCACACAAAAGTCGAATTCACTCAAAACTTTGTGAATAAATCGTTGGAATGTTGCTGCAGCATTAGACAAGCCAAATGGCATGAATAAGAACTCGAAAAGTCCAAATGGTGTTGTTACTGCAGTTTTTGGAACATCTTCTTTGCGAACAGGGATATGATAATATGCCTTTTCGAGATCTAAGGTAGAAAATACTGTTTTCCCTTCCAACACTTGTAAACAGTCTTGAATATGGGGTACAGGGTATCTGTCGGGAACGGTGACACTATTAAGTCGACGAAAATCACCACAGGGTCGCCAGTCTCCATTTTTCTTAGGCACCATGTGGAGTGGGCTTGCCCAACAGCTTTTAGATGGTTGACAGACTCCAGAAGCTACAAGGAATTCAAACTCTTGTTTTGCAGCTTTCAGTTTATCTGGTGGTAATCGTCTGGGTTTTGAGAACACTGGAGGTCCAGTTGTTTGAATCCAATGTTCCACTTCGTGAACAATTTTATTTGGCATAGTATTTGCTTTAATGAGCATAGGATATTCTGCTAGCAATTTGTGGAACTTAGAGTCATCAATGATTGCCTTAACAGCAGTGTAATTTCCTGCATATAAAGTTCCTTTAGACTGTAAGGAGGTTAACGGGTCAATTAAAGCACCATTCTTGATGTCTACTACAAGTCCAAAATGGCGTAAGAAATCTGCACCGATAATCGGTTGAGACACGGCAGCGATGATGAAGGGCCAGTTGAATGTTCTTCTCAGACCAAGATCTAATTTCAGCAGGCGTTGACCGAAAGTTGGAATCACTGTCCCGTTTGCAGCAAAAAGTTGCATCCGCGCAGCTTGATTGCTTGGCTTATGAACAGTATGAGGAACCACGGACACATCTGCTCCAGTATCGATGAGATATCGTGAAGAAGATGTTTTATCCGCCAAATACAGACGTTGAATCATCGCCTCGCCGTCACCCTTTTGATTGGATGACGGCTCTAGCAGTTTTCCGCATGGAAAGAACAGGGCTCTCGGCATTTAGTTGCTCTTTGTTGAAATCTCCTGTGGTACCAGCAGTGTGTTGGATTCTGTGACTGTCTATTTCGGCTTGTAGAGCGCTGTTGACTGCGGTTTCTTGAATGGCCGCGTGAACGGGATTCCAGACGAGAGAGGCGGGTAGTTA
This sequence comes from Latrodectus hesperus, assembly GCA_037975125.1. Lineage (NCBI taxonomy): Eukaryota > Metazoa > Arthropoda > Arachnida > Araneae > Theridiidae > Latrodectus > Latrodectus hesperus. Next base: position 13,694,601 of record JAJQOW010000014.1, on the reverse strand, counting down.
TTTCACATAACATTGTCCGCAAATCTGGCTCAACTGCGGGAGCTGCGACGGCGTTAACTGAGGAAACACTAGTAGTTGTTGACATAATTCCATCTGCCATTTCGGCAAGCTTATCTAAATTGTCGTTTGAAATCGCCAAAATTTGTTGCACATGGGTCGGAAGTCTTTGTAAGAATAAAGATTTTAGTAGATCATCGTTCATTTTCGTACCAGCCTTGCTTCTCATTTCCAATAGAAGTCGTGAAGGGCGGCGATCACCGAGTTGCATTCCAGATATTAAGTCTCTTAGTCGCTGCGATTCCGAATCGGCATATTGATCACATAGTCGTTTTTTAATAGCGGTGAAAGGGTTAACTTCCGGTGTATTAAGGATGATGTCACCGACCACAGCTAACTCCTCTGGTTGTAAAGCGGAGACAACGTGATGAAATTTTGTCAATTCAGTAGTGACTCCAGCAAGCGTGAATTGGCTTTCCATCTGCTTAAACCATATCTCCGGATTTGCTCTCCAAAATGGCGGTAGCTTTACGGCGACACGTGCTATCTGTTGATTTTCGGTTTCGTTAGGCATGATGTTCTTTTAAGTAAAAATCCAAAAATAATATGTTATTTCAGCGGCACAAGGGATGATAACAGTTGAAAAATACTTAAAAGTTCGTGAATAAGCATGGTATCATGGATGCAATTCGAAAACAAAATGTCGACGATCAGAAGATTCACGTGTTAAATATTGTCCAAAGTCACCATTTATAGTATATGTCGATGGTTAAAAATAATAAAAACGAAAGATGTTGAATCCAGACATATACTATTTAATTATTAATGTTACATAAAAATACAATTAAGTTAAATAAGATTTCGCATAAGTAGAACATTGAAAACAAGACTTGACGAACATAAAATATCAGTAGCGAGTGTTCCGCTGCTAACGCTCAATTCCTCCGTGGAGAGCAGACTGGTGAGAAGCGCCTTTGCCTATTCACACCTATCTGGTAAGAAAATTTATTCTCACACCGCGTGTCTTGTATTCATCCGCGTTGTTTACCTTTTTGGTGTTTGTTTACATTTTGCAGCGGGACCACTACAATGGCATCACGTCATTTTTACAGATGAATCTCGGTTCTGTATACAGGACCATGATGGCAACATCCGTGTTTGGAGGCATCGTGGAAAACGCGCATTGCCAGCTTGCCCTGGATATCGCCATGCTGGCCCATCTGCTGGAGTGATGGTATGGGGTGCCACTGGATGCACGTCTCGGTCATTTCTTATTCCATTACCGGCACTTTGAACAGCAACCGTTACATTTCCGTTGCGTTAAGGCCCGTGGTTCTGCCCTATCTTCGAGGCCTCCCTAATGTTTTGTTTCAACAGGATAATGAACGACCGCATGTTGCCCGTACTGTTCTGAACTTCCTAGATACAGAACAGGTTCGACTGTTACCCTGGCCAGCACGTTCTCCTGATCTGTCACCAATTGAGAACGTGTGGTCAATGGTTGCTGAGCGATTGGCACGCCATCACTCACCATCCACTACTGTCGATGAACTGTGGCATAGTGTTGAAGCTGCATGGACTGAGATCCCCGTACATGCCATACAATCTCTGTTTGACTCCATACCTAGGTGGATAAATGCTGTTATTGCAGCCAGAGGTGGCTGCTCTGGGTACTGATTTCTCAAGATCTATACATCCTAATTTCCTGTAAATCTAATCACTTGTTCTTTTTACTATAATGTATGTGTCCAATAAATATCGTTCTGTTATTTGCATTCCTTCTTGGTGTAGCAATTTTAATGGCCAGTAGTATATATATATATGTGTGTGTGTGTGTGTGTGTGTGTGTGTGTGTGTGTGTGTGTGTGTGTGTGTGTGTGTGTGTGTGTGTGTGTGTGTGTGTGACTGATGCAACTCTCGCTCATATTATTTGCAAATATATAATGCCGTCTACGTACGGGCATTATATATTTGCAAATAATATGAGCCAGGTATTTTAGCTATTTTCATACGTCCAGGTATTTTACTATGTGATTCATACGAATCACATAATGAATAGCTAAAATACCTGGTACCCCAAAAATATTCCTTTCTTCAAAAGGACAACGAATCCAAATGAAAACTTATCATCACAAGATTTTCATCGGTGGTAATAGATGCAAAGTTCTCATGAAGAATATTTTTCTGTTTATCATATAATAGCAATAATAAGACTATACAATATAACTCCAATTATCTGAATCGGTGATTATCAAAATCGCTTTCGTAATTTCAGAAAAATAAATTAAACTGGAGAAGAGATGGAAAAAATGAGAAACAGGAAAAACCTAAAAATAAGAAAGTTACGAGAAGGGGGAAGAGGAGAATGAAGAGAGAGATATGTCAAAAACCTTCTTTTAAAAGTTCCTGGATGTTCAGAATTTAGTGCGAAAGATACAGAAGACTAGATTATGAGCGAACCCCAAATCTCAAGTTGCAGATTAATGTAAACTTATTTAAAGTGTTGATTAAGAACTTAATGTCCAAGTTGAAGCAGACTCGGTACCATCAGCTAGTGAAGCATCTGCCGGTTTTGATACTGCTTTGAAGTGAATAGAGCATCAGCCCGAGTGTGACCACATGCAAATTTTCACTGTCAAACGACTCAGCTGCCCGTAAACGGATGATGGCATTGAAACACCGTACTCTGAACGAGATGTTCAGCAAACAATGACTTTCATTTACAGCGCTGTACATAGATACTGTATTAATATCTACACTTGTAAGTACCTTAACATGTATAAATGTTGCATTTTCATTTAATTGATTAAAAGTTTTTTCTTTAAAAATATGTAGTTTTTACCTCATTTTCAAGAATAATAATTAATTAAAATAGATCCTTTTTTCGAAAAAATTCATTTATTATTTGATTATCCGAATAGGTCCGGTCCCAAATGAATTAGATTATTGGAGTTCTACAGCATTTTCTTTTGGTGTCTGCAATCAACATTCCTTAAATAGCATCCTTTGTTCTTTCCTTTAAAAATCAGACGTACGCTAACAGCAAAATCTCATTAATTGTCAAATTTGATTTATTAACTTAAATCGAAATGGAATGGCTATCAAAAATTTGCATAAGAAGCTTCATCAAGATATTATTACTCTTTACCATTGCTTAATGGACTTCTTTTCAACGTCATTAGATGTGTATGGATGATATATAATTGTTTTTAAAACTTCTTTGACAGACAGAAATATCTTCTCTTTTCTGATAGTGAGTTTCTATTTAACAATTAATTTTAAAATGAGGCTTTCAAATTATTGTAGCAGTTTTATAAGGCTTCAAATAATAGATAGAAGCTGAACGTCAAGGACAAATTAAAAACTCGCTGTTTGTAAAAGATGAAAAAACTTAATGTAATGTGAAAAGTGGAATTTTCCGTAAGTGCAAATATAAATCAGATAGTTTCAGTGCCTTATTAAATGAAATTTCGTTACAAAGCAACGACATAAGTAAATGTGAATTCTACAATCAATATGTGAATCTGAACTTCAAGTACGTGGAACTGTAATAACAACACTTGTTTAATATTAATTCAACATCGTTGGTAGCACCATAATATATTAAAAGATAATTATTTTTTTTAAATGAATTATTTTCAATCATGGTAAGGAACTAATAAATACACGGACCAAGCCAACTGCCGAAATAAACAATTAAAGTAAATCGAACAGGAAAGAAACTGGAGAAGTAACAAAAAATAAACAAGGGTCAAATTGAAGCCTTTTTGAAAGGACACTCAACATATGTACTACGATTAAACTGCACGTGAAGATACTTGACGCATGAGCAGTGCTGATTTGGATTAAATATAAATCACAGCATTCAGTTCTTCAAGGCGATCCCATATGGCTGTAGCATAAATTCGTATTATTGCAGGGAAAAAAGATGTAAATCAGATAAACAGTTTTAAAAAAACTGGCAAATTTAAAATTAAATTCGAAGAATGAAACATGCCCATTACTTCATACATCATAACCACGCCTAAAATATATCTACCACCCACTATTATCCAAAATGAATTCCACAGCTCTCATCATCCTTCGATTATTCCCAATCCAAAGACTGGAATTGCTCATTTAGAATCAATAATACAGACCATCGCTAACTTTTTAACGGTAAAATCCACATTTTGGAAGTGTAATCAAATAAAGTGAACGGAAAACATTTTACAATTTTATGAGACACATAGCTTTCATAATCTGTCCTTGTAAAAAGTGAATTTTTTCTTTCTTTAAAAATAATATAATATACAATGAATTCGTATAGCATGTATGCATATATATATATATATATATATATATATATATATATATATATATATATATATATATATATATATATATATATATAACGACCCAGCCACGCGTTGCAGTGGCTGAGTTTTTAAAATACATTGAATCAATTTTTTACTATTTCTTGGGTTCAATCAAATTAATATTTTCTAAAAAAATTTAGAATAGGTTCATTCATAGGAGATTAAAAATAAAACATTTCACCAAAATTTAATAGTAATAGGTAAAGTATCGAAATTTTGAAATTAAGCACAAATCAACATATACTTTCTGAATTTACATTTTATTCATCTTATATTAAATTATAGTTTGTAATCAGTGACTTACTTACTATATAAATTAAAGACATCTAAAAATAAATTGTTATAAATGAGGTAGATAACATTGACATCGAACTATTATTATTTTAATTTTAAATTATATTAAAACTAAAATTTTTTTCCGCGGCATTATACTGAAATAAAAAAAATTAAAAGAATTTATCATTTGAATAAATAAATTAGATCAAAATGTTCTACTGAATAAATTAATAATTATCAAATTATAAAATAAAAATGAAAAATAATAAAAGGCTATCAAGAAATACTTACATATTTTCGAGGTGGTATGAAAATTAGTAGAGAAAAACAGTAATAAATAAAATTTTATTTTACTATTTATAATATTAAAAATATTCAAACTGAATACTGCACAATAATAACACAATACAAAGTATAATTATGAAAATGATTCACGAAAAATTGTTATAGTATCATTATACATCATGAAAATATATGTAAATTCTATATTTAACCACGCGCTTGCGCGCGCACGATAATTTTCTCGAAGATGGTATAATCTAGAAAAATAAACACGTCGCCATCTGCCGAATACCTGTGCAACTTAGATGCTAAACCGCCATCTATTAGGAACTTACAGAACTAACCAAAAACAATAAAAAAAATTTAGGGTTGTACTACTCCTAACATTTAGGGGGATGAAAAATAGATGTTGGCCGATTCTCATAGATACCGGATAAGCACAAAAAACTTCATCAAAATCGGTCAAGCCGTTTCGGAGGAGTATGGCAACGAAAACTGTGACACGAGAATTTTATATATTAGATCTATACCATTTTTGCCGGCTTATAAAGGCCACCCCTTTTTTATTTATTTTTGAAGGATAAATCTTTATCACAGTTCATTCTAACAAATTTATATATTTTAAATATAAAGTAATGCAAATACAAAGAAATACTTTTTCAAATCTCACTTTATCTGAGAAATAATGCAGTTTAATATTCTTCGTCAAAAGTCTCCAAAGCTAAATGAAGTCATTTGGAACCTCTCCTAAATCAGCATATAAGTCCTCATGCAACAAATTGTCCTATATATATATATATATATATATATATATATATATATATATATATATATATATATATATATATATATATATATATATATATATATATATATATATATATATATATATATATATATATATTTATATATATATATATATATATATATATATATATATATATATATATATATATATATATATATATATATATATATATATTGGTTTTTCAACTAAAGTAATCTAATGGCAAATACTGATACTTTATTTTTTTATTTAGCATCTTTTACTTACAGATAAGCTCAAATTTTTGTTCTCAATGTGTTATTACTCTATAAATGAACGTACTAATTATATATTAATTTTTCGTTTATTTATAAAAAAGCAATAACCATAATTTCACATAAAATATGGGGCTGAATTACTCAGACTTTTTAGCCAACTTTCCAAAAGCCACACAAACCACAGCCAGACATTGCATTACCATTTCAGTATACATAGATAAAGCAAGAATCAGTGACTCATTACTCTAACGAAAAATATGCGATGATTATCATTCTACATTTTGAACTAGTTAAGTCTTTTGAAAGTAGAATGCCAATTGTCTTATATGTAATTTTTGTATCCAGTGTGTGTGTGTGTGAGCTCAATAATATAAACATTACTTGGTACTTTCATAAACATGTTCCTAAGACCTGTCTACCGTTTTCTAAAGCAATGTAAAATCATTTTTAAATATTATTTCGGAAAAATACTGAAACATCCGAATATAATACATTTTGGTGCTGCATTATGAGCATTAACAAATTTAAAAATCAATTGAAAAACAAAAAAATAGGAAAGGAAATCATTAGTTTCTAAAACCAATTACCTTTCTCCTTGATTAGCATGTTTAGTATAACACAGAGTATTCAACGACGCAATTTTTGAAATCATTCAAATTAGATTTTATAACTTAAATATTAAGAAAATTATATTCTGATTTCTTTCTTAAGGATCTTTCTTTATTAATTCTTATTTTTTTCATTGCAAAATTACCGTGATTTTATTATTGTACAAAGAATTTTAATTATGTAATAATTCACTTGATTCATTACAATCTTAATTGTTTCAACACAGAATTTAATTAATTGAGATGACATTTCTGTATTAGTGATCTGTGTATATTGCAGTTAATCGCTAACAATGTTAAATTGGGAAAAATATCCATCAAAACTAAAATAATGCAATAGCTAAAACAAAACTTTTAAATTATTTTCTTCGTAAATAATCCCTATTTCTTTTCTCAAGTACACCAATGTTCACTTTTTATTTTTTAATGAGTCTACAAATCAAAAAAGTGTTTCAAAAATACCTATTGTAGAATTTATTTTAATTATACTATGCAAGTCAAAATAGGTAGATATTGACAATGTAAAATTGGAAACAAAATCGAAAATAATCATTTACGTTCACTTCAATCAACGAATGAATTTATTTATATTTAAATGAACAAAATAATTTTGTTTTAACTTTTCAGGTCTGCTTATGTTTTTTATATGTTAATAATCACGGCTAAAAATCGACATTGGTTAATATTATATTACGCTTGCAATTACATATGCTAATTATTAACATCATGATTTTATATAATTATATATAATAAGGAATCATATTAGAATAAATAAATGACACATCATCATAGAAAAAGTAAAAAAAAGATGTTAATGTTTTTAAAAGTTTTAATTGCTCTCTTCAACAAAACAAAAATTAAAATTGCATATAAACACATTTGTGATTTCGAATAATTTTCAATTAAAATTGCTACATTTGAAGTCAAAATTTTAATTTTTCAAATTAATTTATAGTGCTAACTCTAAAGACTGCAAATAAATTCCACAATCGTTACAATTTTCATTACTTAATTTCAATTGTGCTTATAATCCTCTCACATGGTGCTGCCATCTACTGACTATGTTCTAGAATAAAACTCAGATCAGAAAACAGTAATATTTCATTAAATTACAATTAAAAGATGATAGCTTACAAAAAATTCAAATATTTTATTTCTTAATATTTTTTATAAAATACTGATTCCTTTATTTCAATAAAATTAAATGTATTTTATTATTTCAAGCGTGAAAAAATTAATAAATAAATTTTAATTTGCTTCCTTGGTGTTTTTCGCAATATCTAGAAAAAATCCACTATTGAAATTACAAAAAAATATGCTTGACATTCTGTTCACAAAATTATAAAACTATCCATTTTCAAAATGCAGAATTTCCTAACAAAATGAATCTAGTTTAAATTTACAGACTAAAATATAAATAACAATTATCAGTAAATTTTAAATAGTTATGACTTAAAAATAAAAATTAATAACAAAATAAAAGATCTTTCAAACAAATTAAAATTGTTTTTACAACATTGTAAAAAGCTCAATATGTATAAATTCCATTATTTTCAATAAAATTTGAACAAATTTAATAAAATAATTTATCTTTAAATGTTAATAATTATAAAAATTATTTCATTTAATATTAAAATTCATATTTTTATTTAAATAATTATAAACTATAGTCAAGAATGTAATATATTAATAGAAGTATTTTTAAATGAGTGAAGTGTTAAAAAAATTAACATGAATCTGATGTAAAAAGGAAATTTTTTTGAAGAGTTATAAATAATTTATTTCTAGCTGTAAAATCAAAATATCTTTAATTTTCTACAACGTTATTCTTTGATTTTATATGATATCGGCATTGAGATCTCATATAAATGCAACAATATCCAACATTAAAAATTCATTTATATTTTCAACTTTATAATTTGTATTGCTTATAATGTTTCAAACTTCGAATAAATACATAATTTAAAAATATGCTTACTTGTAAAAATTGCAATACCATAAAAAACAGAAATAAAGTTTATAATGATTGAAATTAACGGTCAACCTTACTAAGCAATACAACAAATATAATAATGAAATTCATGTTTTTTCAATTGTCCAAGCAGAAATAAGTTTCTAAGAATCATACAGATGAAGCAAATTTGCATCTAAGCATCATGCAAATTTGGTGAAAGTCACTTTCTTGTTATGTATGAATCTTTTGCAGCAAATATACCATTTGTTTTCTCCATAAAGTTATAGTATATTTTAAATAAAATTATTATTCATGTAGTGTTTCGCCGTCATATTAATCTATGTTGCAGAAGAAAATGGCAGTGGATTACTAAATTTTAACTAACAAATGTTTAATGATTTAAAATTCTGCTTAAAAATGCCTAGAGTGTAAACCTACGAAAGCAAAATAATTTTGAATTAGTGTATTTGTACGTTCACTGTTACCTAAAATGAAGTAGTCCGACTAGAAATAGCTCATCCATTAATGGCAGAGATGCCGAGGACGAGGGCAGGATTTTAAAAAAAATATCGTAATTGATGAAACCATAGTTACAGCGACACGTGTGCCACTCTAACTAAATGCCAAGATTGATAATTTTCCAACGAAACTTAAAAAGTATTTAATAATGCACATAGCTAAAATGTTTCAATAACTTTCATTTTTTTGTTACTTAATGAAAACAAACATTCATTTACAGTTGATATGCAATTAGTTTTCTTACAATTTCATTACTATTGCAAAAAATGATGCTAAGTCGAAAATAAATTTTAAGTTTTAACATTCATAATTTACTATTTAAAAGTCCCTTAAATATTATTACATCAACATTTAAAACAAATAATTTTTAAATGAACTGCTCTATTTCTAAATTTTCTAAGACTCATCATCCCTAAAGAACAAAGAACTGCACTATTGAGGTAACACAGATTTTCTCACTCTCCAATTGATTTTTCTCAGACGATAAAAATCATTAAAATTTAAATAATTCATCAAATGCAGTGATTATAATAAAATGCAGTCTCTCATTTCATAGTTTCATATTTCTCAGATTTCTAGTGGAGTTACGGCAAAAAAAGAAATACCTGTTGCTTAAGTTTCGTCTACCATATTATTTAATCACTTACACAAACATCATGTGACAAGTATCAACTTTTTTAATTGGATTAATTATAATAAAAATTCCAGAAAAAAAAGTTTTAGAACAATAACAGGTATTTTTAAAAAATAAATTCTAGAACAAAATATTTCGTGCTTTATAAATTTTTATTGATTGCGTTTAGTTGGTAAAGTTTTTTCCAGCTAATTAAATCAGTTTTGAAGAAAAGTTCAGCACACACATGAACTAATAGGTTTAATTATTAATAATTAACTTTTGAGATGAAAAATTTAATATTTCTAGAAAATTAAGTATTGTATATTAATTTAAAAAAGTTAACTCATTACATAAAATATTCAATCAATTAAATTACTTAGAATTAAAATGATTATAATTTTTACATTTTTCTACCTTCTGAATGCAAAATGGAGCACAAATTCAGCAATTCAAATCCTGAAAATTCAGAAGTATAATATGACAGACTTACAAATTATATACTAAATGCCTCCAAGATTGAAAACCTTTTTTTTTAGAAATGGTAACACACAAGAATATCTACGAATGAAAAAGCAGCAATAAAACCAAAAACTTTTGCTCCAAATTAATGAAGAACAAACTTGTATCATGAATTCTCAAATTTAAATTATCATTATTATTATTACCATATATCAATTAAAATTATCATTATCAAAGATTTTGGTACAAAATTATACTGCTTTGATAATGATAATTTATGCAATGTTTTCATTGGCCATTATGGTACAGCTGGTTAGGGCGTCGTTTTCATTATCAGAATGCAGTGAATTCGAATCCAGGTTTAACCAAAGATCCATCGTGTTCACTATAGACGGATGCATCATGTTAAATACATTGTGGTTGAAATGTCCTTCGAGTGAAATAATACCTCTGGGCGTGGCAGGTCAAGTATAAGAAGTTCTTTCGCTTGACCCCTGCTTTAAAATTACGAAGCAATCCATTTGGATGCTTTCAATAACTGGTGCAGTCCAACACTGGACTAGATACAGGGAAGTACGAAACAGTAACGCTTTAATCATAATGTACAGAAAGATTTAGCAGAGCCTAGTGAACATCTTAAAGTTGTTGTAAAGGATTTAATATTTACCACATTGTTTGCTTTCTGGAAGGACTTTTTTTGGATAGTAGGTCGTGTCTTCTCATTAGCCAATGTGAAAAACATTACAGACTATTAGAACTCACACATTTTAAAGTTAAGCCATGAATGCAAAGTTTGAATAAAGTGTGTAGTTTAAAACATTTATTAAGACTGACATTTTAAGTACAAGAAAAAATGATAAATTCCACTGATAATTATAAACTAGATTTTTTTTACAGATATATATAAATTTACTTTTAAGAAATCAAGAATTTTTGTCAAACCTCAAGAGACTATTTTATACTTACATACTAAAAAAAATTTTATTTCATAGAAATATTATTTCAAAAATAACTATAGTTGCACCTATTCACTTCACATTTTCTGTAAGTAGATTTGTTGTTTCAGAAATTTAAGATAATTTGTAAATAAAGATCAAAATTTATATCAGTTTTTATTCATAATTAAATGTAGATAATTATATACTAAACTATATTGTTGACATATATAAAAAACTAGTTGTCAGATATAAAAAAAGCATCTATAATTATGTGGATATTCTAGGTTCTTTTATCAAATTACAATATTTCAGTAGAAAAATTTATACTCGTGAAAATTTAAATCATTTCTTACTTGAGAAAAATGTCAATATTCAGTATAAGAAAACCACAAAAACATTCAGATAAGTTTGAAAAAGAAATACAAAATCTAGTAACTGTCCAATACACAAATGTTTAAAATTTTTATATAATATCATTAGACCTAAGATACACAATCAATATTTATTTATTCATTTATTATATTTATTTTATTTACTCATTTATTATATTTATTACAATTACATTTATTTCTTATTACATTTAATCTACATTTAATCTTAAATTTTATTTAATCTTAAATTATATAATTTTGAATTTTAAATTAAATTATATTTTATGAGAATTAACACATAAAGTTACAAAACACTTTTGATTGCTTAGTCATAAATTATTGACTATAATTTAATGAATAAATTAACATAATTTATGCACATAAAAGAATTCACACAGAAATTTTTATGTACTTCAATATATAGTTTTAGAATGCATAATAAAATCAATTTGTTTAAATGTTTATGTGGGGGAAAAAAGCACGATTTTACAGAATTTTCCTGGAAAATCAAGTTTTATGTATACAACAAAAAGTATTAAGAAATTTTAAATGCGTTTTATGTTTGGAATTTACAATATTTCAATAGAAGACATAATTATTAACCATTATTTAAAGAAAAATGCATACAATATATGCATTTAATTAAATTATAGAGGAAAAAACTCTGTTTCTTTCAAGAGAAACAGAAATTCTGTTTTATCAAATTCTTTGTAATAAAAGTATATTTTTACAATAGGCTTTCAATACTTATAAAAAGAGAGCTAATCTTATGTTTGAAAAAATATTATTAATTAAGATTTTTATGCATGAATTATTTCAAAACTTTATTTCAGCATATTAAGTTTATTCAAAATTCAACATATTGTCTTTTAATTCTCAAACATTATAATAATTCACAAAACATTCATTTGATTGCACAAATAAATTTTCAGTACTATTTACATACAAAAAATATGAAAATTATTAATTTACTTTACAAGTTACTCTTCTCAGAAAGGTTTAATATCAAAAGGAAATGTTATTTTAAAATACGATAAAAATGTTTGTAATTCAATCTATTCTTCAAATGAAATATTGTTTCAAGTTTTGCATTTTAATTTTTCTTCCAACATCACTATAATTTCATCTTTAAACAGAAAAATTGTCTTTTTTTAATATAATAACCAAAATTAAATTTTATTAAATGCAAAAACTTAAAAACTTGTCAAATTTTTTAAGGCTTGATACATACAATCAAGTCTTATTAACTAGAATTTAAAAAAAGGCAGAAAAAAATTCAAAACATTAAATATTTTTAATTTTTGAATTTAGCTTGAAAGAGACAAGCATTTATAATATTTTGATATAAAAAATTTTAATATATACAGACCTTTCTGAAAAAGGGAAGAATGATTCTTTTGTTATTACGTAGATAAAAAAAAATAACAACAATGACAATAAATGCAAAACACAAACTTCTCAAAATAATTTTCACACTCATACAAAAGTTTGAAAAATAACTCTTTTCCTTTGTTTTGAGATGCTAAATTATTAGAATTCATGGTGAATTCTAATAATTCAACATGAAATTTAATTATTGTTAAGCTTTGATAGATCAATGATGCAACAGCTAATACATACTAATGAATATTCTTAAAAAATATATTTATTTATTGACAAAATTACCTTTTAAATTATCGTATACTAATTACAATAATCAATTTTAAAAAATAAACAATTGCAGCAGGAGAACTAAGTTAACTTAAAAGATCACAAACTAATATAATTTATTTTAAAAAATTTAAGAAACAGATGTATGTAAAATAATTAAAACACTGTAGTTATTCTTGAATAAAAATAAAAAAGAATAGCAATTCCAAAAATATAGAAATCATTTAATAAGAATAAAATACAAGAGTCCACTTTTACATACTTTGAAAATGAAACACAAATACTTTTCTTTTTCACTAAATGATAGCCATTGCCAAAGAAATATTTAATGAACTGGAACATAAATCACTTGATTTAAAACATCTAATTTTTTTATTCATATCTCAAGAATAAGTTAATTTAATACCTTTTTGTATTCATAAATTTATTTAGATATAGACTATCTATGTATACAGAGTTGAATACAAAATAAAAATTTTCAAATTAAATTATGAATCATCCCCATAGGTCAATTTTCCAGTAGTCCAGTCTTCATCAGATGTTTCATCATCATCATCAACTCCTTGCTGAATATATGAAGGGTCTTCAATAACATCTTGCAATTTCAAATCCTCATTATTTAACTCAACTGTGGAACCTTTACCCAAGTCTTTCTTTAATCGCTCAATCTCTTTTTTATCCTTAGCCTTCTCAGCATCTTTCTTCTTTTGCAACATTCTTTCATATTCTGGCTTGTATACCGTTTCGTATTCTTTTGCTGCTTCTTCTACTAATTTAAAAAATTCATCAATACCAGAGCCAACATAAGCAGAAACCCCCACTGCCCTAAGGTTGCTGTAAAATTCATCTAATACCAAGCTCATTGAGTGGGTCAAATTAGAAATATATGAAGTATCAGAATCTAAAGCTTCTTGGAAAACTTCAAAGTCTCGCATCCATTCAATAGCAAAACTACAATCAAGAACATCTGTCTTATTCATCACAACAATAAATGGCAATTTAGTCTTGTAAAGTATGCTACAGGCATATAGCATGTTTGACATGAATGTTACAGGCTTAGCATTTCGTACTATGTCCATAACATAAACAATAACAGTAGGATAGTCAGAAGACAGTGCTTCAGTAATAATCATACCAGAAGCAGACCAAGTAAATACTTCAATTTGTCCTGGAGTATCTAAAATAACATATTGACATTTTGAGCTGTTTTTGTCAACAAAATTTAATACTTGGTCGAATCTAGTAGCAAATAAATTCAAAGAAGTCATTATTCCACCATTAGGTCCTAAAGAATATTGTTTCATAATGTCTTTATATTTCACTGTATCTCTGATATCAATATTTGCAGGATAAGGAACAGAATGGCAGGCTGGATCAAGATTAATAACATATGGTGGAGATTGTTTGGCATGTAAATATGAAGTTATTCTTTGAACAAAAGTTGTTTTACCAGACCCAGCCATACCTAAAACAATAAGACATACTGGCTTTTGCCGGCCAGAAATGCTGACACCAGCTAATGATCCAGCAACATCTGAAACAGCGATTTCTTCTTTGTAGGAACTGCAACCTGCTTGTGAAGTGCTTGCTTGAAGGCCTAGAACAAAATTCATTTAAATTAGTAAAGCAGCCTACTGTTTCAATATAAATCATAAATTTGGAAATAAAATTCTTTTATTTCATTCTGAGTAAAGAAATAAAATCTACTTATAAATGTTTATTATGAAAATATGTGAATTAAAACATTTGCTAATGTTAGTTCAAATTAAATTATTAAAATTTTGCTTGATTAAGGAAAAATTGAATCGTCAAACTTAATACAATATTACATATGTGTCTGAATAAACTATGTACTAATTCATATTTATTTGAAGAAAAAAGGATTTTGATTAAACTACTATATATATATATATATATATATATATATATATATATATATATATATATATATGTATAGTGATTTCAGCAAAATAAAAAACATCTTGTTAAATTCATATAATAATTTTATTGTGATATAGTACCATTACTGAAGTAATTTTTCAGATTATTTCCATGTATCATATCATGTATATTAAAATAATGGATAAATCAAATTTTAAAAATAAGACAAATATTTATTATAATTAAATTTACTTAAAGTGAATGATTACATAATTAAATTTACTTAAAGTGAATGTTGAAAT
This sequence comes from Latrodectus hesperus, assembly GCA_037975125.1. Classification (NCBI taxonomy): domain Eukaryota; kingdom Metazoa; phylum Arthropoda; class Arachnida; order Araneae; family Theridiidae; genus Latrodectus; species Latrodectus hesperus. The sequence goes on along the minus strand of JAJQOW010000014.1, from coordinate 13,679,346 downwards.
ATTAAATATGTAGCTAATACTAATGTCCAAATGAAATTTGGACATCATTAATTTAGAGAAATGAGGGCTCTCGTTAATAATTTCTAATTTGTAACTATTCTGCAGATTAATGAAATAAAAATTCAAAAATTGCTTAAAGAAAATTACAGATAATTTTAACATCTGTACACAATTTATAAGTTTTATCCAATTTATCATCATTTTGAGTTATACACCTTTTTAAAACTACAGAAAAGCTATGCACTACATAATTCATAATAAGAATTTTTTCACCTTCTACAAAGTTTTCTCCTATAGGTGAAGAAGTATCCATTGCACAAGCTCCTTCAGAAGTATCCATTTTTGTACCAGATAATATGAACTGAAAAATTAATTTAGAAAAATTAAGATTATATTGAATTATAAGATACACTAATAAAAAAACATTCTATTTAAAAAAATTAGTTGCTCTTAATTACCTTTTTTATTGTTACTTATATTAAAAATTAAAATAAGCAATTTGCATTGATTAAATGATTTATATTTTTAAATTTTTAAAATGGAAAATAATAATTTTAAAAGTAAAATTAATATATATTCTACCAATATTTTTAATATAACCAATATAATTAATATTTTTTACTTGAACAAACATTTATTAAAGTTTCCCTTCTCTATTTAATAAACATATAAAAAATCCTTTCTGTCAGTTTCAATTCAATAATATATTTTATACTGATTTTATTATCTTATTTTGAATACTTAACATGAATCTGCTATTGGATAAAAATAATTACTGTAACAGAAACCAAGACTGTTAGTTAACAAGTTTAATCCAACCTAAAAATAATAGTTGGATAAAAATAATAATAACTGTAACAGGAACCAAGATTATTAGTTAACAAGTTTAATCCCACCTACACAGCTACTCAATGAACTCTGGTCTATAATTAAGGTTGAGAAAAATATCTGAATAGTCAGCTTCCGTATAAAGCCTTCACATTAAAAGAGTAATATTAGATAAAAGCCACATATAATAAGTTTTATAAAGATATAATAAATTTATGTTCTTATCCATTGAATATTATTTTCCATGAAAGATTTGGCCTGAGAAATGTGGCAAGCTTGGTTCACTAGAAAAACACACAAATGCACAGAATGTTACTATCTATTAACATTTTAAAAAGTTATTGTAATTGCTCTCAATACAATAATAAAACAATAACAAGAAAAAAAAAGAAATCACTGTAATGAATTTTGTTAATTTTTAATTTTATAAAGTCAAACTACGTTTTTAACATCAACTGACAACCCAAGCAATTTTTAATGAAAAATTTGTCCCAATCTATTTTGAGATAGGTTATTTTGCAAAGCAAATTTCTAATTTAGATAAAATTAAATTTTCAAATTTTAAAGAAGTAAAGCTGTCATTCCCTTGCTATTGCTTACCATAGTTTGCAGTTGACTTTGAATATATTTTAAAATACAAAATATTAAATCAATAGCATTTTAAATAATGTTATCTTAAAATCATATGCTATTGCAACAACCTTGAGAGTAGCACTCTATGTAGCAGAAAATCTTGAGTTAGATTTCAACTACTATAGAACAATGATATAAATGGCATACATCCATCCCTTTTCTGCATTCAAGTATGTTAGCTTGAGGTGTGGGAGTTTTTATGTTTTCTTATGTTATATCTATAAAAATTATTAAGATTAAAAGTACTCAAAAAATCAATGAGATTATACATACTAGATGTCCTTCAGAAAATCATTACACAGTAAAATACAAATGCCTCACAAAACCTTTCTGTGGTTAAGTCCTCTACTCTAGTGCCAAAACACGTCAAGATAAATTTTTTCCTACAGAATACAGAAAAGGAATTTTTTATTGCAAAACAGTAACTATATACTTATCTAATTTTAAACAGACAGCAAATTAACTTTTCAGATCTTAAGTATGAAACTTAAGATCTGAAAAGTTAATTTGCTGTTTATATGAGCAGTTTATCCTAACAAAACTCATAGAAATATAAATCATATTAGTGTTGCTAATGATCAGGGTCTGCTAGTAACAATTTTAAGAAATTATAATATCAATAGATTACGTTAATATGCTTGAAAACTAAACACTGGAAGTTTCACATGCTAGTGGTATATATGCTTCGCTTCCCAGGGTCATCGGTCAGAATCTTTAAAGCCTTGGCCCACACAGACTGTTGTGCCACAAGTTTAATTTAGTTTTTTAGTCTACATCAATTTTCATGAATTTTTTTGAAAATTTCTGAATGATGAAAATAATAATGAACATTTCTCAAAATAATGTGGTATTTAAGAAAAGTACCAATTAATTACTATCTAATCAAACTATTCTACTATTACTGTCTAATAATAATTAGTAATAAATTATACAAATAATAAACTGATATAAAAAAATAATAATTTTTGAGCAGAAAAAACTTTAAATTATATTCCTGTTTAACTAATATCCCTTCATTAAAGATTATTATTTAAAAATAATTCAGTACTAAAATAAAAATTTAAATCCATTTAATTTCATATTTATTATAAACTTTAAAATGCAGTTACTTTTTTCTTAATAATTACAACATAATGATTGAATAAACATCGTGATGTAAATGTGTTCAAGCTTGTGCAACTTTTACCATATAATAGCATAAAATCCCTCATTACTATTAAAATAACAGAAAGATAATCACTTTTTCCTTAAATTAGTTTAAAAAATAAAGCCTTTAAGTTTCAAAGAAATAAAACCTGAAATAGATAATTAAATTATTCTGAAATAAGTTATATTACAGTGTAAAAAATAGCATTATAAGCAAATTTTTACTTTTAAATTTTATTTTCAAAGCATGATCAGTAATAATCATAAAACCAACTAAAAGCATTTTTACCACACCACTCACCTACAATTTAATTTAAAAAAAGGCCAAATAGTGTCTTTTCAATCAACTTTAATATTTTGGTTTAGTTTACAACTAACACAAATTTACGTAAAATATATGTCTATATAAATCGACAAATCAGTCACTTGCTGTTTAGATCTACGAGAGCTAACAAAAATTTCACATTTTCCAAAGCTGTCGCTGCGATGCGATCAGGATTTAATTGTTTTGTTGCCAAATTACTTAAGTTAATGATTTCTAAAAGAAATGTACTTTTTCTAAAAAATTTATAGATTTCCTCATTATTTTCTCTTAAAAATTTATAGAAAAGAAATAAAACACTTAAAAAATAAAATATTCGATGATTGTGAATAAATAAATATTAACATCACTAAACTAGTTTGCACTGCGACTGTAGTAACGTGAGTAATTGTTGTTATGAAGATGTGCTTTAAAATGTCAAAAGTTGTCGAGCCTGTCTTCTCTTTTTTTTATAAACGTGTAAATGCTTCAACATAATTGAAGATACATTGTCAATAATGTCGTGATGGGAAAAGAAATTCACTTGATTTAGGTTCCCTAACTTATTATAATGGTTTTGATATTTTGTTGATAGCACTGCTATGGCCTTTATTCTTTTCTTTAGCTGAAATAAAATATTTTAATTTTACAAATGTTATTAAATTCTTTCAGTTGGTATAATATTGATATTTTTTTTAAAAAATCGCATACAGTTTAAATACTTTTATTTCGAATTTTTCAATAAATTCTATTAGAAACAAAGTATAGTTCGAAAATATAAAATGATTAGAATCCTACGAAGTGCTCACAAATCAAAAAAATTGTCGAATATTTGAAATGGGAAAGTGTACTCCTATTACAAGGATAATACCTGCTTTAGTTGCTTGGATTCTTTTGCTTTGTGCAACTGGAATTTTCTTTGCATTTCCGTAAGTCTTGTTCTAATACTTAAATTTGTTTTTTTAAATGGTAAAAAGTGATTTCCTAATCAATATTAAAGATAGTTATATTTTTAATTATTTTATCCCAATTTTCTTCATTAATCTTCATACTTATTTTATCTTTTAATCAATTAATTTTACATGATAGATTACAATATTATCTTATATTCATAGAATAAAATTATATTGTATCTTATGGCAGATTATGTTATTTCAATAAATTATGAAAAGTACAAATTGTTAATTATCAAATTATTTTGTCAAGCACACATATTTATGAAATATTAATTGCAGTTTGAAGTATGTTAACAAAACACTTTTGTAGCATATTGTTGTTCAATAAAAAAAAAAAAGTTGGTAAAATCCTAGTTGTCAGTTTGATATTTAAAATTCCAATCAAATTTCATTTACATTGAAATTTACTACATCACAGAATCATAGATGATTCCAACACAAATCAAAACTTATCATACAAAAGAATCCATTCTTTTACTGTAATCTATAACTTTGTTTTATTTAATAGGAGGATATAGCCAACTGAGTGTATATAATATTTAATTGAATAACATGCATAAATTCTTATAATTAAACAAATATATATTGCAAAACTGATTTTACATAATTGTTAGTAAGTTATAATAAGACCTTCAGGAAAATATAAAAATAATTGTTCAAAAATTAATTCCTGTGAATAGCTTGTAGAATGAGTGCCTTAGATAATTTAACAGGATATTAACACATCTGATATAAATATTTCTCAACAGAAGAATTTCACCGCTTAGCTGTCAAGATTTTTTCTAACATACATACAAAATTTTCTTATGTACATCTATATATTTTGCTTTTTGGCCAATTTTTAATACTAAAATTTATGTCATATACTAAAATTTAATATATTTATATATTTAATATTAAAATTTATATATATTAAGCATAATTTGATTTATACTTGCTGTTGAAAAACCATTACCATAATATTGGTTCGTCAACTCATTAAGCAAAAAATAGTCAATAAAATATTAATTTTTATTTATTAAAAGTATTGTTTAGTATAAATCTTTTGCAGGCTCTTTAACATGGAATTTTTAAATAATGAAACATATCTGAAACAAGAAAAAGAAAATTAGCAATGATAAGGAGAAAATTCAACATTAACAATTCCAAAATAAAATAATTCCAAATACATAAAAAAGATACAAAAAAAATTTATTAAAAGATTATGAAGGCATACTGTTTTGTTTATCTTGTCAGTTTTACATGTCAAAAGTCTTGAATTTTGAATTAGTAGTTGATTTTATGGGCTATTGGTTTTATAGCTGCCTGAAACAGAAAAGTTCCTTTGTAATCTTATAGTATTAATTTAAAAATGAGAAAAATTATATATTTTAATACTGCTACTAGATATCATATTTTATCTTGTTTTAATTATTTTCTTTTTAATATTAACTTATTCAACATTTAAAGTTGTATAAAAATCATTTTTAAATATAATTTATGTTGTTAATAGTCTATTTTTTTGTTAATATCTATTTTTATTTTTTTAAACTTTTTTTTATAATTTTAATGTCAAAAATCTGTTAACTTTGACTCTAGATTCTCATAGCTGAGCTGGTAGCCAAATGATTAGCACTCTTCCCTTCAGTTCAGCAGCTCATTGGTTTGATTCCCACTCTGGAATCAAACCAATTTGATTCCAGAGAATGCTTATGGTGGTTCAGAATCCACTTTAAACCATATCCTGGTCTAGTTAGCCCACATGTGCAAAAAATTACTGCTGATCAAGAAACAAACTAAATCAAATTGATTCCTGTTCTATCATGTCTATCCTTTGAGGATCAATAATAAAACAGTTTACATCCAGACTAGTAAAGCAACATGTAACAAAGTTTTAAAAAATTCATAAATTTATAGTGAATTATTTGCTACAACAGATTTTACTTTAAATCTCAAAAAAGTTCTTGTAATTCAGAAGAAAGTACAAAAAAGAAGACCCTTAATTATTGCTTTGTCATCCCCAGGGGTATTATTTTACTTGGAGGATATTGCAACATAAACTTTTTAACATGAAGTATCTTCAGTTATGTCAGGATTCAAACTCACTACTTTCCAATAGTGAGAATGATGCCCAAACCAACCAGCCTATTGTGGCCTTTTATACAAGATTTCAAATTTGGCTGAACTGTCAGTTTACAGTTCAGCCTGATTTAACATCAAATGTACCTGGATTTAAAAAGATTTTTTTTTTTAAGAAATAGCAAGAAATTTTAACTTAGGTGCTTGTTTCATTCTACATTATTTAAAAAGAAAAAGTACTTTGAAATAGAAGTAGGAAAAGATATGAGTGTACTCATTCCTATAATACTACATCTTTTCTGTTTTGTTTGAGTCTCAGAATCGTTGAAAAGCAATCTAAGAAAATCAGGTTTGGTGAAAAACTTTTATAACTAAAAACAATATAGTTTGAAAATATTACCTTAATTTATATACTGCTGAATTTTTATGGATTGATATTCATTTAAATTATTATGCTTACCAGGGCTTAGTAATAGAACAGTGCCACCATTAAACAACCGAAGATAGACTTTGCACTTCTGTTTTATTGATTTATTCTTATCGATTACTCATTAAGCTTAATCCTCATTTTGCATATATATATATATATGTGTGTGTGTGTGTATATATATATATTTACTTGAGTTTCATGGGATAAGGATTTAGGGATTTTTGGAAATTCATGTAAAATAACACTTTGGGTTAGACCAGTTTTATGAGATATTAATCTTGGCCAAAGGAAGGAGTAATACAGCTTTTTGTGTGAAGAATCCTATAGTTGAAGCCTGATTTTGCACTTTGGAAGCAGAAGATCCCTAGCCTCTGTTTTTTACCCTTAGAAGAATTATTTCACTTGTAGGACATTGCGATCACAACTTATTTTATATACACCAGTCACCATTAAAGAACACCATATTCCTTCAACTAAGTGGGATGTAAAACCTTCTACCTTCTGTTAATGAGAATCATTCCTTCCCAACCAAATATCCATAGCTATCATTGTGCTTCTGCTTTCTCTGTGCACATCTATTGGGGTGGTTGTTGGTAGTTTTCCTAGTCATGTGTGTGCATGAATATATCTTACTATTTTGGAAGTCTTAGAAGAAAAAACTCTGGATGTGTTAATATTAACATAGTACACACAGTGTCAAATATTAAGGTAGTACATACATAAATATTTTTTATAACTTTATAATCTTTAGAAATTAAAGTGTTAATACTTAATTGTCAAAGTAAAATTAATTTTAGTGAAAACAACAATTGTTTTAAAGAGTCAAATCTTTTTAATCTTCTCATGTTAAAGTTTTAGTTATAAAGAGAAAACTCTTATTCATAAAATAGGTATATGTATCATTGTTTTTCCTTTTATTTTGTAATTTAATGAAACATTTTTTAAATTCTTTTTTGACTGTAAAAATTGTAATTATTTGTAATCTCTATTGCATTTATAATTAAGGGATTAAATGTTGCATTATAATAATGTCTCAGAACATTCACTTAACATAGTTGCCAACTTTACTGATTTTATAGGGATTTTTTAAATTTGAAATATATTATGTTTTTATGGACAAAGTATTTCATAATTTCTACATTCTGAGAAGTATTTGTCATTGAATTAAATTTATTTTGTAATGTATTTTATAAGTTTAATACTTATAAATTGCACTAATGTAGCAAAAATTGTCCTATAAAATAAATATTGGGACATAAACATTGATGTTTATTTTTTTACATGTAGTATATTCTTTTATTTTTCATGGCTCCTTTATGAAGTTGATGAATATTTTATTAAAATATTAAGAGTAACACAAAATATGTTTAACATAAATCATTCTCAGAATGTATAATCTGAGGAGTAAAATTCTTTTTATGATACTACCTTTTTAAACATTCTGTTTCAAGAAAAAAAATGTTAGTAGTGTCTGCTGTTTTGTTTCCCTCAAAATCAGTACAATCTACTGATTTTTTTTTCCTCTAAAGTTGTCAGGTGTCACCTAATATGAAAGATTACTACATTTGCCATCATAATAAGATGCACTTTTTTCTTTGAAAATAGTTCTATGGAAAACAAAGTGAGTCATATAGGCTTATACTCAGTTCTTGATTATATTCATCTCTGGAAATATAAGATATGCAGTTTTTTATTTTCTTGTGAAATATGATAGTTATGTCAAGTTCAATGAATGTACATGCACTGTGTCATCAGTGATTTAAACTTTCCAATTTTTATGTATGTTTAGTAATTTTTTCTTTTTAATTTTCTTAAATTTCTTGGCAAGTTATGGCTTAAAAATAGCATCTGTGTTGTTATAACACAGCATACAAGCTAAGTGTGATCACGTATACTAAAAAGTATGTTAACAAGGAAGAAATTATTGAATTTCATCATTAATGTACAAGAATGAGAAAATTTTACTTTAATAAATAAGGAACATGAACAAGATTCCTTTGACTTTTGTTGTGCACTCAAACAAGACTAGCATCCAAAAATATTACAAAAATTTCAGATCAAAACTTCGGAGCTATATAAATTGATTTCATAATATAATTTTAAATACTGATTAAGAAAAAAATGGACTATTTACACAAATTTATTAAAAATGTATTAAATACTATAAAAAGATAAATATTGCTGACATTTAAAAAATTTTATTTATCCAGATTACAATTTGATTGGATATATTATTTGCTGTATAGATTCATTCTTTTAGAAAATGTCATTTTCTATTTAAAAACAAATATTGGAAAATATCATTGATCTGAAAAAAAACTTCTTGTTTTGTACTCCCTATGAAATATTGGGCAATAGTACTAAATCAATTAAAACATTATTTTTAAAATTTATCTTTTGTTAATCTAAACAAATAACCAATGTTTCTAGAGAAGTCAGTTTGCTGTAAATATATCATATTTGTATATAGTGCTTTTGAGAAATGATTGCTAAATGGCAGTTAAATTGTTCACATTTTTGATTTCAGTCCAGCAGTTTGTGGATTTTATTCCCAAATTTTTACCTTGAATATTTTGTGTCAGAGAAAACTGATTTATTAATATCATTGACATCAGATTTACACTATGTCAAGTTGCTAGTAATGGTGGTTTGAAATCCACTTTAAACGGTTTTAATTTAATCAGCTCTTTTGTACAAAAAATGACCATTGAGCAGTAACTCAAACCTGAGAAATGGTCAATAACCAAATAATGAAATGAAATCATTGCTGCCTGTAATATTGCTTATAAATTTTTTTCTAGTGAGTTTGAATAGAAAAGTTGAGACAATGGTATTTGCATTTAAAAAATTTCTTTTTTCAAATCATTCATTATCAAATGTTCTTATACTTACATGATTGTTTGTACCCACAAACAATAGTATGTATTTCTGTGGCACTCATGTTATTGCTTTAGATGGCATAAAATAATTAAATATGTTCAATAGTCATTCATCTACTTCCTTCATCCTGCTCCACTTTATTTTTGAACATATATATTGGTAAAAATTTCATGTATGTATAGATAAAAATTCCTTTGGTGAAAAGAGTTTGATATATATATATCCTGTGTTATCTGTGTACATCTAATAATTTATGAAAATTGGCAATTTTATAAAATGTTAAAATGTTTTCACTATAATTATGAACATTTGCATTAAAATCTCATTTCTTGTTTTAAAAGGTAAAAATTAACTTCTAATAATTGAATGGAAATCAAAGCTAAATGATTAACTGCTTCCTCTAATGTGCTTCATTGTAACTATAAAAAATAAAAGGTTTTCGAATCTTATACCTTTGTATTAACAAGAAATGAAAAAATTTTGTCTAAATTGTGATCAAAATTTTCCATTTCCCATTAATTAGTTCTTTTTAATAACGGTATAATGTTTGCACCACTATATACACCGTTACTGTATCTTATTTTTAAAACTGTTCACATCAAAGAAACAATTAAATTCAACTACTACAAGCATAGACTATTTTGTGTCTGACACTGTTGAACTAGAATTGACTTATTTTGGCACTAGAAAAATTTTGACTATTAAAATCATCTCAATAGTTTTCTAATGCTTTATGTTTATTTTTTTAATTCTTCATAAAAATAATTTTATAATAAATTATTTTTCCATTCTTATGTCATAATAAGCAGAATATTTTAAAGTTTTTGTGAATTTTGTAATTGTTTTTGATAATTCAAAAACAAAAGGAAATAAATACTTTTTACAATTGGTTTGATAATATTCATATTAATGTATACATAATTTAATTTATTTGAATTGTAATTTTTCTTTTTGTTTTAATTTCCTTTATTTATTCTGTTAATATTTTTATTTTAGATGTCGTTATTTGATGTCAGTTTACAGCATTGGTATTCCAATATTTCAGAGTGTTATAACATTCTTTGTGGTAGTTAATTTTGCCTTGGCTACATTTGTAAATCCTGGTGTAATTCCAAAAGGTAACTTATCTTTTTTTAATTTGGATACTGTAAAAGACAATTTTTCTAAATATATTTTAGGTTTTTCCAATTTATATTATGATATAACATAAAATTAACTGCCTTTAAAAGAAAATTACAAGACAAGTTGATGAGCTGGAATGGTTAGTCCTCAATTCAACAGTTTGTGGCTTCAAATCCCATGCTGGGAATGGGTGTTTGTTGTGCTTCCAGAATCAACTTTAAACAGTCCCAGTCTAATTAGCTCTTGTGTGCAAAAAATGAAACAAGCAAACCAAACCAAATATAGTTGTGAATATTGATATTTATAGCATGAATATATTATATTTGTATAATTGATATTTTTTCTTAAAGTAATTTTCTGCAAATTCTAGTTGTACATAAAAGGAAGACCTCATTCTTAAGCTTGTTTATTTTTGTAAACTTCAATTAACTATGATTATACTATTGTAGCTTCTTTGAACAGGCTTTACAATAAAAAATTAATATTTTTATGTTAATCTTCAATTAATAAATATATTTATTATTGAAATATAGTAATGGACAATTTATTATTGAAAAATGGTAATTTTTCATTGTGAAACAAAATATTACATTGTTTTAAAAACACTTTTCTACAAAAAATTTTATTGTGCTTTAAAAATTATTAAACATTATTTATGCAAAAAATTACTGCTATACTTAATATGCCTTTACAATAAAAAATCAATGTTTTATATGTTAATCTCCAATTAATAAATATATTTATTATTGAAAAATAGTAATGGACAATATAATAATTTTTCTTGTGAAACAAAGTATTACATTGCTTTAAAAACACTTTCTACTAAAAATTTTATTGTGCTTTAAAAATTATTAAACATTATTTATGCAAAAAATTACTACTATACTTAATGCCTTGATGTCTGAAGTTTCTTATGAATTCTACCAAATTAGCTGATATTTTACAATATATGATTATCTTTTAAAAATAATGCTTTTTTTGTGTATGTATATGAGGACTTAATTTATTAGCAGCTTAAAAGATATATCATAGCATTTACTCATTATACACTTAAACTCTTTCAGCCAAATCAGACGAATTAAAAAATGATGGTATAGTTTCTCCAACATACCAAGATATTGAAATTAATGGCATTAAAGTACGTTTGAAGTGGTGTGTAACTTGTAAGTTTTATCGCCCACCTCGGTGTGTACATTGTGGAATATGTGATACGTGTATTGAGGTATGAAATTGTGTAATATATTTTTCTCACATTGCAATAAATTTATATTGAGAATGCAAGTGTTTTTTCTTTAAATACCTTTATGTTTCTAATATTTAAATTAATCCTTCTAATTTTAACTATGAAGTATGTAAGCTGATATATATATATTGAATAAAAAACAATATTTCCATAAAAAATATTCACTAACTGAATGCTTGTTTATTCTGTTGATCACTTCTGCTTTAATCTTGTTTTCATCTGTTATTAGCATTTCAAAATATTTAAATTCCTTTACTTTTTTGAAGGTGATTGTTTATGCATATGGGTTCTATTTTATTAAATTTATTTAGCTGACTGAGTTAGTAATGTTGAATTGATAAAACTAGATTCTTTAGTTTTTTTTGAGTTTTGAATCCTTTTTGTATTATAATTTCTTGTCAAATTATCACACAAATTATTGCAAAGACAAATTTATTATTATTACTAAGACTTACCTTAAATCACTAAACAAATCAAACTAAATTTTGGAAAAATACATTTTACAATTCTTATTAATAAAAAATATATTTAAAAAAATGTTTGTAAAATATTTATTTTCCTTTCTTCTTATGTTGTCTTTTAATTTGCATCTGATTTTGCTTCATTTTTTTATATATTCTTATTTTATCAAATAAATTGTAAGTACAATATAAATGGTTGCTCAATTTTAAATCTGCATTTAAAAATGCTTTATAAAGAAAAGATTTTGAACAATTAGAGATGGTTACATGCATTATCTATTAAAGATTTAAAAGAAATTTCAGGACTTCTTTTCTTGCAACATGGGAATATAATCTAAGAAAGTAAAAAGTAGTTTATAGTTAAAAAATACAGCAATTTTTAGATCTTAAGTTATTCATTACATTTAGTCATAAAATGCATGATGTTAATTTTAAAGGGAACAAAGTAATGTTTAAGTATCAATTTTAAAAGAAAAGTCATAAATTACAAAGTTTTTAATTCTATTTTATTAAATTGAATAATTTTTTGCATATTTAAAAATAATATAATGGTTATATAAAAATATTTCAAATCAGTATTTTTTTAAATATTTTTTGCAATTTTAATTAGTTTCTCTTTTGTATCAATATCAAATTTAAACCCTAAAAATTTTGTGAAACTTGAATAAAGCATATTTCTATGATCTCTAATTGCAGAGTTTTTTTTAAACAGACTTTTGACCATCATTGCCCATGGGTGAACAACTGCATTGGTCGCCGCAATTATCGATATTTCTTCATGTTTCTTCTATGGCTAAGTATTCATATGATCTCAATTTTAAGTCTTTGTGCATTTTATATGAAAGATCATCTTGATGATGTCAAGAAACTATCAACGTTAATGACGTATCCTTTTATATTTCTTTTTTAACTTAAGTTTAAGGTTATAGAAATCTTAATTAAAATTTTATTATTATATTCCTTAACGACAAAAAAGACTTGGTATTATTGGTATCATAATAATTCTTTTTATACCTATACTTGGATTGACTGCATACCACTTAATGCTGATTATCCGAGGAAAAACTACAAATGAGCAGGTAGATTAGTATGACTTAAATAAACTCTATATGAAATGTTATAAAATCAAATTTTGCTTTCATTTCATTGTGCTTGGTATATTTTAATGTAGTTATTTACTTTTGGAATCAAAAATAAGTACTTAAATTTAAAAGAGCATTTATTTTTACTAAAATTGCAAGATATTGTTAATGATTTTTTTTATAAAATTGCTTGAATACATTTTGAATTATTTTTAATAAATAATGTTCTTGTTTGGTTATAAATTATTTATTTGTTGAATGTTTTGAATGTAACTCAATTTCCTATTTTGTTAAAATAGGAAATTGTGCCATTTTAAAAGAAAAATTTTCAAGATAATTGAAAAGATTTTTGTGCTATTATTTTTGGTAAAAAAATATTAAAAAAAATACTGATCATGTTAGAAGGATACAACAAATGTAATTGATAAATGATTTATTTGTGTGTGTGTTGTATGTTTTGCACACAAATAAATTAGAATAAAATATGTTATTCTTAATCATAATTTATCCATCAAATTAAGTTAAAATAATTTCAAACCAAACTTTCATATAGTTTGAGACAAAAAGTATCGCTTATGTGATAAAAGAAAGGGGTATACTGAATTGATACTTAATTAAATATTTATTTACTTTTCCTTATTTTTCTTTGATTAATATAGGTATTTCAGTCATTCTTTTTTAATTAAAAATAAATTGTAACCAGGGATATTTTAAAGATTTTTCTAACTGTTATTTGTAAAATAAATAATAATTTTCAAATCTTGTGAAAGTATTATTAATATAACTTTAGGTCATTGGAAATGTTTTCTTTTGGATCTTAATTTCACAGACTTTAAATGATAAAGCCAGTGATACAGTATTTGTAACATTCAATTCCTTGAAATTTATGTTAAAATATCAGAATAATCATAAAAAGGAATTTTAATGCAGCATTTTATATGAGCTTGGATTTTCCATCAAAAACTTAACTCCTTTTCTAAGAACATACTAATTAACAAAAAAGTATTTCCCTGTATATTTTATAATATACTTAAGACAATATATTTATCCATACTAATGTATGTTATAATCTCGGCTACAGACAGAAAAAATCAAACAAAATTATCTCTCGTCTTTGAGGAAATGCACCAAAAATTTAAATTATTGCTTTAATGAAGGTAATTTCTTGTAATCTTTGTATAAAATTTAAGGGGAAACACATATTCAAGACAACAAAAAATATCATTCCTATTGAAATTATTTTTGAAATATGTGTTGTACAATTTTAAATAACTTCATTCTCTCCTATACTTTAATAAACTTAACAAAAAGTTACTGTAACATTTCTTCAAATTTATATTTATCTTACCTAGTTTTTTATTATGCTAAATAAGAACTAAGCTTTTTTTTTCTAATTTACTTATAACATAAGTTTTACAAGTTCTAGATAAATTCAATTAATTTTCTTAGTAAATCTTTGCAAAATACAAATTACATAATTTCTTAGAATGGAACTGGAGCATTTTATTTGGTTTATTTTTGTATTTTGCATTATTATGACAGCATTTCTCAGTAGTTAAATATATCCTCAAAGTATTTGTAAATTTCTAAACATGAAAAATTTGCTTTTATATATTATAAGTTGAAAAAATATTATATTGTGGTGTAAAATGTATTTACCATTTTTTAGTATGATAAACAAAATTAATAAAACAGAAAAAATTTATAAACCATCTTTTGTCCTACATTTTACCAGTAAATTCAATATTTGGAAGTAACAGTTATAACATTTCAAATTATGTCATTTTTGGTTAATCAGAAGTTTTGTAATTTTTTGTTGCTTGTTAAATAATTAACAAGAGTTCCTGGCAAGAAAACGGAAAATGACTACTTACTGTCATTGAGAACTTTAATTACATGCAACATTTCTTAAATGAAAAACTGAAGATTGACTGATTTCTATTCAAATGAGTTCTCATAATGGGTTAGATGATACTTGAAAATTGAATTTATTGGATGATTCCATGTATTATTATCTGTAAAAAAAAAAAAAAAATTTTAATATAGGAATCATTATCTAAAACATTTTTACAAGATCATTTTTTAAGAACCATAATAAATACATAAATTGAAGATAATAAATAGTTCCCTGAGGACCATGCTGTTTTTCTTATAATTAAATGTAAATTATTTACATATTTAGATATCAGAAACTTTTTATTTGTTAGAAACCATTGTATCGAGGTTAATTACAATAAAAAAAGATTTGTTAATAAGTTGATCCAATTTCTCACTTGATTGAATTTAGAATACAGGGAGCACAGTCAACACCTCCTAGATACAAGGCCTGCGTACTAATTTTGTGATGTCACAATAGTGGTTGAGTGGGAAAACGAATCTAGCTTATGACAACCGATACATTCAGTGATAGTAAAGTGAACTTCGTGAAATATATTTAATTTTTAACTCTGAGAATCTTTATTAAAGATTCTTCAAATATCATGTCTAAATTTTGTTTCATGTATTAGATTTTCATTAAAAGAAATAAGCTATTTATAGATAAATGTATGTATACAACTTAAGTTTCCTAACATAAACTTTTCACATCAATACCACTATTATTAGCTATTATACTATATCATTTAATTGTAATATGTGCAACCCGCTAGAGTAAAAAATTTACTCTTTTAATGATTTATAATAATTTTTAAGCATTCAGAAATTCATGAAACTATTTTAGTTCTTTTATAGAATTAGGAATATGATAGATAAAATGGTTTCAATAATGTTTATTATACATGTATAATCAACTTTTCAATATAATATTCCCCGAGAACAAATTATAATTTTGGCTTTTATATATAATATATTAAGAAGTTTTAAATAATACTTGTACTAGAGTGTAATAATACAAAATAATCTAATAAAATTTATTTGATAAGTTGTGAAAAACCATGAAATGGAGAAATAAAAACAACACAGGTGAACAAAAATTTTTATTAATCAATATATACACACCAAAGAATAAAAAAGCAATTTATTAAATTTTTTTCAAACTTTATTAAAGCTGTGGACAAAAATTTATTAACATGCTGATAATTGACAAACACAAAGTATCAATATTCTCTTTTAAAAAGTAATAAAACATCTTTCGATTTTGGTATATGAAAGAAAATAAACATTATAAAAATTGTAATACTAATTACAAATGGAAAAAATATAAATTTTAAAACTAAATAATAAATTACTACATATTTTTATTTCATAAGATAATTTATATAAAAAATAATCAAATACATTAATTGAAAGCTTTAACTCACATGAGAAAAATCTTCATTGATATTTAAAGCAATTTATTCAATAATATTGGTGCAAAGTAATTCTTATATTAATTATAAGGTTATTTGAATTCAAGCTTTGGTTGAAGAAAAAGGAAATTGCCAAAACTAATCAGAAAATGAATCAAAACTTGTGGGTGATAATGCCAGATTTTTAAACAGTTTTATCAAATTTTAAAATTAGCATAGCATTATATAGTTACACTTTTTAAAAATAATATATAATATGAACATATAACCACAAACATTGCCTTGCTAAAATTTTAACCCCAACGCAGGGGGCCAACATACATACATTCACACAGTCATTAACCTGCAAATAATTGAAGCATGATAAAGTAATACAAATGTAAATTTTATTTAAAATAATCGTCACATCTTTTGTTCAAGAAAAATGAAATCTTTAAAACTCATTGGAAAATGAATAAGAATAATCACTTAAAATTACAGGTGACATAGCCAATGAGAGTTTATTTAAACAAATGTAACTTTATTAAATTTTAAATAGAAGCAAGCACTTTATACATAAATATTGCCTTCCTAGGATTTTAACCCCAACGCAGAGGGTCAACATGCATACACACACACACAATCATCATCTTGCAATCAATTTGAACATGACAAAAATATAAATGCAATTTATATTCAATAAAATATAAATGCATATTTTTTCAAAAAAAAAACACCTTCATACATTTTGTTAAATCTTAAAATTTTCATTTTTCTCTGTCACACAATGAATAAAAAAATGAAACTTACAAGCCAGTTTTATTTTTTCGTACGTGTAACTTTATTAAATATTAAAGACAAATAATCACCTTATAAACACAAGCATTGCCTTGCTAGGATTTTAACCCCAACGCAGAGGGCCAACATACAAACCAGGAAAAATGTCATACACACAACCATTATTTAATGATTAATTTGAACAGGAAAAAGGAATGTGAAAGTAAATTTTCTTCATGAAGTATTAAACAGATGGAATGCTAATTAATTTCAACAGTATTCTAAAATTTATTACTAAGCCAATTGAAAAATTTTGATTCATATTTTGATTTTACAGGAAAAAAGGCCAAAGCAGTATTAAATCTAATTTTTAATATTTGATAAAATGATTGCTTGTTTATTTAAATAGTGTTCTAAATTACCATACAAAATATCAAACAGTTAACTAGTGAATAAAATATATACAAATATACAGTAATACTTCATTGAATTTTAACATTTTTTATTTGCATGTTACTTTTTATCTATAAATAGTTGGAACATGATTTTGTTGCAATTTTTAAAACATTACAAAAAAGCATAAACCTGAATCATAAGTCATAATAACAATGAAGTTTTACTGCAATTTATAATAATGCACCACAAACATTAATAAACAATTTATTTTTTGTAAAAATACATAAAATCTTGATATCAACTTATTGACTAAACTTATAAATTTAAAAAAAAATTATAAATTAATTTACAAAACTAATTAACAGCTAAATGCTTAAAAAAGAAACTTAAGATTCGTATTTTTGTAAATTTTAATAAAAAAAAAAATAGAGGAAAGAAAGGTAATTTAAAACTTCACACTTTTTAGGAGATATCCATTAAAAAGAAACTTTACTTTCAAGATTTTAAGTATGTATGAATTCTTGCAAAATAGTTAATAAAATAAAAGTTTAATAATTAATTTTTTAGAGTTTTCAATTTACGCATCTTTTTTTTTTTTTTTTTTTTAGATAAATGCATGTCATTTTAACTTTACACTAGTTATTTAATAATGTATTTGCAGTTGACTTTAATACAAATTTTTAAATAGCCTGCAATTTATGACCATTTAAGTAAGAATTGGTACTAAAAAATAAATTGTTGTCTTTAACAAATCCAATGATAATGTGACAACAATATATCTTTGATTTAAATGTTTTAAAAAAATTTTCCTCGTGTTCTTGACTAATCAGTTTTTGTACTAGAATATACGAATAAATCCCTGCATTTATCACAAGATCTGTTGGATATAGCAGCCCACCTTAATCACACAACTTGATGAGGTCACAATTTGCTTCCATAACCATTTCTCTATCTAGTATCAAAGTATTTTTGCACAAGTCACATTCAATGTGCTTCAATGCAATTAAAGCACAATAACCAGCTAAATAAGTTATAACTGGTATCGATCTTTTGCCTCTTCAATATCATGTTTGCTTACATTGATGTCATAGAAAGAAGGATCTATTGGTTCCTTATTTTCTTTCCATTTTTCAATATCTTTTGAAAAAGAAAGAGAAACATTACCCTTTTTTGACGAGCTTAAATGCAACTCTTGGGATACACGTAGTTTGCTTTCAGTTTCGTATATTTATCGTACAAATATGTTATACTGAGCACCTGCCATTGCACGATACTGGCCAAACCTAAGACTCTAATTTATCAGTCTGGATCTTTCCAGGCAACACATGACATTTTCAACTGAATAATACAATACTATATGATACCAACTATAGCTTCTGTTGTTAATAACAAAGCAAAATGAGTTTCTCTAGTTAACATACCACTGTCTGAATTCATTTTTACTTGGGTTTGGCCAGTACTATTATTACTGGTATTAAATTACCAGACTGTCTTAAAAACTTGTACGCTTGAGGTGATATATAAAACAACAATGAAGAAAATATTAACATATTTGTAGAATAACAAAATTTTTTCTGCCCTGTTCGAAAATAATTTGAGTTGTTCAGCAATAAAATTGAGTGATTTGATGCTCATCCAATTTTTCCTTTAATGAACACAACAATGATTCAATAAGTTCTACATGACAGTTTACATCATCTGAACAATTTTGTTGTGCTTTAGATTTATTTAATAAATGGAAAATACTGTTTATATTACCAATTGTTATAGGTAATTTTACACCATCACATTTTGGTAATACATGACCTTTATGTGATACATATAATTCCAAATTTTCTTTTATTGTAACAGAATATAAAACTTGTGGTACATCATCATCAGAATACATAAGAAAAATAATGTTATTACTTACCAAGGTTAATCCACTATTCTGCCATTTGATGAATTGATAGGATCTTCATCAGTTCTGACAAATTTCAAAAATTGTGTTCCTCATCATATTTTTGAGCAGAAAGCTTACTTTCTTCATATGCCTGAGCAAGCATTTTTACTTCCAATTATTTTCTTTTAGCAGATGGATTTTTTTGCTCAGGCACATTCCTACTGTAGTATGTGGGACAATTTGGAAAAATTGTTGTAACTGTAATTGGTACTAACCTTGGTCTCAAAAAAGGGCTGATGATGGATTTGCCAGTTCTTGAATCAAACACACTCTCCTCTCTAATGACAGCTGAAGCCTTAAAATGAACTTCACAAACCTAAAAATTTAAATAAATATATATTGCAAACATACTTATCTTCATTTAACATTTCAGTTCAATGTTAGAAGTTAGACTTACCCTAGAGTTATCAGTTATTTTCAAATTCTTTCTTGGAATGGTTTGAGCCCATTTTTCACAGAAGACCGGATCCTGGGGAAACTTAAAAACAGATCTCCTGTTTTCAGGAGTGTAGTTTCCACGGCAATTCGAAACAGCAAGAATATGGCATCTATAAGTAAAAAATGTGTGTATAAATAAAAAAAAATTATTAGTTATTATGTGAAAATATTATTAAACTCTATTAATGCATTAGAATTAGGAGTTAATTTATACTTCAGGCTTATCTATATTTTATATAAAGTAAGAATTATATTTATCATCATACACAGTTTCTAAGTAAACTAATAGTTGAGGTTTACAAACACATGTTAATGAACAATAAAAATAAATCCTCCAGAATAATTTTAAATGTAGGACTTAATACTAATACTTATTTTTTTAATAAAATGAAGTTTATATTATGCTCAATTATTCATTGGCTCATAAAGCAAAAATTAAAATTTAAAGATAATCTAAATGATTTAGTTTTAAATTAAATATTTGTATCATTATTTACGGATTATTATTAAATTTAAATATAATAGTTTATCACAAACAATTTAAAGTTTACATGCTATTTGTATAGTATAATTATTACATTTATATTAACTGATCATAAGCCGTCACGACCAGATCATACAGAATACAAAATTATACGTGTTAAAAAATACAGTTAAATAGTAGGAATTTTTTAAGTGATAACAATGTTCCACATATGATCAGTTAATTAGCACAAATCAACATTCATTTTAAAGTATATATAAGTAATAAGAATGATCAATTTACTTTTATTTATTGGATTAATCCTATTGTCAACACAAAAAGCATGGTACAACAGGTTGTTTTTCTAGAAGAGTAATGGCGTTCACTGGTTTTCTCTTCACCACCGCTCAACTACTACAGTGATGTCACGACCCATTTTCTTTTCAGCCAGCAGGCTTTGTATTTAGGGGGTGTTGGCACAGTTCACATAAAATTCATTCTTATTCAAGTTTTCTTTAAATTTCTTTAAAAACTCCCAATAAAATAAGGTATTTCCTATAAAAAAAAAGTTTTGAAATAATTCTTTAGAAAATAATCATTATTTATCAAGTTTTATCAAATTTCTGCTTGTTACACCAAGTTTATTTTCAAGGTCATAAAACTGATAGCAAACACCATATTAGTTGTCAGTATGGCTTCTTAAAACACTCCTTTTAATTGATTATCTGAGCTCAAAATTCTACCAATTTTGATGAGGTATGCTAGACTGTGTGATGAAAGACTGGTTGTTGATTTGAAATAACGTCTTTAAATAATTCCGTCTATGGGTAAAGCAAGCTTCAAATGATTGGGAAATGAAACTCCAATAATATAGCCCACAATTTTTGAAATAATAAAATTTAAGATTAGATTGAATTGTTACTTCCCTCTAATCTTAAATTTCATTATTAGCATTTTTTTATTTATTTTGAAATTTGTGAAGAAATGCATGGAGAATTAACCAAATTCCAACCATCATAGTTCTTTAAAGAATTAGATAGTATTCTCCTACTTCAAATGTGTGCACACCAAATTGCATATTTTATAGAGAATTCAGTATTTTGAATAGTTGATTTATCCAATTAAAAAGTCTTCATAATGAAAAAAAGCATAAACATAATTTACTACTTAATTTTGTAATAAGTGTATGTTTGATTTAATCAGAAACTGAAACAAAATAGTTTTTTTCTATTCCTTTGGATTCAGTTTAAAGTCAGAAAAGCTGAAGCCTTTTGATCCAAGCATGTTGCACAATTTTTATTTTTAATTGTGCAATGATGCAATTGATATTTTAAAGGTTATATTTGAAGACTTTAAAATTTCTACAAATATGCCATTGAAAGAGAAAAAAAATGGGTTTAAATAATCACTCATAATCTGCATCCCTACTTTGAAAATGAGTTGAAAAAAGATATAAAAAAACAGTGACAATTTCTTTTGATGAAACTGTTAATATGCAAAAGAAAAAATAGTTGAATATATATTCCAAATATAGGTCTGTGAAGAAGAAAAAAAGTGTATCATGTTATGTAACCAGTGTTTTTTTAGGGGGGGGGGAGCTGGCATGCTTCTGCTGATTCTATTGTAAAAGAATTCGAATTTGTTTTAAATGAATATGTAATTTGTTTCAATAAATTGTTAACTTTGTGGTCTGATGTTCTAAATGTTAAGAAAAGTATAATTAAAATTGCCTGTGTTTTTTTGTTGAAACGGAAAATGGTTATAAGATATTGAAGGAGGATTTTGCTGTGCATAATGCATTACAGAAATTATTAAAAGAGTTAGATTTAAATATAAAGGAGCTAGCTATATATATTTAAATCTATATATATTATTTGCCTTTTTAAAAGACAGTCCAGCATTAAGAAGATCTTAAACATATCAGCATTACTGATATTTTAGAACAGTATATGATAAAACATGTTTACAATAGATAGGTAACCATTGGTATTGTTGCTGTAAGAATTGCATAACAGCTTCCTAATTTTAAAGGACTAGTTTTTAAAATTTTTTTAACCAAATAACAAAGTTTCACTGAATATGTTGCCTGCACTGAGCATTATAAAGAATTCAAAGTGTTTTGAAAAATAAAACAACTTGCTATTTAAGATCATTTTTGTTTTATAATATATTTGACTCTGTTTCAGAGTGTGTCTCTTGTGGTTCATAAACTGTATATAGAGAGCAGTAAACTTCTTCAAACAGTTATGTTTATGTTTGTAAATGCTAGTCTTATTTTAAATAAAGAGAATGAGGAGTTAAAAATCCTGTGTATCTGTGATACATCAAATTTAAATCCTCTTCAAGAGTAAGAAGTTGGTATGTCAACTCACACACACACATTGGTTAATTTTGGAAAATGAAACTGGACGCCCTGTAGGGTCAATTTCAGTATTCCTAATGGACACCTTGAGCCCAAGCTACTGGCAACCAATCAACGGCAAATTTTTCTGTTCAATATGAGAGCGTCTAGGGTGTCTTACACGTGCTGCAGAATTTTGGAAGGCATGCTTTGTGGTGCCAGCACCACCTCCCGTCACATGCATTTATTCGCATGTGCTGCATCACACTAGCTACACCTGCACCTTGCAAACATTCCGCAGTTTCTTGTTCCAACCATCTTTGCCGGTGCACTGTGGGTGTATGTGTCTGTCAGCTTGGATTTGCAGTAAGGACCAACCTGCCCTTCTCAGTCTGATCACCATGCCCCTCATAAAATTATATGTCTACTGGAATTGACTCCATCGATGATGATCTGATATTCTCTGCAATTACAGGCATCCTTGTGACAAGAGCAAATATTCAATGATTATTTTCCAAGTAGCAATAATGGCATGAATATTACCCACTCTACCGGTTTTTCACCTTATATCTTATCCTACGAGCGCTGGAGAGTTGCATATTTCATATCATTTGCATTACTGAGTAAGGTGTGTCTACTCTGAAATTTTCATCATTTTCTGGCCACTCCTTGCTGTTGCATTCTCAGTGTGGAGCAGCGTATTTTGAATGTCATTTGGACTGGTTACAAGCTAATTTATAACTTATATTAAACATACTGTATTGAAAAGATTATTTAATAAAAATAGTTTTAACTATTTCCTGTGTATTGAGATTGCTTTTATTTAAACATGTTAACTTTATAAATTGAATAAAAAGTCATATTCTGTATTTGTTCCTAGTATTTTAAATAAACTGTAAGGATTTTTAAATGAATTGAATAATTGGGAATTTCGATGTTTGAAGTTATTAAATATAAATTATATTTGAAAATTATTTAGCAATGTAAGAAGTTTAATATATAAAAGTATTAATAAATTTTAATTATGGAAATATCTTCTGTGTTTTGATTCTATCAGCATGCTTTTATTAGTGCTTTACAAATTAATGATTTAAATTATTGATTCTTCTATACCTGATTTTTTTATAAGAAAGGTTTTTCAATTACAATTTTTTAAACAATTTTTACTACACTGATATATTCTAAATTTATTATGTTTAGCATTTATTAATATTGATGTTATTTAAAAAAAATTTACAGTGTTCAATTTAATAATTAAAAAATTGACAGTGAAATTATAGAATATAATGCTTTTTAGAAATCATAAAATATATTTGATTTTGTATCACCACAAACACACACAAAACTTTCTGTATTACTTTAACAAAATCAAATTTTACAAAAAGAAAAAATATTTTCTTGCTATATGTTTTATGCACCTAATTTATTTCTCATAGAAGTTTGTTATTTCAATAATGTAATAATTATTTTGGGAAGTTTATGTAACTTTCATATAAATTTAATTGTGTAATTTATAATAATGGATAAAGTAACTAAAAGCATTTGGTTAAATTAATTAATCAATTATTTCATTAAATTATTAATCAGGCTATCCTGTTAATGTATTTTTTGAAGAAATAACTTTTTTTTAATCAACATGCATAAATTTATTGTTCCTAAACTTTTCCTTTTTTTAAGTTCCTAAATTTTCTTCCTTAAATTTCTTTTTTGAGCACTGCACATCCTGAGAATATGAAGAAAAAATTTAAAAAGGTTTTCAGCTTACAATTTAATTGAAAATTTAAACATTTTGATAATTTTTTATTCCAACCAATTCTTAATAATTTCTTTTTAAATGTTATTTTTATTTTCATTTTTACTTGTTCTTACTTTTTATTATTGGAGAAAATTCTTTTGATCTTATTATGATTATATATTTACAAAATAATTATTAAAATTATTTTATTTTATTTTAAATAAAATAATTTTGATTTTACTATAACAGGTTACAGGCAAATTTTCAAATGATAGGAATCCATATTCAAGAGGCTGCTGTAAAAATATACTATATACATTGTGCAATAGTCCACTTCCAAGGTAAAGAATATTTGCAATATTTGTTTCTGTTGAAAATTGCATTGATTGCTTTAAAAACAAACTGTAATTATATTTTTAAAGACTTCCTTGCAAATGTATTACAGATTTTCATTTGAAATAAGATAACATAAAATTATATTTATAAATAATTTTGTAAGAAAATGCTTTTCAACCTATAAGCAACTTTTACTTAAATTACTTACAGCTAGTAGCCTGTATTATTTTTTAATTAATTATTTTAAAATGAATTAATTTAAAATAGCTGTCTATGAAATGTATCTGTTTTCATTTTTTTATACCAAATGTCAAGAAAATAAAGTATATTAACAATATAAAGTATGTTTTTCTCTTAAAGTACAGAGCTATTCAATCCATTTATCTTGAAGTGCAGTACAGTTAATTAGAACATTTCAAATTTTTTTTCACAGTTCTTCAAGAAATAAATGTTAGAAAACTTAGGCTTCACAGCCCTTCATCCTTTCAGTGGCTTAATTAAATGAGTACCAAGTATGCTTGGGAACTCAAAACCTGGGTTTTGCATTAGGCTGACCACCTAACCTGGACATATGCTTCACACCCTAGGGCCTATTGGGCAGGATAACACAAGTGGGCTCTGTAGGCCTTGGCCCACAAGTGTGCTGTCATGCCACAGGTTGCTTAGTTTTAGTTTTTATTTTAATCAAATGTTTAAGCCACCAAATATTTTATAACTAATTCTATATTTGAATGACTTTTAGTATCTGCTTTTTTATAATTTTTTCTTTTAAGGTTCAAATCTGATGGCACCTTTTATTCTTTAAGCAGTCATTATTCTTCAAGGAGTTTGAAAGAGCAACAGTCATTCCATGAAAGCCAAAGCTCTAATTCTATGAAGGTATCTGCTTTTTTAAATTTATGATTTCCAAAAAATATTGCTCTTATTTAAAGATTAAATATAACCTGATTTTGTCCTTAAACTCTCCATGGGCATATTTGGTTTCATATTCAAAGTGGATAGCTGAATTTTGCTTATTTGCTTTAAAAAAATTTGCTTAGCAGTATAATATTTTTGCTGTTACATATTTTGCATATTTGAAGAATGTTGATAATATTCAATTGATGAATAAAAGATTATGTTGAGTTTAATGTTTGATAGTAACATTGCATTTTTTTCTAACTCAATATTGTTAATATTCTGATTTATTAAAAAAAGTTAACTTAGTATGTGTAGTTTTATTTGTGGAATTAATGAATAACATTTTTGTTAAAGGATTTATTTTAAATACTTTTGTATTAATAAATTTTAAACTATAAATTTTTAAATCTTTATGTTGTAAAAAAATATTGACTAAATATTGTTCCTTACATTAAATCAGTTAAAACTGATTTGTTCCTTATTCTAACATTTATTCTAATTTGTTGTCATATTTAAAAAAGGGAGTGCTTAGGATTACTGCCTAGTTGTCTTTTGCAAGTTCCCATTACTATATGCATTATATCTACTGCTTGTAGTAATTAAATTGAATCTTCAGAGATTTTGATTTTTACTAAAATATGAGTTTTATTATAAGGCATTGTAAAAATAAGTGCCATGAATGTGAAGTATCCATTTTGCATCTGATGTTTGTCAATGCTTTTATGAAGAATAAAAAAGCAGTTTATTACCAAAATATGCCTAAATATTTCCCCTCTCCCATAATGAGCAATTTTAAAAAGCTGCCTTCAGTATGTGTATTTAATTCCATAGATCTTGTCTTATTTAGAAGGAAAAACATTTTGAAAAACAAGAAGGATTTTGAAATCCTTATCTGCTATGCATCTACCAATGAAAAATGTATTACAACTTTATTCATTTGTTCAACTATTATTATAAATGTAATTATATGACTTTTATTATTTACATTCTTGCTTGAAGTTAAGTTGTGTTAGGTATGAAGTCTGCATGTTGTCTTCTATGTTTATGAATTTTTTTAATACAGTCTTTACTATATAATAAATAAATTAGTGCAATCATTCACTCTATGAAAAAGTTCCTACCTCTTTATTATGCCATATATTGAAAGAGAGAAATATTATGTTGCTATCAGTTTTTATGATATATGAATTTAATAACTTTGATTATGAGTACATTTTGTTTTACTTTAGTTTTTAAACATCCTATATAATAATATTTGGAAAATAGTTAAATACATTCTTCTTTGTATTTAAGTTCTTTTAGAAAATAGTAAATTTCAGATTGATTTTAATTATTAGATTTATTTTGTATGTTCAAAGATTTCAACTCTAAACATACTTAAATCATTTTAAAAAAATGTGAAAAAAAATTTTTTTCTTTTTTTTAAACATTTTTTTTTCTAACTTACTATGTTAAGAATCCTGGAATAAAGTTATTAAAATTACATATTCAGTTGTCTACAAATGTTTTACTAGAATTTTGACTTAGTTTGTTACCAATGTGCTAAAGTTTTAGAGTGTCTTTTTTAATTTATAAATGAAAGTAAAATTTGTTTTAGCTTTCAGCCATTTTTAGGCCCCACAAAAGTGGTTTTTAAAATTCTTTCTGAGAGATTTGTATAAATGAAGATAAATCTATGTATCAAATTCCAATCCTCCTATTCCCTTCACCATTTTTATTTAAAAGAAATTAGGGAATAAGGATTAAACATCAATTTTTGACTGAACCTTATGTAAAATAAATTTTTAAAAATGTGTTTGCACTTTCAGGTTTTATGATGAATCTATAAGCGAAATTATATATCTCCATGTTTCTTAAACCTGATAATAAAATGAAGGCTTGCTTTAGCCTATGAGTAATTTTAGGCTCACTGAAGCAAATTTTTATAAAATAATTTCATCCCTTTACAACACAAAGAACACAATGTACTAAATATCAAATTTCTAACTCCTTTGTTCTCAGTAATTAAATAATTATTGGGGAGTGAATTTGATTCATCCTATATATCTTGAGTGAAATTAATTTCTTTTCATGGCTTTATTTTTTCTGTTATTAATCACAGAATATATATTTCGCATTGCAAAGGATGTGTACATTAAATAAAAATAAATTATTTTCTGTATCATTTTTAAATTCAAAAATTAATTTTTTAAAAATAAAAATGTAATTTGTAAAAATTACAAAACCTAAATAATTTACATGCATATTATCGAAAACGATATTTAGTAACACTTTAATATTTGGAATCAAATATCTGGGAAATTGATAGGGTTGAGTAAATTAAAAAGCATTTTGAATGGCTTATATGTAATTAAAATTTGCTGGTTAGTAAAAATTAAATATAACAAACTAACCTTTCATGAAAAAAATCTTAAATATGTAAATGCAAAATTTTATTTAATATAATTACATAAACAGGAAACTGAAATTTTGGATTCAATAGTTCCTATAAATTTAATTATATCATGTGATGTCTTTTGTTTTTAAACAACTAATTTTACTGTTTCTGTGGTATTGAAAAAATTAAGCTTCAAATTTATGTATATAAAACAAAATTAATTTTATCTTTAAAACTGAGGACTCAGAAGTGTTATCAGCTGAATATGGTCCATTTCTTGTGACAGAAGAATTGTAAAATTCTAAAATATTTTATATATTTCTTGCTGCAAGCAATAAAAATATTTCAATGAGCAAGAAAGAAGGGAATGAGGGGAATAGTAGGATTGAACACAAATTTCTACAAATAAATAGTGTGTGTTACATTTGCGCACTTGAAATCTTGTACCCTTTTATTCACACACATCCTCATTAAGTGAAAATATTTACTATTAGTTAATAAAAATTGCATTATTATATTTGAGAAATAAATATAATGGAATATTAGAAGTATTTAAATTATATTTATGTATAATAAATCTCAACATATCAATAAAAGAGACCTTTTTTAATGAACTAATTACTATAATTTTCTGAAATATGTCAAACATTTCTTTAAATGTATTATAACAGTGTTTCCTACTATAAATAAAATAATTTATTGCTTGAGTAAAATTGATAAAGATGATTATGGAGCGAAAATATATTTATTAAAAGAAAAAATAAAGGTCATATGAATGTTTCCCAAATTGGAATGTTTAAGAAATTCAAAAACAATATTAGCGATTTTAAAGATGATTTTGGAGCTTAATGTAAGTTATTATATTGTTCAAAAATGAAGTTATAGATACATTTTGATTTAATCTCCTTATGGAATATTGTCTCTGATGAAGTTTCCACATAACAAAAATTAATACACTAATGATGAAAAAAATGAAGAAAATTTTGTAATAACTTCCAAGAAATTAGTTCTAACAATTTTCAGATTACCAAAGTTTTATACTTTTTTTATTTATTTTCTAAAAATAACTCTGAAATTGTATGATCATTTATCCATGTATGAAACATAAATAATGTATAATTGGATTTACCATTATAAATATTAAAATTAATTCAGGTAATATATTAGAAAACTTTGTTAAGACAATTTTTTACTGTAATCTTCCTTCCCCATCATTTCCACTTGAAACTGAATCATTTGTAGTCTAAAAAGTATAACTATATTTAAACATATGTTTATGAATTAATAATGTTTTTCTGATGCAGTATCTAATATACCTAATTTTTCATTTATGCTGCTATCAAGTTTTTTTGTATTTCTTCAATTTACAAAATACTGTATTTTCCTGTATATAATCCACAGCGGCTTATTATCTGCAAGACCCTTTTTTTTTTCGAGTAAAAGAAAAAAGCGTCACATAATCAATCTGTAGTGATGTATTATCCACAGCAAATTTTTTCATCGACTAGTCGAAAATAAATACTGCTGATTATATGGATGTCACATAAAATATAAAAAATTCATATTAATAAAAATAAAATAAACTGTACATAAAAAACATATTGTAAAATAGGCTTGTTTGAATCTGTCTCATTGCAAAGTGAGATAAACAAGATGAGTCGAGCAATAATTCCAAGAAGTTAATAAAACTTGTCAATTTTTATTTTCAATAACTTAAAATGAGGCTAGAAATTTTTTTTTTTAAAAAATAAAATTTGCTTCATTTATAATTAAATGATAGAAATGGTTCAATGGGATTTCAAATTATGCATTAGATACTTTTTTTTTGTACTGTTTCATTTATCTTAATTTAATGAATTTGCCACCACTTTTTTTATTTGTCTTCTCTATTGCTTTTATTTTAAAATTTGCTGTATAACTTAAAAGTCTTTGCTTACACTTGACAATATATAAACTTAAATATTTTTAGAACAAAACAACTCAGATTAAGACAAATTGTGAAATGATAATACCAAATTCGTTCTTGAGCATATTTGGTCAAAGCTGAAGTCAGTTGGCTCGTGATGTCATTTATAAATCTTTTTATGAAAAATAAATGGCAATTTTTTAAATTTTCATTTTAAGCTTGATGGAAAATGTTTTTATCAGATTATCCGTGGCGGCGTTTTCACACAGCGAAATTCAAAACTTTTTAACACATAATCCACAGATTATATACTGAAAATTACAGTAGTGTTTTGAAGAAGTATATGTTTTTTCTTTTGTTTCGCCCTTATATTTGCATAAAAAGTTACTTCTCTTGAATTCAGTGAATATAAATTGACAGGAGTTTCAGCAAAATAAAACACAGTAAAATTAATATAATTTTTAAATCTTAGCACTTGCCATATATTTTCTAAAATATATACCTCTAATTAAATTCTACATTATATTCTTAATTTGTTAATTAAATAAATTATTTACTATAGTTAAATAGTTTCTTGAATTAATATGGTTTAAGTTATTAATTACATTTAAATTAGATGTAAATAAATCTAAGGTGCTTCCATGTATTAACAAAATAAGGGAAGCATCTTAGATTAAAATGAAGAACCTTTTATTAGTATGGTGTAGAATGCCCTTATCATATAATACAGCTTGGATTTTCTTACGAATTGACTCATATGAGTATTATACATATTTGACAGTAAATTATTCAATACAGAAAAGAATAGTGATTCGATGTATCAGTCTTCATGGAGATATTGTAAAAGTCATTGGTGAGATGCTTGTGGAGGATATAGATTTTTTATTCATCCCTCTAAAATGGACTATAATGATTTAATTATATTTAGGTTGGGTATAACTGGACGAAAATAGCTGTTTAATTTCCTCCTTATGTTCATCAAAATGGTGATTAAGTTGCATGATTACTTTTATTGCAGTTGTTCCTTTAGACACTACAGTCTGCTTCATAACCAATTGATCTATTTCATTGATCTTCTCAACCCCTATTTTGCTTTGCTGTGCTTGTCTTGCCATGCTGTGTGTATGCTGTCGTAACTTTGAACATTTTACATCCTAAAACACCTAAAAGTTGGGATATTTCATTCTCACTTGCTTTAGCTAGACAAGAATCTACTATTTAGTCTCTTTGAAAGTTTAAATGGTTTAACATTTTACACTTTAAAAAAAAATTCCAAGACTTGCAGAACTAGAATAAATACCTGACATACTACCAGAATATGTACTTTTTTTATATCTAATAAACTGGTAGCTAATATATTTAAATATTTATGAAGCAATTTAAAAATTGTCACTTTCATTCACAAGTGTTTCCATTATTTTCAAAACCACTTTTATTAATATATATAATTTATAAAATTATATATTCTCCAATTATTTCTCTAAGATATATATTATTAACTATCAATTATAGATATATATACCTTTAATCATCTATTGTATTAATTAATCTAACTTATTTTGCAAATACCTATACATGTCCATTATTCATTCAATTCTGTTGTTACCATTGTCCATTTAAATTAATAATAATAATACCATTAATTCTGCAAAAAACATCCATAATAATGAATTTTTTAATCACTTTTTTACATTAGAAATATTATGAGTAACATTTATGTCATATAAGTGTCTAATATTGCAAATACATTTTATAAATTTGAATGGTATATGATAACTTTTTACACAAAATGTATTATTAAAACTTACAATTTGAGTTTAAATAATTAAAAATTTTGAGTAACTTTATTATTTTTGTAAATTTATGGTATTTTCTTTATTTTAAAATCTTTTATTTTTAAATCTCAAATATTTTGTTTCCTTTTCCATAGGCTTCATCTGTGCACTTCAAATATTCTGACAAAACAGATTATATGTTACCCAAACAAACTCTTTCCAGTGATTGTGAAGGATCTCCCCCATCTTATTTAAATCGAGAAAATCTTCATTTGAGCCTTAGTGAAACACTTTATTCAAGACCAGAATCTCATAGAAAAAATAGAGGCTCTCGAGCTCTTACACCTCCTGTGCCAATTAGATTTGACTGCTCTAGAAGATCACTTCCACCCCATAACAGACTACATGCACCTTCTCCTCATTATGTAGTTGCTCAATCAGTTCATAGCCCTGCCTTTAGTAAAGATACCTCCAAAATCAGTGCATGTACTTCAGGGCGATCTTCACATCCCACACTATATTGCTCCCACAGTCAAAACCCATCCCTGGTGAAATATGATTATGGAACGACTTCAGCAGATGTCTGTGGCTCTGCTTCTAATTTCTATCCTCATTTATATAAGCAAAAAGATGTTTTTTCAAAGCCAGAAGGAATCAGTTACACATATTCTGATTCATCAAATGATGGTAAAGTGCAGTCATCTGACACTTGTTGCTTAGGCAATCAGACTGTTGATAAGTTGCAAGAGATAGCAAACAGGACAATGATTGCTGGGCAGTGCACTGATGTCTCGGTTTTAGAAGCATTTCCAAAAGGTTGCAGCAGTTTCCATAATAGTCCAAATAAGGAACACCATGATGGTCATCAATTACTGATTGCTCATACGCCCCAGCAACTCTTTGTGAATAACTGTGTGGATTGTCAGCAGTCCTCTTCAAATCATTCTTGCCAAAGCAGTGTGTCAGGAGAATTTGCACGCACTCCAGGCAATCGTCCATTGTCATTTGTAAAGGCAATGGAAATGTCTGAGGCAATGGATTGGAGTGATAATGATCCACAGCATCCCAGGTTTACTGATATTAGTCACCACCCTAGGTACACTCAAAACTCAGCACCTAGCTACAAAGTCTTATCTCCTAATTCAAATATAGTACCTGAATATGCAAGTAAAAGAAAAAAAAGTGATCATGATGTTAGTTATGAAATCTCAGTATAATGTATAGATTATTAGATTTTAAAGAATTTTATTATGCTTATATTATTATTTCAGGTTTAAAAGTGTAAGTTAAAATAACTTGATTTAGTTTTTATCAAATTTAACTTATATTTTAAGGAATATGCATGGATTTTTAAACGATTTAAATGCTGTATAAAACTTATATGAACTAGATTATTTTGTAAGTATAGAGTATTATGTATTAAATTTAATATAATTAATATACCAAGAGTTTAAATGCATACAATTTCAAAAATGATTTATTAAAAAGTTGTGATTTCAGCATTTATAGTTTTTATTTGTTAAGATATTTATTGTCTTATATTTGAAAGTTTATTTCTTTTAATAATGTGATTGTTTTTTTTTAATAATGTGTGATTATTAAATTAAAAAATGGTTTTATACAGCCATTTGGGCATTTTTATTGGCATATTTTTTAATTTTGTTTTATATATATTTGTTATTTTGTTAAAATTTTCAGTTGAGAAATCTCTTTTGGCTGTATTTATATATTTTAAATTATCAAATTATTAAATATATAAAGTAAATGTGTTCAATATGTGTTTTCTTTGTATTGCATTCTCAATAAGACCTTCTGATATTAGTAATAATTAAAACTTTAAATGTATGGGAACTGTTTGTAAAAGTCCTATGTTTTGAAAGAATGGTATTGCCCAAATTAAAATTTAATTAATCATTGATGTTATTGGGCATAATTTAATCATTATTCATAATGAAATATCAACTCCTCATAAAAAATCAATAGATTGAAGAAAACAGCGTTTCAAGTTTAAGATGGGATTTTGATATTGTTCTAGAAAAACGTTTTTATATTCCACAGTTTTGTAAGCTTCAATGATGAGTAAACATTTTACCAAATGACTTGCTGGCCAGGTTTGAGGAACTTTTCAATAGTTTACTTTTTTGAGCAAATAAAATTTCTTGCTTATAAATGGTTTGAACGAATGATATTTCAAACTGTTAACTGGTACTACTATAACTTTAAAACATTTCCAATTTTAACAGTTCCCAAGTTTTTAATTGCATGTTATAGTTTATACTATAATACTATGTCTAGAACAAAATGTAATCATAGGAGGAGTATTTTTCTTCCAACATCCCTAAAATTGATCTCTGATAATATTATAAATTTTTGTTGAATATATATATATATATATATATATATATATATATATATATATATTGCTTGCTTGGCAATGATATATAATTTTTAGCAACAGAATGAGCGTTTCATTGAATAATTTTTCCATGTTTTCATAATAGTTTTATTTGCTTAAGCTATGCTGTTTTTCATTTTTTAAAAAAATATGTTATTTCCTATTATTATATCTTAAAAGAATATTGAATATATTTATGATAAAAGGAAATCGATATTAGTATGTGAAACAAAAGAAATAAAAGGAAACAATTATTTTATTATTTTGGAATATTAGTACAAAAAAAAATTTGCAAACAACAAAAATGCATTTTAATATTTTCATTAATGATTGAAATTTATCAAAAAATAATTAGTAAACTTAAAA
Source organism: Latrodectus hesperus (assembly GCA_037975125.1). Classification (NCBI taxonomy): domain Eukaryota; kingdom Metazoa; phylum Arthropoda; class Arachnida; order Araneae; family Theridiidae; genus Latrodectus; species Latrodectus hesperus. Next base: position 13,644,793 of record JAJQOW010000014.1, on the reverse strand, counting down.
ATAGCAATTACTGAAGTCATTATATTTGAAAACTAAATATTGGGTCAATGTATGTGAAATAAATTAAGCACAGGTCTAAAAATTCAAATGCAGCAAATTAATATAAATTTTCTTTAAAAAATAATTGCTTATTAATAAATATTGATAATCACTAGTGTTAATGCAGGAAGAACTGAAATATAATTGACATATGCTATATTGCAAGTATGATGCTTCTAAAAGAGAAATACCATTAGTATTTTGAGGTAAGAAATTTTATTGTTATATATTGACTTTGCAGTAGTTGCTCGTTTTTATGAACTCATGGCCACAAGGAAAATGGTTCTTAAAATAGAAAATTACGAATTATATTTTAAAATTAATTTATTTACTAAACTATTCACTTTTTGTAAATAAATTACTATTAGAAAAATATTTATTATTATATAACTATATTAAAAAAAGCAAAATAAAATTTATACTTGCTTTCTTGAGGAAAATTATGCAAGTTTTTTCTGTTTCAGAATTACTTTTCTAAAAGTATATTTTTCATTTCTTCAAATTTTCCTATATGCATTTCATTTTGTGCAGCATTAAGTCATTTTCTTGTTTCATTTCTGTAAGTGATTTTCCATAATCATTGTATTCTCATTTAATCATCCAGTTCTTTTTACATACAAATTACATTTGCATCCGCATTCAAAAATTTACTGAAATGAACTTTCAGGTCACAGAGTTTCTTCGTCAAAATTCATGGACTAGAGTGGCTCATTCACTTCAGTCATTGGATAAATGTTCTTAGATTTTTTTCAGTTACAGCGGTTTGTTTAATAAATATTGCATTTCAAAGTGTCCTGGATAGGATTTCTCTTTTCTTAACATCATTCCAAATGTAGATTGACAAGTGTATTACACCTAGAATGCTAATTTTATAAGCTGATTCCAAGCCATGACCACTTGTAAAAGTTTTTACAATATTTGCACTTGACGATTTTAATTATGTTTTGAAGCACTGGCTATCAGATAGGAATTGGCAGTGTAGTAAGTTATCTATAATTTATAGGATTTATGATTCTCCAATAAAATTGTTGATCTAATTTTCTTAACCGTAAAGTAAAAAAAATGAAAAAATCAGGTGGTAAAAAAAGATATTCGTTCAAAAGATGCATAAAAAGACTTCACAAAAAAGAGAATTTGCAAAATTTTAGCTCGTAAATAGGAATTAAAATTATTACATCCATAGAATCATGTTAAGAAAAAGATACTTATTCAAAAAATCATGTATTCATAAACTAGAAGTTCATAAAACGAGCATCTACTTTATAATGTTTTGAAAAATGTATTTGAAACTGATTAAGGGAAAAACTAATGATATTTATTTAAAAAATATTGATTCTGGAATGAAATAAAGTTAAAATATGTTGATATTGTAATGTTTTGGTTAAATATATTTCAAAGTATATTAAAATAGAATTAAATTATATCTTTCTGGGCATTAGTATGCACAAAAGATTTAAAAATAATTAAATAAAAAATGTAACCTTAACATAAAAGTAATCTATTGTAAACATTAAAATCAAAATGTAAAAGATTAGGAAAACAAAGGAAGAATCACTAAAAACTTAAATTAAACAATTTTATAAAAAATAGATGGATGAAAAAATCTCAAAGCAAGTTATTTTTCAAAAATAATTTTCATTATAATTTCTCTTTGTATGTATTTTATTTTGTGAGGTTCATTTTCAATTAATAATATTTAATTCCAATATTTGAGATTATCAGAGCTTGTACAATTATGGGAAATCCCTAAAAAAAATTTCCAGTGCCTAGAAACTTCCATGATTTTGAGTTGATTTTTGGAAAATGATGAAAAACACTTGAAAAATTTGCTTCCATTATAATATGTTTATAAAAAAAAGTAATTTTTTTAAAAATATTAATATAATTTTTTTATTTTATTTTATATTTTTCTATTGAAATGGACTAAAAATATTAAAATATTGTTTTTGATGAGCTTACTAAATCCAAATATCAATATAAGTAAGACTTGCCAAGAAACAGAATGTGAAATTTATTTTAATTATGAGTTTATTTCTCAATTACAAGAAATTGATTTAAAAAGTCTTGCAATATTCTATGATTTGTAATTTTCTTGTTTTAATCCTTAAACTTTGATAAGTAAGAAGTAAAACTATACTATTTAGGTAATATGCAGAAACTTCTTTTATGACTCTCCAATGCATCAAAGATTAACATCAAAATGATATGTTAATGTGTTTCATGTCATTTGTATATAATGCTCTGTTACTTAAAGAATTTTTCTTCGTTGAAGAATTTAAAACATTATAACCACATACAAGTTCCCAATTGATTGAAAATTATTTTGATCTTGTAGAAGATTGAGTAGATTTTTTTTTTATTTTAATTTACTATCAAATATTAAAAAAAATTCACAAATGGAAATTAATTAATTTATGTTTACTATGTTCTTCCAATCAAACATCTTTTTAAATGTAACAAAACAATAAATTTTTAAAAAAATCAGATGAAATTGTAACTAAGTAAATAATCTAAAACATAGGTTCAACAAAAATCTTTTAGTTTTGCTATTTGTGCTGATAACAATTATATTTAAACAAATAAAAGACAGTATATAGTAATGTGAAAAACTAAAAAAAAGTTTTAGTTAAATTTATGAATTTTAAACAAGAAATATTGGAAAGATATGAATTGGCTTGAAAAATCTGTAATGGAGTTTCAGGTTGATTCAATATAAAGATTAAAAAACTGGCAAATTAACATTAATTGCAAAATTAAATATGTATTGTCATGAAGAAGCAATTATAATATAAATGTTATAAAGTATATCAATTTATTGAATAATTAAATAAACAAGTCTGAAAGATGGTTCTGTAATTGTTGAATAAATATAGAAAAGTATCAAACTAAACTAAAGAAAAGACCTGTAAAATTTTTTATCAAACAGTGATGATTAGGAAAAATAGAAAGTATTTATAATAAAACTAAGCAGTTATTTTCATTTTCTCATCAATTATGTTCAAATATTCTCTCTCACTCTCTCTCTCATAAAGTTTTTCGTGTACCTATTCCGTACACAATAAATTAGTAATTTGAAATGAACGAACTTAAAAACACTAAAAAGAAATCAGTTATATACAGTGTTTAAATAATAAAAACATATTGAATAATTAAAGTAAATTGATCAGTACATATCAATTACATAAAAATATTTGCATTAGTTTTTACAAATATTTTCTGCTATCATTATTCAAAAATATAATTGAACATTATAATGTGTACAGAATTGCAGATACACTTTGCTGAAAATTATTACAGTCACAATGAGAATATTGTATAGGAGAGAACAAACTTTAGACGTGAGAGATTGTTCCAAACTGACAAAGACAAAAATAACATAAGAATATTTTTATTTATGATATTAGATGTGATTTTTTTATATTCAGTCTTCTGAGTTGTGTTAAAAAAATAGAATTGATGTAAAAATAAAGAAATCAGTTTTCTTAACCTGTTTGTGCTTGAAGTAATAAGTTTGAAACACTTTCTCTAAAAGGATTTCTCTAAATTTTTAGAAAAATGGGTATTATTCAAAAGTTCATTAATTAAGTTAATTGAGTATAACTAATTTAAAATGGTAAACTCTCTTTCTCTGACATATTGCATATTGAGTTAGATCACACACGCAGTTATTTACTAATTCACAAAAATTTTCTTCAAATTAAGTAAAATATTTAATATATTATAATAATTAAAAAATATATACTTCCTGTTCAGATGTTGTTTTAATCTTTACATGTCTAGTTGGAATGTTTAACTTGAACATGAATAAAATTTATGATATACCTGTTCATTGTCTTTGTAATTTTTAATTAACTTACATATTTCAACTAAAACCAAGGTACTCGTATTTGTTTCTCTTTTTATTTTAAAATCTACTGAATCAGCTTTGCAGTAATTTTAATTTTCTTCTGTTATAACTTATATATTTTATATATTTGATCTTGCAATTTTAATAAACATTCTTATAGTGTTGTTTAAATAAAGAAATTTCCTGTATAAACCATGCAAATTTTAATAAATTAGAAAAAATATCGAACAAAATATATGCAAGTAACACAAAAAAGTTTTTACTTTTAGTTTACTTAAAAATTTTTGATAAAATGTAATCATTATTGAATAATTTCATTTATTTATTAAAGCTGCTTTCTCTTTATAATTCTGTTGCATTTTCACTTGATTAAGGTACATTTTACCCTCCACTTCCATATATCTGAAAATGCCATCAGCATGTTGGCATACAGCCATTTCATTTAGGAAAATTCTTAAGATGTGTGTATGAAAGAAAGGTCTGCAATTTCTATAAATATAAGTGTGCCAAAGAATGTTATCAATTATATGCTATGGATTGTTCATTAATTGATAATCAGATAAATTGTTTGAAAATGTGTATAATGTTTAGTGTAAAAATAATGATTTCATACATACCTATAATAGAAATTGAATATAAACTTATTTAATACACCTTAAATACAGAATAATTATAAATCAATTTTTATCCATGTATATTAAAATGATAATTACGTGTTTTCTAAAACAAATTGTACATTTAATTTTTGTTTTGTTTTGTTAAAAATATCAAACATTATTTAAAGCAATTTTGTGTATCTTAATTTTGTATTTTTGAATTATTCATTAAATGTGTTTTCTTGATTCCCAATAACTTTTAAGATATTGAAACTATTTAAATATTAAATTCTAAATGTAATACTTTATTTGCATGAAATTCCATAAAATCTAGTCTATGGATATTTATAGAGCTTTTTCCCATTTAAGAAAAGGTCAGAGTATGGGAAATTTCTGTTTTGTAGTCAATGCTGTTTCATAATAATTAAGGCATTGAATCTAAATAAATCTAGAATATGAAATAACAATTTACTTAACTTTTCAAATGATTTTTAGTCATGTATTTTCGACTGTTTATTGACTGAATGATGCTGCAATGCTTAAGTAAAGTCTTTGTGTAGTTTCTCTTCTTCACATATTGTTTGGTAATCAACTATTTTGATATAAGTTTTATACATATATCACTGATAAAATCAGCATATTTTATTTAACAAATATTTTTAAGATTCAACATCTAGTTTAATCTTTTAACATAAAAATCTTAAATTTATATTATATTTTATGATTTCAGATTTACATTATTCCATGTTATGATAGTTTTGTTTTTATCATTTATAAAAAATAATTTTTAAATAAAAAGGAAAATAGAAATTTTTAATACATATATTTTGTTAGTTTCTATCTGTTACTTCTTTCAATTTTTTTAAATATAAACAATTTAATGTGATGAATTTTCAATGAGGAGTTTAATCAAGAAAATATCCTATTGTGTGAATGAAAGGGGCAACATTAATTTATTTACTATAGATTTTATATTCTAAATAAAAGTCTCTTTTGTAAATTTTTTAATCCATTGTTTTTTATAAAAGCATATTTTAACGAAGATTATCGAGATGTGTTTTGTTCTAAATACATTTCATGTAAAAACTATGTATTGATATAGATTTGAAAAATAAGACTTTATATTCTGTGTTCTGGTAAAAAAAACATTACATATTAATACATTAAAGCTACATCTAAATTTCTGTTGAAATTTTTATACAAGTTTTAATAATTTATTTTATAATTCTTTTTTCATTGTAAATTTTGTGATGCCAAAAAATTTGTATATTGAGAATACAACTTATAATGTTTATTGTGAACATTTTTTAAGAACTCCCTGTATTAGTTTTGGTAATATTTTCATTACTCTGTCACGAATACATATATTTATTGTTATATTTTAATTTGTTAATTGAAATTATGCCTATATTTCTACAGCCAGCAACTTTTGTTTATTTTTATGTGGTTGAAGTTTGTATTCTGATGTTTATTCATACTTTTGTTACTTGATGAAATTGTTTCAATGGTTTCTTCTTTTTCATTTTTAAATAATGTGTAAATAATTAAATAATGTGCAATACAAAATTTTTGTCATGTTAATTAATTAATAGTTTTAAATTTTATTAGAAAAAATATATACATTTTAAGTTAATCTTGTTTTGAATTTGTTTTTAGGGAATGTTTAATGCATGATCATGATAAAAGAAATTATTATTAATTAAAGTATTGGTATTCCATTTAAATATATTTTTATTGCAAAATTTATGTGTCTAATTACATGCTTTTATGTGGTGTGTTTAAGTATTCTTAAAATATTTTTGATTCCTTGTAATATTTTGTCATAAGTTATTTCAGAAAATTATCGACTTGCTGTGATTTCATTTTAATATAAATGTATTTGTTTTGTTTTATGACTAATTTTTTTATTTTAACAATTAATTCATTATACTTTTGAATAGTCAACTACCTTTAAAAAAATTATATGTTTCCTTTACCTGTTTGTTCATTGATATCAATTTGTTGTAAAGCATTTATTCTTCATTGTATTTTTCTTAAAATAATAACATTTGAACAAAATTATATGGATCTAATTTATTATTTTACTAATTTTATTGAATTTCCAAAACCCACGATTCATATATTATTTTGCAACTTTATATTTTTAGTGCGTTTTGCTTCAAATTAATTTATTTGAATGAAAAAATTAAACTAATTTGTTCTTTACATATTAATCTTTTTTGTTTTTACACATTTTTTGGTTTACTTGACATTTAGCTCTTTAAAATACCATCAAATCAACCAATTAAATACTATTGAACAATGTTCGTATGTACTACAGTTTGCAACTGTCAGAAGAAAATCATAAAATACAATGAACAAAATTTTAATTTTTCTAAATTTTAGAGTACATAATTCTGAATAATGGAAGTTTTGATTTTTTATAAATGTAAATGTGTAAAAGAGTTTTTTTAATAATAATAATAGCTCAACTTTCTTCATCTTAAGTGTTTACTTGAATACAGATTGTTAGGAATATGTAATACTGTTAACAATCTTTTAAATACAAATATATTTATATTCAAAGACATGTAACAGTTATGTATAGTTATTGCTATAAGAGTTATTAATATTTTATAATTACTTTTTGATTTAAATTATGAAAAAAAATATTCAGTTAAAAGTGAAGAGTCTTGTTGAATGTATACATTTTTATTCTTATATCAGGATATGTATGGGGTGATATATTGCTTGTTATTGTTTTTTATTAACCATTTATTTATTTTTATTTAAAATTTATCCTGTTCTTGGTAAAATGTGATTATTTTATGTGCGATCTGATTTATTATTATCATTCCCTTTTTCTGTTACTGTATATTAAATAAACTTGATTTTATTTAAAAATTATATCAATGGTTTTATCGTTTTTCTTTTCTTTCTAATTTTTATTCCTGATAAAAGAAAAGTAATTAGAAATGTTTAATTATGTAACTCCTAATTAGCACTTATTGAGTTAAAGTTATTAAGATTATTCTAATCCTCCCAATCACACATAAAGAAAAAAATGTGATTAAATTGTTTTACTTTTCAACCCATAGGTTGAGAATCTTCTAAATTAGTTTTATTTATTAGCATTTTGTAATATATAAATAATGCATTTTTACTTATTGTGTAAAATATCTTATTTTTATAACTTTCCTTTGAACTAAAAATTTTGGAGTAATGTTTGATTTGATTCTTTATACTCATGTTACAAACCTTTAATACGAGGAAACCTGTAGCTATAGAAAAAAAAATCATTGCTAGCTAAATCTGGGGAAATAGCTTTTTAAATGTTAAATGCTATTTCTAAACAATTATAGTAAGTTTATTTATACTTTGACTTATTCAAGAGAGAAATTGGTTTTAAAAAATGTCGATATGCCAAGAAAAATATGAACAATACATATTGAGAAATATTTAATCTTTAATAAATTGTGGAAGAATCATCTAGGATTATTGATATAATTGTAATTCCTATTTCCTGATTTTTTTTAAAGAAAAAAATATACTTACTAATTATATGGTCCAAATTTATAATTTAAATGACTTTTATTTATTTATTCAATCAGACTATTTCATCAATTCTAATATTGAACATGAAATGTTATTTGTACGACAATATTATGTGGCAGGTACTTTTCTTAAAGCACTGTAATAACTCTTAATTATTTTCTAACTTTAGATAAATATCTTTATTGAAGTATGGTAAAAGTTTTGAATCTAATATATACTTGTATATATATATAAAATAAATATTATTCTCGCCGCTCACTCTGTCTAGTGGACAGAGTGAATGACTGCAGATAGGAAAGTACTGTGTTTGAATCCCAGTTCAGGCATGGATGTACTTTCTCTGTCTATCCTGTTTTTGTCCTTTCTTTGTGTCAGCAAGTTGTGACTGGTTTCCTACCCTATAAACGGGTACCTATAGCATGTGTATACTGAGGAAATCGGACTCCACGCCAAAATAGGGTTCAGTTGGAAAAGTTGAGCAGCACACCCAATAATGCCAGCTTAGCTGGCAGAAGACCACAACAAATATTAGTCTCAATTTTTTTACATTTTACAATAGCGTGTTATACTAGTGTTCACGGTATTTGCTATTCAAAAGACTTCGTCAAATTTAAAATTATTAGTTGATTATTAATTTTTTCTATGAAATCCGTATTTATATGTATCGATTTATTTAAGATTTATGCTGATTTATATATTTAAGAACTGGTGCACACAAATTATTAATCTTATAATTATGCATATCCATAAGTTGTACTAAAATTAGAATATCTAACATGACAATATTTTCTGATATTAAATTTGATCCTAAAACCAATATATTTCAACACCTTTATAAGCATTCTTTAGCATTTAAATAGCTTACTGAATGCTATTTTCAATTTTCATTGCATATATTCTTATATGTAACTCAGCAAAAAAAAATGCGATTAGTGATTAGATGGATTCAATGTATTCTCTGCAAGAACTTAACTATGCTTGTATATATTCTAGAATTAATGTTATGTTTAATTTCTCTCGTTGTTGACAAATCAAATGAACTTCGTCACAAGGAAAAACCTAGAATTCTTGGATAGTGCAAGTGTTTATTATCGAAAAAATCATTTTTCATCTGAATAAAAAGAATTCGTTCTACAATAACATGCCTAAAATCTAATTTCAGAACGTGGAGGAAATATTCATTGAATGACAAATTTATTGCTGTATTATAATCTGTTTTAAAAAAGAGAAAAATCGGTCAATTAAAATATAATTAGTAACCACATACATTGTGTATGCAATGGGCGACAAATAGGGCAGCACGAGAATTCAGCCGCGTTCCCAAATTTGTGAGTGATTAAAATGAAATGAGCGAGGAAAAAATGATTTTGGCATCTCAATCCCAACAGCTATTCTTCCTGGCTTATTGCACTTTTCTTGATGCCGAGCTGGCAGCCGAATGGTTAGCGCTCTTGCCTTCGGTTCAACAGTTGTCTGTACCTATTGGTTAACGGGTTTAATCTCCTCCATCATCAATAGACCGTAATCCGACAGAATTTATTGAAAATTATGATCACATTTTTGGGAAGTTAAAGCCTATAGACCTACTACGCAGTAGTGTCTTCATCACAATTGGTTTGCAATTGCTGGAACAAATAAAGGTTAAGTTAAAAAGGTTAAATTAAAAAAAATTTGAAAGAGATATAAACAGTTCTTGATTAAGTATTAGTATGATTATATGTATCAGTTATATATAAGGGAAAAAAAGAATACAGTTATTATATACAGTTATTCATTTGAAGTCCAGTGTCAATCTGTTAGAAGCCTACTGCTCCAGATCTGATTCGGAGTCGTTATTTGCGTTCTAGTAGGTTTTTGCAGGTTTTAAGATCTTCGCTAGTTAGAAGGGCTAAAAGTTTTGTTAGTTTTCTTCTTCTGAATTTTTCTACGAGACAGAGTTTGATGTAGGCTTCGGCTGTTTGCTTTTCGTTTAATTTAAAATAGTATCCTTTGGTTGTTAAGCATTGTTCAAGGTAGTGTAGAGAAGATCCTTCCTGTCTGCAGATACAAAGTGTAGAGATATTGCGGGAATGGACTATGTTTTGTGATTATGTATGCGAGTAAGGGATTTCTGCTGCTATCTGTTCAGACTGTTGGGAAAAAGCTTGTGTGTGTGAGCCTTCCTGAGTTGTTTGTTTCACACGATTGCTGCCACTTATTTAGAACGTTGATTTTTAGATTTTTAATCAGATGGGATCTTCGTAGGGGATGTTCCGTTTTTGGAAGATTTTGGCTTATTGTTCCTTCTTTTGCGTTTTGATCTGCTACTTCGTTACCATGCGTCTTATATGTGCTTTTATGCATTCTAATTGTAATATTGATGTCTTCTATTGAACGTTATAGGTTTTCTACTTGTGCAATGAGGAGGTTTTGTGCTGAGATTTGAAAAGAGATTGTAGCTTAGAGAGGCTGTTCGCCTAGATACTTACATGGGATATATTGTTGGCTATGGCGTCACTGATCGCTCTTTTGTATTGCTAGTGCTTCCACTTTGTTTATTGACTTTCCATTCCTCATTTTTAGTTGTTGAGTGTGTATGATGTTGCTGTGTTGATAGAGGACTAAGGCCGCCCCATCCCCTTCGTCTTGATTTGAGCCTTCAGAAAAATAACCTATAATCTGTGGGAATGAGGTTAAAATCCTAATAATGTGGTCAGGCTGTTTGGGGATGTTTCCTTTGAGAAGTGTTTTGGTGATTATTACTGGGTGCATGGAATCTTTATGTGTTCGTTTTTCGTAAATGCTATAATTTATTATGATGTTTTGTATTGTAGTGTTTTGTTGAAATTGGAGGATTTTTGTTTTTATGGCCCCGTTTTCTATTAGGTGTAAAGGGGATTTCTGCTAATACTCCTAGTGCCAAAGTTGGGGACGTTTTGAAGCCTCTTATGATTAGGAAGAGGAGATATCCTTGTATGCTTGTCAGGATATTATTTTCCTTTTTGTCATGGGAAACGGCCATGAAGATCAGCCATATACAGCTATCCTTTCTATTACTGTGTTGTAGATACTTTTGGTTATAAAGTCCTAGTTTTGTCTGGTCGTTGAACGCGTTTTCTATGCAATCCGGGTGATTTTAGATTTAATGAATCGTAGGTGTGATAGAAATGATAGTTTATTGTCCAGGTCAGTAGGTTGTAGGACAAATATAGACAGCAATACACGAAGTAACACGTCTAGACACAGAATCAGTGAGAGTGCGTATGTGTGGCATCCTGAGAAATAGCTTTCCATTCCCTGTCAACAATTTGCCAAAGTGGGTCTTCTGAAAGAGGTAATGGCAAGACCTGCAAATGGCATCCAGTCATCCTAAATTTAATAGATTGGTGAAAAATCTGGCAAGCGCGGTGGCCAGGAAAACAGCTATATCCCTTGCAGCGCATGTTGGCTGATGCGAGCAATGTGCGGTCGGGCGTTATCTTGTTGGTAAGGGACATTGGGCATTCACTGAAGGTAGGAGAGTGTTCCCGGTCGCAGCGCATCATCCACGTAACGTTGAGCTTTCATAATGCTGTGAATACGAACTATAGGTTACCTGGAATCGTACGCAAAAGCACCTCAAACCATGATGCCTTGTTGTCGCGTGATGGGGAGTTCCACAATTTCTTCAAGATTGGACCTATCTCCACGTTGCCTTCACACTCGTACGCGGTAATAATCACTAAAGAAATAGAAGAGTGACTCATCTGAGAAGACGATTTGATTTCATTTCGTCGTCCACATTGCTCGAATACGGTACCAATCGCGATGTTAACGTCTATTCTGGGGGTCAATTTCAGTCTTCTTAATGGACGCCATGAGCGCAGGCCACTAGCAACCAGTTGTCGGCAAATGGTTCTGCTCAATATGGAAGCATCCAGTGTGTCTTGCACGTGATGCAGAATTTCTGTAGACGTGATTTGCTGTCTTCTCATTGGATGCGTCGATCCACGCGTGCTGTCGTCACTCTAGTTGCATCGGCACCTAGCAAACGTTCCATAGTTCCTTGCTCCAACCATCTTTGCAAAAGCCAGTGCACTGTGGACACGTCCTGGTGTCTGTCAGCTGCGGAGGACCAACCTGCCCTTCTCAGTCCGATAACCATGTGCTTTGTAAATTAGTCTTGCTGTTGAAATTAACTCCGTTGACGATGGTATGGCATTCTTTGCAATTACAGCCATCCTTTGCGACAAGAACTAACTTTCAATGATTATTTTCCAAGCAGCAATGACGGCGCGAATATTACACACTCTGCCGGTTCCCCACTTTATATCTTATTCTAGGTATTCTTTAGAGCTGCTTATTTCCCATAATTTGAATAACTGGGTAAAGTTCGTTTACCTTGAAATTTGCATCATTTTCTGTCCATATCTTTTTGGTGTAGTATTTTCAATATCGAGCTGTGTATATGCACATATGTAATTGTTATTAAACAAAAGCCATATTGTTATTTGTAATACGTTTCAGGATTCCTGTTTCTTCCGATTAACATCGTTAATAACACCAAACATCGCAATTTTAAGCCAAGTGACATCATGGAAAACTGAGTCTCTCTCAGCATTTTTCTTTTGAAACATCATCAGTAGAGATATATTGGACATTAAGGTGCTTTTTAAGATAATAAACTCTCTCAGCAGATGGCTTTCTCTTGAGACATCGAACATATACTTCACCCTCTATAACTGTTATGGGGAGGTACTGACACACTGTGTCTAAATTATAGCCAGGAAAACGGCGCATTTCCTTACTTATCTACAGTAATCCACAAATATATACTAAGAGTGAATCGTTCAAACACCGATGTTGATTGTGAAATGTTTACTTTTCACGATACATTTTACTGAAAATGAAATGTGGTTAAGTTAGTAGTTCCGAAAATGTTTGAAAATATTTCAGCTTCTTATCAACTCAACTTATTGCCAAAACATTTACATCTGCGTATTATGAGCACTCAAACAATGATGCAAGTTCTTTGCTGAGTTTGAGTTACTTAAAAAAATGAAACTGAACATGCATATGAAATAATTTTTACATAAGTGGAAACTTTTGTATGAAGTAAACTGATTATTCTATTGTATATTGTTGGTAAAGATGATTATGACTTTCTTTTAAAAATTATAAATATAAGACATTAAATTTACATCGAGAAATCTTTCAGTTATGTTAAAATTATTTTAATTTTGTTCTTATGGCTTTTGAGAGCAAATATATGTCTGTGGAACAGTATTTACGTAAAATATCGGGACAAGAGAAAGAAACCCTCATAGTTGATCATAATTATGTTAAACCTTGGAATGCTCACCCGGATTCGCACCGCACTAAACCTGCTAGATTGTTATTTATGAAAGGATTACAACGATATCCACAAATATCTAGTGTGAGGTAATTAAAAGCTCTTTTTTATTATACTTCTCATATTTATAGTTTATCAACATATACCTTATTTTTCAAATGTTTTTGGTATAAGTTCATGTTCATGTTTTTATTGATTATGAGTAAAACAGTTATTTAAATAGGATGAATTTGTGCCTAGCATTCGGTGCTTTTGTGCAATGCTAGTTGACTAAATGGTTAAAAATATTCTTTATTACCAGATCGAATATTCTTTGACTGAAAAATTTGGTCTAAAATTAATTTTAAATATTCATGTTTGTAAAACTGACATTTAAACTTTAAATGTTAATTATTTTACCTGTACATTGAGGAAAAATTTCATGTACATGAAATTTAATTTTCATCGAATTTATTTAGCCGCTGAATATTTTGCTGTTAATTTTACTACTTATTTCGATTTTCATCCAATTCCAGTCTTCATTATATTTCTACTATATAACGATAAAAAATAACATTATTTAATGACTAGGTATTTAAAAATAATGTACTTAAATGAAAAATTTAATTTTAAGTATTTAAAAGCTATCCTAGAAAGCAATTGTGTTACTTGTTAAATGTTATTAAATGTTACATTTGATATTTAAAGAATTCATTTTTTTTCTGCTACAGGTAGACATGGATTTATTTACGTAGTTTTTGTATTATGCTGACTGTGTTTATGTGCTATATATGCTAGTTGTTATAAAATTGATGAAGCTACAAGGAAAGATATTTGAAATTTTCAAGCTGAGCTGTTTTTTGCAAGAATTATTTTCTTTGTGGTTTATGTAGATATCTATGTATATATTTATTACATATTAAATGTATGGATAAACTTAAAATTAATTTTTCAATTTTAATAATCATTATCTAGTTTTAAATGAATCTATTAGTATCTTTACTTTTAATGGCATATTTTTTTATTTTATGTAATAGTCCTTTAATCAAACATGTCTCTTGCCTCTCAATAATGTTTCACAAAAAATGTCGTCGGCAGAGCAGGAAGTGGGGAAGATAAGCTGATATCCATCACTTCTATATAATGCTGCTTAAAATGACAACCATGTAGTTCTAGAGTCAGACATTTTAATTAAATTGTTTTGAATGTTTGATTTTTACCCCTCAATCACCATTTGCTTTATAATTGTCACATTTCAGTAACCTGAAATATGTTAACTGTGTTTTGATTTTTCAAATGCATATTGGTATACATTTGAGCTTTTTGTTTTAATCTAGACCATATGTCTCATAATTTTCATTTATTCTAACATTTTCTTAATTTGACTTTTAATTACATTAATTTTGTTCGAAGTATCATGATTAAATTATGTTATAATTATTTTTGATTTTGACTTTTCATTGTATAATGTGAAACTGCTAAACTGTCTATTGAATGATTATCACTTTGATCTTCAGTTAAACAATTTATAGATGTGACTACTACTATAAGGATAGTTTGTAATGTTTGAAAATCTTCATTATATGCTTTAGCTCCAACTGTAGGTGGTCTTTGTATGTAAAAAAATGACAGTCCTTAAACAAAAACTTGGTGAGAAATTTATTTTAAATTATCTGTGTTTAATATTAAGGATGGTTGGTAATTTTCTGTATCTTACTACATATTTAAAGTTAATTCCTAAAATGTTTCTAATAATTCAGTTGATATATTTATGCTTAAATATGAAAATACCTATGAAATGAAAATAGAAATATTTTCTGCTTAAAATATAAATATTGTAGTGAAAATGTGCTAATTGACTGTTCTAAATTTGGGATTAAGTTAATTGCATATTTTATATATATTATGTAAAATTGTCCTTAAATATATTATGATTTTTTGTTAAAGTTTTAAAGAATATTTTTTATTCACTTAATTAAATGATTAATTTTGCTACATTTTACTATTAATTTGTTATTGAGAAAGTTATTTTTCAAATAATGTATTTTTTAATTGTGAATATTTGATTATATATCATAGCTGTTACTCTTTTAGTTACTACATACTTTTATCATAATTTATGAATTGTTGAATAACAATTTGCTTTATCATTGTTTATTTTCAAAATTCAATTTGTATTGTTTTGATTAGTTTGTAATTGATAAGTTAAAAAACATTGAAATATTTATTAGCTTTATTTTTAGAAAAAGACTTTGCTTTGCTGGTTATTTTTCTTAAAGATGCAATGCATTTATATAGTTAAGAGTCTATAACTAAACTGAATTTCTCAACAAAAATTACTGAAAATGGTACTAATAATTTTTTGAAAGTACCCAAAGTTGCTGTTTAATAGCTTGTGAACTTCAATGATCACTTTAATCAAATAAAAACTGATAAATTGAATTTATACATCTTTTGACAAAACACTCATATTTTTGATTTCTTCTTGTGTCATTTATTTCATTAAAAAAATAGCAACTGAAACCTTGCATTTTTACTTTATTAAGAATTTAGATGATTCATTAAGATTTTATTTAATGAGAAATATTTTAATGTGTCTCAGAAAATAAATTTTTATATTAATTCATATAATATTTTAAATGTTTATAACATTTTTATTTGTTTTTTTATATTTATTTAAACTTATTATTTTAAGATATTGAATTAATGAATAGAAATGTCTTTGTAGCAATCAGGATGAAGAAATTGATATTGAAACTTGTGATGAGTCTCTCTCTTCACCATTTGATAACCAAAGAGCAAAGGCATTAGCAAATGAATGTGAAAGAAATTTAAAATATTCTTCTCATTTTTCTGATGTTGAAAGGGAAGAAGAAGAATTAGATTTGTGAGTAAAAATTTAAATACATGCAAATTTGGCTGTTATTTATGTCTGTTGTAAATACAAATTTAAATATAATAAAATTATTTTTCTCAGTTGTGTATGCATGTTTTATTTTTTAAATTGAATTTATTGTAAATTTTAATTTCAAAGAAAAGGTAAAAAGTGAATTCATGCAATTATTGTTAATAAAACTATTCTTTAATTAAAGGTATAGTTTTCCATATGAAAAATATTTGAATTGTAATTCAAAGTATTTAAATCTTTTTACTACACAATATTTAATTTTAACATATTGTTCTTTAATTTATCAAGGTAAATTTTATGCATTTTCATAGTTTCCAACTATACTGATTTTATCGGGAAACTCCTGATTTTTCATCCTATCTTCTGATTTCCCGATAATGTATGAAAATCTACTGATTTTTGGCAATTTCAGTGAAAAACTTAAAAACAGCTGAAATTTTGCTGGAAAAAAGTCTATTGAATTGCTTTAGTAGCTTAAACAGTCAACAGATGTTGCATTAGTATAACAATATTATATATATGAGGGTCACTCTGAAATTTTTGAGATACAACTAGGTTTTTAAAGTTATACTTACAAAATTTTAGTTGTGTTCAAAGTAGTCTTCTTCAGCATCAATGCACTTTTGTAGACGAATTTTTCACAGAATAAATGCCTCAAGCCATTCATTTCTTCGAATAGATGAAAAAATGCATTTATAGCCACATCAATCTCTTCTTCTGAATGAAAATGACGTCCACGTAAGTTCTTTTTTAGATTAAAGAATAACCAAAAGTCGCACATAGCTAGATAAGGTGAATACGGCGGATGTTCTATCACTTTAATTTGTTTTTGTTTAAGAAATTCAACTGTTAATCCGGCTGTATGTGAATATGCATTGTCATGGTGAAGCATTAGTCCCCTAACATTCAGTTCTTGTCGAATTTCTGGAAGACATTTAGTGGTATACCAGTTTGCTAGTACTGACTTCTGTCCTGCCAACTTGATGGCTTTGACCAATCCCGTACTTCTGAAGAAAACGGCATACATCACTTTTTTCAGTGCGCGTTGTGTTTTCACCATTGTCGGCGTGGGATCATCTTCAAAGAACCATACTTTGCTTTCTTGACGTGTTGGAACGTCAAAAAACGGTATGTACGTTTCATCACCTATTACAATTTTAGAAATGATGTGGTGGCCACCATCATTCAGCATATTAAGAGTTTCTTTATTGATTCTGACACGCTCCTCTTTTGGATGCTCAGTTAGATTATGGGGAACCCAACGGCAAACTACTTTTTTCATATGTAATTCTTCATGAATGATTTTGTGTATGGCTGCGGATCCAATGTTAAGTTCCTTCTGTATCATTTGATACGTACAGTGATTATCATCCATTAACATTTTTCGTATGGCAGACACATTATCCGACAGCGGCTTCCTGTGTGTTCTTCATCCTGAAGAAAATTGCGATCTTTTCAAAATTCCTTAAACCATCTGAATACAGTAGCACGAGCTGGAGATTCCTCACCAAATGCTAATTGCAAGCGTTGAACGCATTCTTCTTGATTTAATCCTGCTTTGAAATCGTAGAAAATCATAGTGCGAAAATGTTCTCGCGTCAACTCCATTTTCTTTTCTGTTTAAAATTTATTCCACGCTAAACAAGTTGAAGTAAGTCAGTAAAAAATCGTCTTCTGTGTTAAAATACTTTGTACTTTAAAATTAAACCGTAATTTTGATTTTGTAAATTCTCGTCTGCGCGTATCTCAAATTTCAGAGTAACCCTCGTATGTATATTTAATGTGTTCCTCTTAGTTTCGAAATCCACCTGTCCACTGTGGCAAGATTACTAGGGTGTCCACAACTCCAATCAGTTGGCAGTCATATAATTAACATTCAGAGCAGACACCAGGTGCTTGTTACCACAAGCAGTTCAATTAGGAGGAATATTACTAGTTATAGTAATTTAATTAAAATAATATTTCATATGAAGTATTTGTCACTGAATTAATTAGTTTGTCACTAAACTTTATGTAATTTTATAAATTTAATATGTATTAATAACTGCACTAGAGTAGTTAAAGTTGCCCTGTAAAATAAATATTGGGACATAAAAGTTGATGTTTATGTTTTTATATGCAGTATATTCTTTAATTTTTCATAGTTCCTTTATGAGGTCGATGAATATTTTATTAAAATATTCATCAACCTCATGAAAGAGATTAACACAAAATAAATCATTCTCGAAATATATAATCTAAAGAGTAAAATTGTCTTTTTGTGGTACTAGCGTTTTAAACATTCTGTTTCAAGCAAAAATGTCACTAGTAGTGTCTCCTGATTTTTTCCTTCAAAATCAGTAGAATCTACTGATTTTTTTCCTCCAAGGTTGACAGATATGCATTTTTTAAAGATGTAGTTTTACATGCTTATATGTTGATTATATTTTAAATAAGATTGGTTTTCAATAAATAAGGTTTAATTATAAGAAATTAAAGTATTGCTTATTGACTCATAGACCATCATTACATATTTAAACTTATTAAGATGTATTTTTAATAGTGTAATTTTTATTTGCTGTTGAGATCAAATTGTAACTTAATATTGATATGTTTATTAAATATATATGACGAAATCATTATATTAATACACACAATGTATCGAATAACATCTAATTTTCAGAAAGATACATTTACATAAGACTGTATAAAATAGAATTATACTGGTTACCAAGTAATTGAATATATGCAACTATATAATTGACTTTTAATACAAAATTAATTAAATGTCCATTTATTAAAGAACATTAGATGCAACTTAATTAATTTAAAATAGTATTCTAGTTAGAAATCATACTATAAAAATCAATTAGCAGTTGTATGGTTAACACTCTAGATTTCTTTTTGACTGTGGCTTCAATTTCTATCTTAAGTTATTGTAGGTAATAAGGAAACTAACTTTCACTCGATGTGCAAAAACTGTTGATGAATAGCAAAGCAAACTATCTTGAGTGTTATTTATTCTGGATCAAAATGCACTTGAAATTGTTGGCTCTAGTCAAATTAGCCCTTGTGTGCAAAAATTATATACCAAATTAGATAATCAAATAACACATACACCAAATCAGCAACTTGTGAAATGAATACAACTTTAATACCAAAAATGAATGATGATCATTTGCCTTAAATGTTTGTAGTAAAAAAAAGTCATTTTTTAAAAAATTAAATAAACTCTTAAATATTTTTTATAAATATGTTATTACAAATCCAGTTTTATGAAATAATATTTTTTTTTGAAATAAAAATTCTGTGTATTCAAAAGAAATGATTAAAAAATATTATGTAGATATATTTTCCATAAAATGTGTTTGTAGTAATAAAAGAAAAAAACCTTCTTACCTAACAATATATACTTTTTAAAATTGGAAATATGTAAAAACAATAAATTTTGTTGAAAATATTCTAAAGGGTGGCTAAAATATAAGCAACCCCATGTTTATTCACTTCAATAGCATATAGCATTTTTTAATTTGATCACTTTATATATGTAACTCATGAATTGAGAAATCATAGCAATTATCTATAATTTCCCAATTTCTTCTTTATTGACCAAGTATGTCCCGATCTAATTACCTTTGTGTGCAAAAACTGAGTGTTGAGTGACTAACAAATCATACCTTTATTAATCAATAATTATAAATCATAGAATCTCAAAAAATAATGGAAGAAATCTTTAAAGCTGAAAGTTTACTAATTTTATAACAGTAATAAAAAGTAATTTTATTTCTTTAAATATTTTAGATGACATATCACAGTTATGTATATTGTGTTTTTCAGTGTAGTTCCTTATAAGTAAAAATTCTTAAATATCATTTAGTTTGAATTTGGCATTATTTTTATATTTTGGGGATAATGCTCCTTATGTTGTATTACTTTTCATTAAATAACTATCTAAATTTCATCTAGTTGACAAAAGGGAAAATTTTTCCTTTCTTTAGATCTTATTTTTTAGAACATGATGTATATGAACTCAACAAAATTTATAATTATTATAAAAAAATAAAAAAGAAAATGGTCATGTTTAAACATATGAATGTATTGATCAATAAATATATTGAAAATTAATTCAGCTGCTTTAAAAAAGTTTTGTTAACTGAGTAAATATTAACATTTTTTGATAAGTTTTAATATTTATTGCTAAAATCCTATTGTACATAATGTGTTTGCCATGATTTTAAAAATATCATCTAAAAGCAATAATCCACAATATGTGTGTAAAAAGCAATAACCCATCGAATCTCGTCAAATCAACAACAGGTTATGGTAAAATCATAGTTTTCAAAATCCTAATTGCATTCTATCTTCAAAATTGAATACTAGAAACTTGTGCTTTTTTTCAATTTCAAATATCGAAGTTTCATTATGTTTACTTAGTAAAGAATTAAAAAATTAAAGGCTACCAAACTAACTAGGGCCATGATAGCCTGGTCGGTTAGGATGTCATTCTCATCAGAATGTAGTAAGTTTGAATCCTAGTTTAACTGAAGATCCGTCATGTTCACTAAAGGCAGCTGGGACATCTTAAATAAATTGTGGTTGCAATGTCTTACAAGTGAAATGATATTTCTGGGAGTGACAGGACAAGTATTGGGGGTCTTCTGCTTGATCCCTGCTTCAAATTCACCTGGCTGCTTCTATCTAACTGGTAGAGTCCAACTCAGGGCTATGTACAGGGAAGCATGCGGGTGCAACAACTACAAACTTAACATATTTTACAAAATTTATATATTACAAAGCAAATATAAATCTCTAAAAGTCAATGTTGTTTGCAATCAGATAATAAAATCACAATCACTTTTTTTGATTTTCTTTTAATTAATCAAAAGAATACAAATACTTTTACCGTATATAAAAAAAAACTGAACAGGCATTAACAACTGCACTATAAATCTAAATCAATAATGTAAATAACATACAATTTTATGAAGACTGGTTTGTATTTAAGCATACATTGGTGTCCATCTTAAAATGACACATTCTATTTTTGTTTTATGGAGTAATACATTTCTACAAGAAACATCTCAAATATTTCTACATTATTCATGATAAATTATACATATTTTCCTTTATCACAGTAACATAAAGTAGAAGTATTTACATAATCAACTTCCCTTGCACTCCAAATTTAAAAAAAAAAAAAAACTTTCAAAAATTTAAATTCAGTTTCTTAAGTATAAATTACAAGTTAAACAACTTAAAAAATTGTAGCATCTAGTTAATTTTTAAATTGTGAGAAAATAAAATTTCACATGCACAACCATTTAAAAATAAACTTGCATAAAATAATACAAACAGCATAAGCTTAAATGATTATAAAACTACAAATAAATCACGCATGTTGTAACTCATCAATAGAATCACCAAACAAATATATTCTGATGTAATAATCTACAGGCTTGGCGCATTTGGTACCCATACTGACTCGTAGGATGAAGCCCATGTGGCAAGCTTTATTGCCTTCTCGGATATCGCTAAATCCAACATCTCACATAGACTAGGATTAAGTATATTTATTTTTTGTGAGCTAAGGATATTGTGATAAGTATTATTGCAGTGTTAAGAGATTTGTTTTTCACATTTGTCAATAGTTAAAGCAATTTTTTGTGAAAAATAACAAAACTCACAACTCCTTCATTATCTAGTGTTGTTAATTAGAGCTTTGAAGTCTGTTAGTAAAATAGTTATTTTAAATATATACCTTTTAAAGGAGTATTTTACAAGTTAAGTTTCTTAACGAATTAAGAATAGTTGTTCCAGTTAGATATCTTTGTATTGTGAAATGTTTAGAAATCTTTAAAACTTGTATTTGCTAATTTTTGAATGGTTTTTGTATTTATGATTACTTTAAGATTAAGTTAGAAATATTTTAGTTTAATGTTTTAAATTTTATTATTTCTTATGCTTAATTTATAAACAAAGTCAAGCTGTCAGTCAAATAGTTAAGCCTTTGCTCCTTGTTCAGCAGCTTGGGTTCGGTTTCTATCTTCGTTATGAACGTTTGTAATGGTTCTGAAACCTCTTTAAACTCTTAAGTTTTATCCAATTAGTCCTTGTTTGCAAAAAGTAGTTATACATCAATAACCAAACCAACTGTAAAAATATAAATAAATTATCTTTTGTAATGGAGAATTATTATGATTAAACAAGTGAAAAATGATCTTATTTTTGTTTATTGTAATACTCTTAATTGTTATTTCTTATGCTACATGATGTGGTAATTTATTATTATTAGTGAAAATTGAAATTGTGTTAAATTCTGAAGCATTTTTAAAAACCTTATTTAAAAGGCCGAATATATAAAAGGTTACAGCACAAAAGTAAATACACAAAACCATTGAGAAGGTGTGAAAATTTTTTAAAACATTTAAAAATATCACAGTAAGTGGTATGATTCAAAATTATACACATTACATCTTTGAACAATAATTAGTTAATATGCTATTTTATGTATATTTATTTTACTTCATTAATTCTTAATGACTTACTTATAATTATGAAGCACTCAAAAGGGTGTTTCCCACGAATTTGCTTTTAAAATGGTTTGTTTTCATTTCTAGAATTCCTGTACTGAAAATCAGACTTTTACCTCATACATGCATGTTTTAAATTATTCATATACCATTTTTATTTTCTTGTAATGATTTCTCTTATGTATATAATTTAACCAGGGTTAAATAACCCAAATTAGATTTTTCTGAAATTTTGCAGTAATATTTAATCAAAATAAGTTCTTTAACTCCTTAGTTTTTAGTAAAACTCAGCACTTAATTTTTCTAAGTGTTATAAAATTTTTACTAAATTTCTATTATGGTTAATAATGTATAACTTTAATATGTATAATTTTGCATATATTAAATAATGTATACACTTCATTTAATATGTTGTTGTAACTTTTAAATGACGTTGAACTCGAATACCAAAATAATTTTTATCCATAAAAAATCAATAAATCTGTAAGGAAACTTATTTATTTTATTTTATTTATGATATCAAAATGATCTATACATTTTTGACTCATTAATCTTATATTTGAATGCATATTTTTTATACAGTGTAGGGCAAGATAACGTACTTATTTTGACTCGTAATAACACAAAAAGTAAAGATAATGAGGCTGGCATGGTCTTAATTTAGAGAGGAGATCATAAAGTTGTAGGACATTGTGGCTCAGTCGCTAGCATGTGTAAGAGTAATGAACCTATTTATTGTAGAATCGCGGTCTATTTTTTCATGTGCCTCATTTCCAGGAGATATAATTTGGAGTTACCAGCTCATTCTCCCAATTTGGTTCTATGTAATTTATTTTTGTTGGTGTATTTAAAGTCACATTACTATACTGACCACTAACAAACTTCGGAAGATTTGAAAAGAAACATTCAAAACAAAACATTGAACATACCTGCCAATATGCTAGAGAGAGTGATGAGATCAATAGACTTTAGTTATTCCAGTGGTGAGCATCACTTGTACAATAGGATATTTAAAATTATGTAAACTAAAACTTTAAATATGTAACTTTTGCATGCAGAAATAAATAAAAATATATCTTTAATACTTTTTGTGTTATTGCAATTCAAGATAAGGAAGTTATCTTGCTGCACCCTGAATATACATGTACGTAATCAAAGCAATTTAGTGGGAACTTGTTTTCAAGTGGGATACCATTTAATTTAATGACTAGGATTATACTATTTATTCTGATAGGTCTATATTTAAATCATCTGATCAGGGGAGAAACATTTGTTTACAGTATTGTACTTCATTAGTCTTCTATCACAATCTTTAAAAAATTCTCTAAATTTTATTGAATTATTAACAATATTAAATATAAATATAAAAACGCAATATAGTAAAATACAAAATTTATGAATAAACAAATTGGGAAGGTACAAATTGTAGATTATACTATGAAATGATTTTTTTAATTATTTGTTGACTGGATCTTTTTTACCAGAATTGTTCTTACCAAAATGTGCACCTACCTATTCTTTCTAGTCTTTTGATATATGTTAATGTAAAACAACTTAATTTCATGGATATTGTATTTAGATTCAAATTATTAATTTTGCTCATTGTTACAAGAATAAAATATGGGTAGTATGTGAGTAGTCAAATATTTTGTCCCTAAAAGATCATTAGTTTTGTAAAATATCCATAAAAATATAAGTACATTTTTGTTAATATGTATTCATTGAAAATATAAAAAATGAATATTTTAATTTCACACACACAAACTCAGTGGCAAAACAGCCAATATGATTGTCAAGGCCTACAGTGCCCATATCAGTTTTTGTGGCCAAAGACCCCTAGGTTGCAAAGCTGTCCTGGATAGATAGTCAGCCTAATGCGAAAATTTCCAGTGTTTAGTTCTCAAGCACTTACTAAAGGAATGAAAGACTGACTTTGCCCTGCCCAAAGATTGAATTTCAAATCTGTGGCTTGGATGTGCGAAGTGGTACCACAATGTCATAAATGCCTTAAATATCAAATTGTTTCAATTTTTTAATCTGGTTGAAATACATAAAAGATGACTCAGCATTAATTACTGAAAGTAGTTATGTTTTATGTAAGTTAAGTCTCAAGGATATTCTACTTAATGTTTGTGTGCAAAATAAATGCCTCTATGCTTGTTTTAAAAAGAATTTCCATTCTGCTAGATTTTGTGTCTTATTGTGTTAAACAAAAAATATTTTTCCTATAAATTATGTATATTAAAACAAAAATAAAGATTTTTTAAAAGTGATTGCTTATATTAAAATAAAAAATTTCTAATTTAACAGCAATATACTTTATTTCCAAAATAAATTAGGTTTTTTTCTATATAAAGCATAAAAATTTCTTATTTTAAAGTTTCTTAAAAATTTTATCTTAAATTCATGTGTTTCAAATAAATCAGTTGGAGAATTATTATCAACAACTATATTGAGTAACATTTTACAAAATTCTGTCTTACTTAGTTTTAACAGTATTGCTGTTACTATTGGAATTTTTATGCTTATTAACAAAGCTAATTTTATTGTTCCTAGTTGTTAAACATTTTACTTATTTATTAACTTTCTCTGTTTTGCATTCAGAATTTGAGAAGAACAATATAACAGATTGGGGAGGATGAGAATTTGCAACTTCTAGTTTAAAAAGTGTATTCTAAAATAATTTTACACCTGTTATACTAATTGTTTGCAATTACAAAATTCAGGCTGATATCTACTGGATGTTTGTAGAGTCAGTTTAGTCTAATTAACAGTCAAGAAAATTTTTTCTTGATTGTAAACTTTGAAATATTAAAGTAAATTTTGCACTTATAATCTGGAAAGGAAAGACAAATCTTTAAATATATGAAATTGTAATATTTCTTGTTATATTTATCAATTTTTTGCTTAACTTATAGTAAGTTTTGCTGTTTAAAATTTGCTTTATAATTAAATTTAAATAAATAACCTTAGGAAATATTACATTTGAAGTATGACATATGTATACATATTTAAATATCAATTGTTATGCATAGGAATGTAATATTTCTGTTCTATTTATATGTATTTCTTTAATTCAGTTAATAATTATGACATTGTTTAGAATACTAATACATTTTTTGTGTAATTTTAAACTAAATATATATAACAAAATTTTATCACTCATTAATTGACAAATTCTGATTCTTAATATTAATAAATTTAAACTCAATTTTAGATTTATAATTTGTATATTTCAGGAATACTTGCTCTCCAAACCAAAGAAAACTTTACCAACAAATAATAAATGTTCTTAATGCTGAAAGATTGGCAAAACTCACTTATAGTGGTACTGCAAATGAACCTTTGAAAAGACGGATTGCAACAGACAAAGCATCAAGGCAAATTAGACAAATATTTGGAATGGTTTTTTGGGTTGGTATTTATTTAATCTGTTTTACAATTTGAATGTTAGTATGGAATGTTAATATATTTTAATTTACATTTATACTAATAAATTTGGGATTTTTCAACCTCTTAATTTTGTGTATTCATGTATATTATGCAAAATGATATTTATTGTCTGTTTGTGATATATTTATATATATGCTTTGAATATCTGTTTACATTAATTGCCAAATAAATACTTTTTTTATATATTAACTGCCAAATAAAATTTTTAATATTCAAATACATTAACTTGGAATATATATATATATATATATATACATACATCTTTAATTATTTATTTATTTTTTGAAATAATAAAAGGATAATCGAATTTAAAGCAGGTTTCAGATTGCGCCTACGTTTTTACTTCATTGAACCACTTTGTATGCACCTCTCTGATAAAAGATATTTTTAGGAAACACACACACACATATTCCTATATTTTCTGCTCATGGTAATAAGTAACTATAAATGTTTGCCAAATGTAATATTAAAATATGATATGTATGTTAAACTCATATTCTGTACAATTTTTATTTTCATTTGTAAAAATATTAGGTATAGTTCTCTTAAATTCAGTAGTTATATTGTATAAGGTTAGAAAACTTAAATATAACCTTCTGTTCAAGAATTTGTTAATTTAATTATAATCTTAGGCATGCATGTTTAATGAGTTCAAAATTCATTTTAAACTATAGATCCTTGTTGAACTAGTCCTTGTGTGCGAAATGTGATCATAAAGTGACAGATAAAAACATGATTTTGCTATATCAGTAGTTAGACTTTTAAATTTATGAATTAGTTTTCATTTCAAAGGTATGCATTAGTTGTCTTCTGATAATTACTATAATAATGAGTTTATTATTATAGCAATAAAACGTGTTTTGCAGAATATCATACATAAAGGAAATTCAAATGTTCGGATTAATTTAAAAGAAACAATTAAAACATAATACATTATTTAAATAAATTTCTTAAATTTGCAAAATTTTATTAATCAGTGTTTAATAAAATTATAAAAGTTTTTTTCTTTAACTTCAAAAGAAAAATAAGGGTACAAAATAAAACATGAATTTTCTTCTATATTTCTTTCTTTGACTTATTGAAAACTTATTCTTTGACTTCATTCAATAATAAAATCAAAATTTAAAATATGATTTCAAATTTTGAATTTATTATTTATGAAAATAGAACCTTAAAGAAAACAGTTTGTTCTTAAATGCAACTGATAATGTGTGAAGTCATTTTTAACATTGGTAACGATATAAAACTTAATAAAATACTCAAACAATTTACATCTATGACATTAATTGTCATGAAAATGATAGTTTCAAGGAAAAGAGAATTTTAGAAAAACAAAAATGATAGTTTTAATTAAAGAAATATTAGAATTTTATTCAAAACCAAAACCTTCCAAAATAAAATGATTGTATCTGAAATTTTCTTTTTAATTCTGATTGGAATAATACCAATTGAAATATTTTCATAAAAAGTATTGAATAAAAGCTTGTAAAGTTTAAAGTCACTCATGGTTTGTTAGCATTAAACTAATTATCATTTTCCATCAATTAGTGAATTTAAAATTTGTTTGACAAATTGGTGCTTCAAATTTTGTACTGCAATTAAATAAGTTGAAACACTTAATTTGTCAAACTAATTTGTTTAATGTATTCACGATTTTATAATTCAGTAAAAGAACAAGGATAAAATAATATAAATTAACATTGAATACCAATAATAAAAGCCAAAATCTCTGAAATTTGTTTCAATCTTTTAAATGGGTACAGCATATCTAACCTAGGAATAATTTTCCATATATTGATTGTTCTAAAAGTAAAATTTTCAGTACATTGATATAATTTAAGACAAAATTATAGATGTTTTATTTCCATTATTATATTTCAAAACAAATTCCTAGAAATTTAAGAAGAAGGATTAAGTTGCAAAAAATTTTTTAGATTATTATATATATGTTTATTTGACAATTATGTTAAATAATTGTCAAATAAACATAAGATTTGCTTATTCTTTACAAGTTGTTTGGAACTGTCATAATTGAATCAGCTTCCTTAAAATATTACTAATTGTTTTTTCATTTTTAATTTTTGTTTGCATTTTTAATAAATTTGAAAACTATTAAATAATGCTATGTCAGCTTTAAAATAATTGAAAATAGTTTTAAATGTTACTGTGGAAAAGAAAAATATATTATTAAATGTTTTTATTGTAAGAAATGTTAAAAGTCTTTTACATAAATAAATCATCTTTGTACATAAATATAAATTCAGTAACAACCAAAAGAAATATTAAAATGTAGGGCGATCTGATGTAAAAATGTAAACATCATTTAAAATAATTGCTAGGAAATGATCCGCAAATCGCGCCATAACTATATTTTTATTTAATTGTTCAAATTTTTAATCACAAAGTATAAAATAAAGAAGTTTTGACTTTTTAATGCTGAATTATTGTTTTTTTAATGTATTTGTTGCAAACTGAAAAATTGGTATGTTTAGAATACCTTACTGCATTGAAACTATTCTCATACTCCTCTTCCTATTTACTTTGTTGTAGTATGTATTTATAATTTAAAGTTCCTTATTAGCTATAACTTTCTGCTTTAAAAGTTGTTATATTAAGTTCACAAAAAATAAAATTGTTAGTTACAAATTAATGTTATAAACAAAATATTGCCAAGTTTGGTATTGTATTATTACTTAATATGTATTTGCAGGATATTGAATTGTTATCTTGGTTGCATAAAAAGTTACTAAAATCAAGTTTTCCTATTTTATCATCTTATATCAATATACTTCAAACACTCAGAGTAAAAGTAAGTGCATATTATCACTATATTATATTCAAAATTATGTTATAAATAATGTATTATTGAGCATAAAAATCAAATTAATACATATACACATAGGTACCATCTTTAGTTGACAGAATTCTTCAGGCATGTACTGGATTTCCTGCAAATGATGCTGTTGTCCAAATTATGAAGAAACCTTGGGATCCTGTACTTCCTATTTTAAGTCAAAATAAACCAGTATGTTTTTAATACTTCCATAAATTGTTCATAATATGTAATGTAGTTTTGTCTGAAATGTCAAAGATAAAGAACTTTGTTTATCTGACATTTTTTTCCCACAAGATTTCTATTCATTTCATAAATTAAATGAAAGGAAAATTTAAATATTTATAACTCAAATTAAGAAATATTGAATTTTTATTCTGATTTTATTGTTTATTTGAACTATTTATATTGATTTTTAATATATTTTATAGAAAAAATTACCTGGAAATCCTATAATATTGATTTGCCCAAGTTCACCGAATCAGCAGTTGTTCAATACCCGTTCTCAGAGGTTAAGATTTTGGCATAGCAATTTGGGTTCTTTATGTAAAGTTATGAATATACCTGTGATTTCAGAGGATGGCAAAACGCCAACAACATTTGAAGAGGCTTTAGAACAAATTATGTCTTCTGTGAGAAATAAAGTAAATGAAGTATGTTATTTTTATGATATCAATTTTGTAGGATAATTCAAACTTTTTTATGCAATTTTATGTTTTTTTGTAACAGTTTACATTGTTATCTTTATTCATATGGAAAATTATGTGTCTTAGTGTAGACTGAAATATTTAAAAATCATGATTCAATAATTTTATATTTCTAAAAATTTGTGTTTATTTTGCTAAATAATTCATTTTAGTCTTATTTTATAATTTTCATTAAATTTTTATATAATTGTCATCTTTTTATTTTTGCCAGTTTTCTGCTTTTTTCACAAGTTATAATAAATAATTTGTTTATAAACAAGTTGTCATTTAAATGTATCAAATTATTATTATTATTATTATTTTTTTTTTTTAAGTCTGCATACAGAATTAAAAATTTATTTTCAGCCTATTAAATCCTTCAGGGTTCTAAATGAACTTTAATTCCTTTACAATTAGGCTTTCAGCCACTCATTAAACCCAATATAAAATATAACTCTAATATCTATTGCTATGTTTCTGAAATTAACTTGAACAAATTTGAAAATGTCCAGTTGAGTGCTACTTCCATAATTACTGGTATGTGAAGCAAAGCTGTCTTTCAGTGATTGCCTTTTTTTAAGTAAATATGCAACTTTTTTTTTTTTCAGAAGGCAGTTTTAGTTAAATCAAATATTTCAATAAGCTTTCCATTATAGACTGGAGCAAGGAAACTGCTAATAACTTGACACGCAATCAGAGGCTAAAGAAAAACAACCCATTCAATCCAATTAAATCACAATAAATATTTGCAAAAAGTGTAGAATCTCATTATCTCCTTTGTAATTTAACTATTTATGATGAGTACTTCATGCCTTCCTTTGTTGGTTTTCATGATGGCCTCTTTACCATTCTTAATAATAATGACTATTCATGACTTACTTAAACAACTGGCTCTTTAAATTAACAATAAAATTCCTTCAAATGACATCACAATCTATACTGATGGCTGCAAATTAGATATATAGTCTGGTTGTGAAATTTATATTGAAACACATTGAGAAAAACACTATAAAACAATATAACCCAGATTTCTGCTCCATGTTTTGGAGTGAATTAATTGCAAACAACATAGGACTAAAGTGAGTTGTAGGCGAAAATGATTACAGTGACTTCTGGATACTATATAATTGCCAAAGTTCTATTCAACATTTAAAAAATTGGCCCTTCTTGGGAGATAAAACCAATTTATCCCACAAAAAATAAAGATCATCTCTCAATAACACAAAGTACATATTCAATGGATCCCATCCCATATTAATATTTAATGAAATAAGTAGGCTGGCACTCTTGCAAAGAAGGGACTAAACCAGAGAGAACAAACCTTTTCGAAACATGGGTTAAATTTTATTCTTATTTTTTTTATTACTAGCTCCAGTGGCTATTAATGCCCATTTGTATCAGAGTTCTATAATTTTTAACCGAGTATTTTATAAATTAAACATCTTTAAAATTCAGTTAACTTAACAGGTAAAAAAGGGTGTGATTTGATAATTTAAATATTTTTAGTGGGGTTTAAAATTCTTAAGTGCTTAGTGCAAATGTCAATGAGTTTTTCAATGAACAAGGAGTAAAGAAGATTACCTACAATATAAATATATATTATGTATGTATGTTGCTTTCAATTTTTAGATTATGCTCATATTTTTAATGTTATGCTCATATTAATTAATTAAAATAAAATTATTTGGTAAAGAATCCCATACGTTTAATATATATTTTCAATTTTTACTGTGGGATCAATCTATCTGCACTACTTTCATATAATTTTCCTCCTACTTCAAAAATCAAGTCTTCAAATTTTATTTTCCTCTCTAACCTGCTTCAAAATTAAATTTATTCCCTTTCTAAATTATTAGTACTTAATCACATAATTTCAGTTTACTCCATTGTTTCAAATTATGTTTTGTATGGATATAAAATAAAGTGAAATGTATTTTCCAAACTTTTAAATTGAATCTCTCCTCAAAAAAGGCCTGCATAATCATTAAATATTTTTAATTACATTTTCTTGAATATCTACCAAGTTTGCAAAAATTAATTTTCGACAATATTATTGTAATTGAGGAAAACAATTCAGGATTGTTATTTACAAATCTGTAGTAGAGGTGTCAAATTTCATCATAAATATTTTAATGTTTTCAAACATCCATAAAAACAATTAGTCCATGCTTTTGAAATTTTTTATTCAGTTCATTAAAATGCTGAATGAGTTCGTGTAAAAACATTGAATCATTTAACCAATGTATATTGGATATTTATTAAAATTGTCTTTTTTAATTAAGAAGAGCATAATTTCTTCTATTAACGTTACAAAGAATAATGTGACAAAGAACTTGACCGAAACTAGTTCAAAATACCTGAATATTGGCATTTAATTTCTTTTAAGAATTATTTTTACTGAGAAATGAAAAAGAAAATTATTCAGCAGAAATGAAAGTTTGCAAAAAAGAGAGTTTTCAAATTTATAACTTAAAATGGGAGTTAAAATTATTATTGTGTCAAAGGTGTCAGGGTAAAAGCTAGCCACTAGTTCATAAAAATGTGAGTGTTCATAAATTAGTAGTTCATAAAAACAAGTGTCTACTGCTTTTTTATTTTTCTAATAAATATGAAAACTTTAAAGTCTTTGAATTATGCAATTGTTTTGCCAACAGAAGTTCTCGCTATCATTAACTTTAAATAGTTAAATATAAGAAGAGTCTTTCAAGGTGATAGCCGTATGATTAGTACTATTTTCTATGACTCAACAATCCGTGGGTTCAAATCCCATTTCAGTCTTGTTTGTTTGTAATGGTGCAGGATGCACTTTTTAAACCATTGATTAAAGCAAAAAGTTATTGTCGAGCAACAAACCAAGAAGAGGGTGTATGAAAAGCATATGCTCATTTTATGTAAGGTGCTTTCAGATTTAAAAGATGTCTATTCATTTCAAATTAAATAAAAGATTTTTCTGGACTGTACTCACTTTATAAGAAAACTAGCAATCATGTATTGAAAACTAGCTAATATTAACAAGTTAGAAAGATCATGGCAACATAATTAATGGAAATGAGGCCTGAGCATTCATTAGACTATTTTCTTTATTCTCAGTTATAAAGTGTTACCATTTTTGCATCATTAATTGGTTGTCAAATTTTATGAATTGAAAATGCAAATCAAACAAATAGAACTAGAAAACATTTGATTTGAATCTTTTCTCAGAAATAGAGGAGCTTAACATTTAAGAAATGCAGTCAAGAAAGAATGAATATTATAAAAAATATTAATTTAAAAATTAATGAAAGAATATTATTAAAAAAATATTCTTTTAGTGTTTAAATTTTATGTCTTAAGTATTTTATAATTCATTCTAATAAATTTAAATTTTTTTTATAGAATTAAAATAAAGAATACTTTATGTTCTATATCACGTGTTTGTTACATATTGTATATTCAAATAAGATATTTTATTCTTATATTTTATTTTAGCTGAAAAATCATTATCCTAATAGACCTCTTATTCTATTGGGCTGGTTAATTGGTGGACTAATTGCTTGCCATGTATGTATGCTGATTTTATTTTAACATTAAATAAATTCTTATTTTACAATTATGTTTACCAATAACATAAAATTGTTATTGATTGCTTATTTTTGGAAAATTTTAAAAGTAATAAAAGTATTAAATATGTTAATAATTTATTTGATTTCTAAAGAAATGTTTGTATTGTATTCTCGCTATCAAATTGTTTTAAATTAGAAATAGTATTTTAAGTTTTTAAACCTAATTCTTTTATTAAAAATTGATAATTAGGAAAAATTTTCATAAAATGAAATGTGTTCATTAATCAAGTTTAGACTTCAATTTTGTGCACAGTGAAAATAAAAGAATATAGATTTCTGTATGCATTCTTTAAAAAAAAATAGGAACTAAATAACATTGTTTTAATATAGTTTTCTGTGAAATTTGTAATAAATTTTGCATGTATGCAAAATAAAGCTAAATTATATTCAAATAAAAAAAGTTATTCCAAATTTTATTCATAAGAATATCTATTTAAAAAAGTAAATTTTATTTCTAAAATAAATACTTCCATATTCTTTCATTCTTGAGAAGTTACATAAATCTCAGATTTCTTTTATATTTGAGATATCCAATCATAATGTTATTGCTTTTAGTTTATTAAATATTTGCCTTTATCTAGTGGTATAATGTGTTTTATTTTTTCTTACAAATTGAATAACAAATAGATCATACACTTAATACTGAAATAACTCTTTGTATAATAGTAATTCAGTTTATACATATATTTCTCAAAATAATAGAAAAATTTCAGAACTTGTCATATTTGATCATTTTATACAGCTTCACTGTACTACCACAACAGGGTGGCTTCTTGTGAAAATGAAAAGTATCAGTTCAGCCTTTACCAGTGTGAGAATTGTATATCTGTTGCTAGTAAATCTTCATTGTATTATCTGATATGAAAAGAAGTGAGATTATTGAAACTCAGCTAATTATACATTTGCGTTTAATATGGCCAACTTACTGCTGTTTCAAGGACCATTGTGTCAAAGTTTATAAAAATGTAATAGTGGATGAAAACAAAGTTGAGATCAGAGAGGAAGGTATTTGAAGGAGATAAAGAGACATCTAAAAATGTATGATATGCAAGAAAATTCTAATACTAAGTAATCTGCAAAAACCTATCTCCAATATCCACCAAAACTATTCATTGGCAGAAGTAAATTAGATCATTAAATTTTTATAGAAAAATGGCCATCTCAAAACTATGTTACCATGGAATGATGTGAAACAATAGTTGCTGTCCTGAAATTAACAAAGTTTACAGTTAATCTGGTCTGACAAATTTATACTATTTCAAATTTTGGGCATATTTTTATCTGGCTCCTATACATAACATTTAAAATGCTTAGACATTGATATCTCAGTGTGTTCTATGAATATAAGAATTGCTTGTAATCCTGATTAAATTTCTGTGCTGTAGTTTCTTTCCTGGATTGCAAGATGACAATGATTCTTTTCACTTTTCTATGTTTAAATATATTTATATGAACGTAATGATAAAACGAATCTCTCCCATTAAGTCTTCACTTCCTTGATTTCAGAATCATTGAGCGTTTAAAAGGTTATTTAAAAATATTGTTGAGATCATAATTAGTTTTGGGGGAAATCAACTTTTTTGTGTTTTATTATTTTCTTCCATTTTTGACTAACCTTTTTCCACCCTACACATTTTAAAACTTCAATTTAGTTCCCACTTTTCACTTCCACTAGCTGAAGATGATGGAGTATGATTATAATGCAATTAATTTCTACATGGATTCTATCAGAACTTGAAACTGCTTTGAAAATAGATAATCTATAGAATATTTATAATGTTGACTTCTTGGTTACATGTTAATCTGATGCAATACTTTATTTACCAATAAAAAATTTTTTAAATAAATGAGAGTTTTCTTTTTTTAAAATAAAGGCATAAAAATTATCGTAATGAATATAGTTCTTTTAATTAAAATGTATTTTGTATTAATTTAATCTTTATATATAAGTTTATTGTTATAGTTGTTTTCCATTAAATTGAGAATGAGTGAGAAATTTATTAAAACCAAAATTTTGCAAAATTTTTATAAGATTTGGAATTAATAATGTTATTTATACAATTTTTAACTTTTGAGAATGAATTTTTTATTATAATTGCTAACTAAAATTAAGCTTAAACTTTAAGATCTTTTAATCATAATTTTAAGCTTAATTTAAGTTGGCAATTTCTAATGAATTAATAATGAATTTATGTTGAAAAGTAATAAAATTTCTGGAAACTTCTTGTAACTCCTGGAAATACATTGTTTTTTCAAGGAAGGTTTTTTAACTCCTGGAATTTTAAATTGACTTTCAGGAAAATAATAAATAATTTTTGGAAATTTTTAACTTCTTATTTAATCCATAATTTATGGAATTAAATAAAAAAAATTACTTTTTATAGTTTTTCTTATATTTCTGTGAACTTTAATACTGAAAGAACTTATTAATTAACATTAATTATAAAATGAAACCAATTCCATAATGGAGCTTCAGTGAAGTAAAAATGAACTTTTTGTATAAAAACAATATTGAATATTTAAATGAGTTGAGAAATCTAGATTATATATATGTAATGATTAAGTAGTTTTATAAATATTTGAAAATAAACAGAAGAAAAAGTTAATTATTAGATGGTATTGATTTAAAAAAGATATTTAAATTGAAACTTTATATAACTAATAATTGCATTTATGTAGTTTCCATTTTATAATCTCAGTTGTTTCAATATTATAATTTTGATAGAATTGCTTGTATATATCTTTCAAGTTCTAAATGAATTAGTGGCAAGAAGAAAATTATTAATAAAATTATTGATAAAGTAATTTGTTTTATTATATGCAATATGAAAGTAATTAATTGAATTTTAAAGAATTTTGATTACTTGAATCAAAGTTTCTATTTTAGCTATAGATTCATTTAATACTTTTGAAATTATTAATTTTTATATATTTTATCATTATAAAATATAATTAAAATATATTATTTATGTAATTGTTAATATTTTATGAAGAGCTCTCTGAGTGTTTAAGCAGCTGCCCACATAATGATATAAAACTTGTTTTGGGTGATTTGAATGCTAAAATAGGTAAAGAGAAAGAGTTCAGACCCATTATTGGTGGCCATAGTGCTCATGAAGAATCAAAGGATAATGGTATATGCGTCATTGAATTTGCTATTGCACATGACCTAGTGGTTGGTAGTGCCTATTTTGAACATAAAAACATTCATAAGTATACCTGGAAATCACCAGATGAGTTAACACTTAACCAGATTGATCATGTGGATGATTCTTGTTGATGCTAGGCATTTTACAAGCTTGATTAATATTAGAACTTTTCGAGGAGCTAATATTGACAGTGATCACTATTTAGTGTTAGCTAGGCTAAGAGGTAAAGTCTCCAATGCCAATAAAGAACAAAGTAAAAAGATAAAAAGGTTTGATTGTAACAAACTTAAAGAGGATACAGTGCTCAATAACTATAGAGAGACTTTAGAAAGGAGAATTTCGGAAGTGAAATTAGATATCTCCAATGTGGCCGATCTTGAAGAACTATGGTGCCAATTTAAGAGGGCCATTTCTGATACAGCAGCTGAAATTTTGGGCCACAAGACTATGGAGAAAAGTAAGGATTGGTTTGATGACGAATGTAAAGATGCAAATGAGCAAAAACTTATTGCATATAAAAGATCTCTGCAGCATGGTACTAGGGGTTTGTTGGAGGATTACCATAAGGCACGAAGATATGAGAAGAAGGTTTTCAGGGCTAAGAAAAGGGCGTTTGAGGAAGATAGATTCAAGGATGTGGAACACCTCAAGAAGACCAATGTATGCCGTGCATTCTTTCAAGAGGTCTGTTATTGTTGAAGAGACTTAAAACCTAAAATCAACTATTGTATAAATAAGGCTGGTATCATCCTTAGTGAAGGCTCTGAAATTTTGGAGAGATGGGTTGAGCATTTTGAAAACTGCTAAGGATTAATGATTATACTGTTGATCCTGCGATTACACAGGAGGAAATCATAGATGGATCTTTGAAGCTGGATCTTCCAACTCTGCAGGAAACATTGCTTGCTGTAAAAGAGCTCAAAAACAATAAAGCACCTGGAATAGATCTCATACAGGCCGAACTTATAAAAAAAGGAGGGCCAAAGGTGTTAGAGCTCTTACATGGAATAATCCAGTATGTTTGGACATTCAAGAAGATGCCAGAGGATTGGCTTACAAGCTTGCTTTGTCCAATTTTCAAAAAGGGCGATCCATTAGTATGTGAAAACTATAGAGGAATAAGCTTATTGTGCATTTGCTACAAAGTTCTTTCCAAGATATTGTACAAGAGAGTTATCCCGCATGTAGATAATATTGTGGGTGACGACTGTCAATGTGGATTCTGTACTGGCAAATCCACAGTGGACCATATCTTATGTCTTAGACAAATTATGGAGAAGTGTCATGAATTTGATATTAATTTACATATTTTGTTCATTGACTACATGGCGGCATACGATTCTATAGACCGCAATGAATTATTTAAGGCTATGCTTGTTTTTGGTATTCCATTAAAGTTAGTTAATTTGGCTAAAAATGACTTCCTGTAGGGTCGTGATCCAGGGACAACTCTCTAGAGACTTTCTTGTTGATAAGGGAGTAAGGCAGGGGGATGCTCTTTCTTGCCTTTTGTTTAAAATCGTTCTTGAAAGAGTCATCAGGAAATCTGGTATCAATACCAGAGGCAGTATCTTCGGAAAATCTGTTCAAGTGTTGGCATTTGCAGATGACATTGCACTGGTAGCCAGAAGTAAAAAATACTTAATAGAAGCCTTTGAGGCTATTGAGAGGGAGGCCAGGCTGGCAGGGCTTGTTGTTAATCAAGTTAAAACTAAATATTTCCCTGTTACTAGAACCCAATTTACCCAAACTCATCTACTCATTGGTGATTATAAATTTGAAACAGTTGATGAATTTATCTATCTTGGTTCAATGGTTAACAAAAATAATGACATTCTCCCAGAGGTAAGAAGACGTTTAACTGTAAATAACAAAGCCTTTTGTAGCCTAAGACGTGTATTAAAAACTAAATTTTTATCACGAAAAACTAAGTTACAGATCTGTAGAACGCTTATCCGTAATGTTTTGACCTATGCCTCAGAAACTTGGACTTTGACTGTAAGAGAGGAGAGGCTGTTGGGCCTATTTGAACGCAGGATTTTAAGAAGTATCTTTGGAGGTACAAAGGAAAACGGTGTCTGGTGCAGACGATACAGTACAGAAATCTATGGAATGTACAAGGAGCCAGACGTACATCACATTAAAGTATGGGGTTGGATATGTTATTAGAATGAAGGACAATAAAACACTAAGGGAAATTTTTTTGCAAAACCCATCAGCGTAAGAAGAAGAGGAAGACCAAAGCTGAGATGGGTGGATGCAGTCGAAGAAGACTGTAGAGTCCTTGGAACAAAAAATTGGAGGAGTTTGGCTGCCAGTAGAGGTGGCTGGAAGAAACTTATTCAGAAGGCCTTGGCCCATCCTGGGCTGTGGCACCATGAATTAAGATGAATTGTTAATAGAATTAAAAATATTTGAGCAAAAATAATAAGTATAATAATTTATTCAACACTTGAATATCGACAGCTCCTAAAATAACTTTAAGCTTAACTTATGTGACTCCTAAAAAATTCCTTAGAAACTTTACAATTTGTTTTTGACAATTTTTAAGAATCCTGTTAAAATGATATATTTTATGATTGTTTTAATTTTATTTACTATAATCAATGCCAATATTTTATTTTCATGCAACTTAATGTTTGTTTTCCTCCATTTTTTTAAATTGTTCTATCTAGAATGCGTAAATTTTCTTTTATAACTTAATATCAACATCATTATTCATTATTACATTATTGATTGTATTTTACATAAAAATAATTGAATAAAAGTATTTCCTTTGTTTTTTTCTTTCTCTTTCCATAATAAAAATATTTTGCCATTTTTTTAGATTGCACTTGAAGCACCAATTGATGCTGTTATTTCTTTAGGATTTCCATTAACTGGTGTAAATGGGTCTCGTGGGGTTTGTTGAAATTTTATTTTTTAAATAAAATTATTCTTTTCAAGTAATATTTAGATATCTTAAAGAATGAGTCTTTGGAATATTCATTCTCTTATAGGACTTGAATGACCCTCTTTTAGACAGCAAAGTACCTACTTTGTTTGTTGTTGGTCAGTGTGCAAGTATGTGCTCAACAGATGATATTGAAGACTTTAGATCAAGAATGAGAGCAGACACTGGTTTGATAATTCTAGGAGGAGCTGATGATATGCTAAGAATGTCCCCAGTGAAAATGAAACAAGAATGTGTTACTCAACTAATTGTGGATCGCTGTCTTCTTGTTAGTATTGTTTATTAGCATTAAATTTTTATATTCCATTATTAGTGCAGTAGTGAAATTAAGTTTTATATGCTTTGTCTCTCAAATGCTAAAACTTCAAATATAACATAATATTTATTCAGCAATGTATAACTTCATTATATTATTTTTTGGTACTATACTGTTAGTGTAAAGCAAGCTGTAAAATGTTTTGTTTTGTTTCTCTACTAGAATACCATTTGTTACTTAGTTAAAATAATTAATGGAAATCGGAGCACTAAAAAGAATGTAATATTTTTATGATTATTTATTTTAATTCTAATGTATGAATGTTGCTCCTTTCATATTTTCAAAACAGAAGCACTATTTTAGGAACTGAAGTTTTTAATGTCTTACTTGTTTTGCATAAGAAAAGCTACTTGTGGAAATTACTGTTTCTATTTTAAGTTAAAATTAAAAAATAGTTAAAAATAGTGTTTCTATTTTAGGTTAAAAAAGTAAATATTTGAAAATGTTTTTCTATTTTTTGGTAATAAGTCCAATATATATAAATATTACAAAAGCAGCATATATTTGTTCAAAACATTAAATACAGTATGTTCAATTTCAATCTAAAAAAAAAAGTTTATTCTAAACTAGGAAATTTTTAATGTTTTAATTGTTTAGAAATTTGTGGAGATTAAAAAATTTTTCAAGGCTAATTTAATGAAATCATCAGGTTTATTTCTTTTTGAAATTCCCTTTATTTTATTTATTTTTTTAGTTAGATTTTATTGATCTCAAGATATCTGTTACTGACATATTTCTCGATATTTACTGCTAAAATATATTTAGACAATCATTATGATTGTTTAATTGTATTTTAATTATATGTATTGACAAATGTGTCAGTAATAGATATGTGCTTCTTTAAAAAGCATTTGATAAATTATTTCTTTCTTTCAGACTTTATTACTTTTAAGTGTTTATTCCAAATTTGAGACATTTAATGCATTTTCACTAATTTTCTTACAGTAGTAAATATTACCAAAAAGGAGTTATGTAGTGTTTTGCTCTTTTATGTAGTTTAACATTGATTATCACAACTTCTATTTATATCACTGTTGTAAAAAAATCCTTTCTACAATTGCATTTTAAAGCTGACAGAAATTATTTAGCCAATGCTTAAAAGTGGAACATAACTTTTTATGTATTTTTCTGTTTTTATACAATTTAATTTTACAATGGGCTCATAACATTCTTTATTTTTACTTATGAATTTTTATCGTTGGATTTTAAATATATTTGTTTCCTGGTCTTGTAAAAACTTTATAAAAGCCAATGTAACTTACAAAATTTTTATGATGCCTAATTATACTTTTCACTGTTAAAAGTTGTATACTCCTGCATTAAAGTAGACTCTTATAAATTATTAAACTTGCAAGTTTACAGTCATAGATTGCTGTTTTAGCTAAAGGAATATTATTCATGCTTCTTGAACGGTTTACAACTGATAATAGTTTAAATTGTACTTGTGTTTTGGCCTAAAGGAAATTGAATACATAGATAAATTCATTTTTAAAGGAGGGAGATAAAGAAGGTAAATTAAAACTATTCTTTATTTGAAGATGGTTGAACCAAAATGAATTGGCTAGATGTTGATTTGTAAAAGTTTTGTTTATATTATTTTTAACAGATTACATTGTTAAAGGTATTTTTGCTCAACAAAGTTCACAAGGTAACAAAATTTAAGTGTGTGTTCACTGCTGGCCATTTTAATCACTACAATTAGAAGTTGAAAAGTTATACTCTCAAAAAAATTCACATGATAGTAAAAATTTCCATATAAATAGTTAGCTTTACAGTGCATTCATGTAAAATAGTGAAACCCATGCTTATGATATGCCTAAGTGAAGAAATTGTATGCAAGATTTTTCTTTTTCAAGTTGCATTTGAACATTGTGATGCCTCATAAGAAGTGCTAACCAATGTTTCTGACTTGATGTGCATGAATTATAGCATTCCTATTACACTTCATGCAATGTGCATGAATTGTAGTAAGAATGCTACAATTCATTATTCAGTTCATGTACTTAATTGCAAACCACAGTTAAGCAAATTGAAATATTGCTTCTGGTATCAGTCTAGATCCCATGACTGATTGTAGAATATGTAATCAGTAATTTCTGACAGCCCTGTGCTATGCTATTCTAGCTCTCAGTTATTTAATATAACTTCCTGGGGCCTGAGCAGCTACCAGGCGCGTCGGTAGGCGGTGGATCACCAAACATCCTGTAGGAATGACAGGATAGCCTTGAATATAGAATCAGAGGCCGCGAACCAGCTCCCGTAAATCCTGGTGTTATGCGTTCCGTGCCTAGGGCTAATTGGCACCGCGGTATTGGTGTCTTAACGGAGCCTCTAGTTGCCTGGCAAACTTCTAGAGTAATTTGCCTTGCCCAGTATCTCAGGCAATGCTGGGTGGACTTATATTACCTGAGCTTATAAATTGTTATCTTGTGGCTGAAAAGACACAAGAAATAACAAGCCTTTCTGCATCTACAGGTGATGCCTCTGAAGTTGACCTTGCTGAAAAAGACAAGTGAACTCAGAGGCTGTCTTGTAAAGGGGCAGTAATGAATCCTTCACTTGAGGTAGAAATGACCTCCAAACCATCTTCTGGTGAAAGTCAGGAAGCTATCCCTAGTATGACTGACTCTCTGACCAGATGGGACTATTTCAGCAAGACCCTATCTGCTGGAAATGTCATACGCAAGAGGAAACGGCAGAGCATATCATTTATGAATGCGAGGCTCTTGCCCTCCCTAGATTAACCTCTTTAGGCATCATCCATACTAGAGAGTTACACCTAGACTCCATTAAAGGGTTATCGGACTTTATTAATAAAGTGGTAGACCCGAGCAACTGGAACTAGGAAACATTGGGTTTGGAGTTAATGGTACAAAATGCTGATAAAAGCAGAGGTGCCCAATGACATACAAACCCAATTCTAAGAAGAAGAAGAATATCACTAACTGTCAAGAAGACAAACATGTACCCATGCGACTTTAATGGATTAAAACAGCCATATCCGGAGCCTAGGATTAAGCTATGGAATCTTTTTCAAAACAACAAATATTTATAAAAATTGGTTATTAAAATGCCTTACAATAACCCTTGGCAATAATATTATCCATTACAAGATGTCAAAGTATTTATATAAATAGGGAATATCAACTTGCAATCATAAACTTCAGTTATTCTTGACTCTACGCCATTGTTAAGAGTGGATTCAATGATACCATCAGTGACAAACCTGGTTGCAAGAATAGTGTAATGTTTACAGATGAATTATGGTTCTGTCTAAACCACATCATGGTGTTGATATTATTAAGAATCCACTTAACACTTTATATTTGATATCACTAGCCTAACACGTAAAATAAGAGTATGGGGTGTTCTTGGATTCGTGTTTCGGTCACCTCTGATTTGCATAATGGGACAGTTTTTAGGGTAGTATTTTTCACATTTGTATTATGTTATTTGTGATTCTATTTTTTGTTCAGATCCTGCAAAATATAATATATGGCCTATGCTTCTGAATTTTTTTGAAAAAAGATTTAATTATAATATATCTATCTTAATAAATATCATTTTTTTTCTTATTTATATACTTTTCTTTCTAGTATTACAATTTTAATAGAAAGTTCTTTATATATATATGTAGGTAATATTTACATTTTCATATATTATGTGTGTTTACATTTTTATTTAACTTCAGGATGAAATTAGTGATTTTTTGACGACAATTGTTTCTAAAATGCCATCGGCATCTGGTTCAACATCTGTTATTTCCTCAAAACCTTGTACTCCCATTATGGAAGAAGAACCAGAGCAGATTGATAAGGAATGGAAGCCAGAAGATGATGGAAAAAGAAAACGTAGGAAACCCAGAGAATATTCTCCAGAGTTATCCCCTGTTCGTAAACGGGCAAGACATTACACTTCAAAACAGGTTAGATAAAATAGTTCAAATTATTTTCTATTCATTATATGTAACAGTAAAAATATAATTATATTCCATTGAAATATTTAATTATGGGACATTTGGTCTAATAATTATTAGATGTGCTCAGAAATTTTGGAAGACCTTGAAAATTTTTTAAATTACTGATGATTTTCCAATAAATTCTTTTGAATTTTCAAATAATTCTGAAATTTTTTGAGTAAGTTTTGAAAAATTTTCAAATTTAATACATATTTTTTGCTTGAAAGCTCAGCTGTATAGTTTTTCATTATAATTTTTAATATTCTTTCTAAGTCAACATTGACTTGATAGCAATGTTCACTCTTGCATTGCTCTCGCTATTGGTAAGTACTGAGTTTAGATTCTCCAAATATCAGTTTCATTTGCTAATGCCAGCTAGGACGCATGGTCACAATGTCCTCCATGTGAAATGATACCTCTGGCTGTGGCATTCCAAATCTTGCGATCTTTTCCTTGATTCTTGTTTCTAAATTACCCGTCCATGTTCAGGAGAATAACAGCACACTCACTGGAGGATGCACCATTGCATATGTTGCCATCATTTTTATCCCTTGTATTGCTAAAAGTAGGAAATCCTAGTAATAGCTTGGCATTAAATGTATTTTTGCTGAAATTAAT
Organism: Latrodectus hesperus; assembly: GCA_037975125.1. NCBI lineage: Eukaryota > Metazoa > Arthropoda > Arachnida > Araneae > Theridiidae > Latrodectus > Latrodectus hesperus. The sequence continues at coordinate 13,600,502 of JAJQOW010000014.1, read as the reverse complement.
TTTTCATTTATCTCTTCAAAATTTTCAGCATTCCCAAATCAATATACTACTGTTACTTGAACAAGTTAAATTTGTTATTATATTGGAATGTAAAAATAAATTTCTAGTTTAATAATATTTATTTTAGTTTTGAGAGTAATAAAGTTTAAATTAAATTTTATTTTGTTATAAATTTAGTATATTATCTGTATATGTTATTATATTATCTAGTTAAATTTTTCAAATGCAACAAATTGATTTAATTTGTTTCCCTCCCCTAGTCTTGAAATTGTAGCTATCACATTAGATTCATTGTGTTTAAAAATTATTATTTTTTATTCTTATGTAATATATTTCTTTTTTTTTCAAACATACAGTATTAAAAAAAGTGTAAACATCATAAAATAATTTTAAAAAGAGTTATCATGGTTTGGAATCTCCTTATGAAATTGACACTCTAGGTGCAGTACACTTGTCAACCTATTCTCAGAATGATGTTGCAAAAAAAAAAAAAAATGATATTTAGATCATTTTGGCATGCAAGTTTTATTATAGATATTAGTATAACTTAAGGAAGCCAAGAGCATTTATCTGACAGCTTGAATGAAGAAAAGTTGCTTATTCATATATTTCAACAAAGAAACCTACTTCTGTCCAAAATTTCATTTGGGGGCTTTATAATGGTTTCAGAAGTAATTTTTATATAAGAAATATATTTACATGTTTGTGAACAAAATGAATGAAAATAGAAAACTCAGATACAAGAAGCAAATGACATAGAGCTGTGGTCATCTGCATAATGAGCAAATAAAATGTTAACAAGATTCAGCTAGTTTTTGGTGCAAAACATTAAAATAATTTCTTACATTGAAAAATTTGAAAACATATGTTATTAAAGATTTATTTTAATAGAGAAAAATGTAAGATTACTTTGAAGCTTCTCAACTATAAAATAAAAATTGTTTGAATTTTATTTTCCTTATGTTTTTATATAATGCATACTAAATAATTATTTACAATATTATTTTATGAGTTATTTTAACAATCACACAAGTTCATAAAATTGAGTGTGCTGTATATCTTTATGCTGTATAATGTTGTATGATACTATGTAATTTTTTTATTTGTTATTCTATAAAAGCACTTAAAAAGCATGATTGCATGATTTTAAATTATTGTCATTTTTCTTAGATCTTAATTCAATGAGACAGATTTTTAGAGCTAAATAAAGGGCTTCTTTAAAACGATCTTGAGTGTAAGATCTTTCAGTTCATTTTAGACTTCATCAATATGTAAAATATATATCAATTATCAGTTTGTATGGGGTGCAAAATTTTCTCCCTTTATTATAAATGAAAATATGCAAATACATTAATATATAATATTTTTGGAGCATTTAAAATAATTTGTTCTTTCTAATTTATTTTGTTTTATAATTTTATATTCATTATAATTTATTTTGTTTTTATATGCATTTACATTTTATAGGTCTCATCTGCTACACATAAAGCTAGATTATCACCTTCTAGTTCTGAATCATCAAGTTCTGGATCTTGTGTTAATGAAAAATCCCGTTCATCTAAAACAGGTAAATCTCAAATGCATTTTATTTCTACATAAATTATTAGTTTGTAAGAAGTAAATCTTTTAAAATTTTGCAATGTTTTTTAAATTTTTATTTTTAGTTAAAAAATTATCTGAGAAAAGAGCAGGGAGATCAATAAGTAATTGGCGCAAAAGGCAAGCATCTAAAGCTCTTCATCAAGCTTCTAAAAATCATCATGTAATTAGAGAAACTGGGCCACCTTTGAGTCAAATAAATCGATTTGAAGATGAAGAAGAGCCTGTACACAAACAATCATCTGCATCCAAAGAACTTTCGTTCTCAAAAAATTTACTTGCTAAGAAAAATGATCCTGTTGATGTTGAGAAAGCTTTTGGTCGAGATAGCAGTTTCCTACCTCGGCCATTAACACCCCCTGAACCTGAAGATACTGTATCTGCAGAAGAAACTGAAGAAGCTTTAGCTGAATTGGAAGCTATGTCAAAAGAAGCTTCGGCACAAGCAGAAATACAGTCAGCATGTGCAGGTATTCTAGACCATGCACCTACTCCCAGAGGAGTAACATTTTCAACTGTTTTAGACCAACCTTTGAAAATGGTTATGCCAGAAGACTGCCAAACTAGCCCTGTTTCTCCTATTGCATCTTCAGGTCTAGATCAAAAATCTACACTTGCTGGTTCTGTTACTCCTGGAAAGCAAACAGTTTTTCCTCAAAGTAAATTTTTTGCTTCAACTCCTTTGAGTACTTTGAAAAGTTCTGCTGCTGTTAGCTTACTGACAAGCAATCAGTCAAGTACTGCTCCTTCACCTAAATCTACTGTGATTACTGTACCTTCACCAAGTGCTGCAACTATTTTAGTGTCCAATTCTGCATTACAAGGTACTCAACCTACTAAAATGATACAGCTGCTTTCTAAGAATTCACTAATGGCTAAAACTCAGAAAACTGATGGTTCTGTTAGGTGGTGTTGAATCTTCTCAACCACAATCTTGTAATCTCTCTCTTCTCTCCAATGTTGCTGGTATGTCTGAACAGTATTCAAATAGAAAACCAGAAATCCACACTTCCTCATCAGCAACTCTAGTGAAGCTGTCTGCTCCTGAAAAGGCACAGTTTCCACCAATGAAATGCCTAAAAGTTGTGAAAGCTGTTTGTACTCCTTCTCCTCCTACCAGAATTGAAACTGCAGAGGAGATGATGGAGAAACAGTTAGCTATTCAAGCTTTAAATAAAAGTATAGGAATCGATACACCTAGTACTTCCAAAGAATCTGGTTATTCAATTTGTTATACTACGGCCAATGGTACTGTTGTTTCACATACTATAACGAGACCTACTAATCCTGCGTCAGTGCCAAGAAATGCTTTTGCAGCTAATCGTGGAAGAGGCAGAGGTCGGAATGCATTCTCTGGAAATCAGTATAGATTTTTTGATGGATAGCAGTTATAAATTTAAATTGTGATGTGTCTGTTTGATATTTCTATGTACATTTGACTTCAATCTTATTTTAATTACTATATGTATATATTTGTGAAAAATGTACAAAGTGAATAGTTCTAGTACAAAAATAGTTGGTCAGTTTATAGTTATCTCAAATCTAGCACTCATCTAATAAAATGTAATAAGTTTGTTACTGTTATTAAAATTAACAATTAATGTAAAAGCCAGTATGATTAACTTATTTTTATTCTTTCTAAGTTATTACATTTCTTTCATATGTATATACATCCTTGAATTAGTTGCTCATGCATTTAAATACTTATAATGCATTGTTTTTATTTCTTTTTTTCATCTATTTAGTTGTTATATTGGTGAATTTATCTCAAACTAAACATATTTAAATAATTTTATTGAATTTTTAATTTTAAGTAATAGGATTTTTTTTCATTGTTCATTCATATAATGAAATTCTTAAATATTAAAATTATATTTTGATTATTACCTTATGTGACACTCTGAATTTTCACCTTCGAACTATGTTAATAGTTTTTTTACTGTAATTTAAAATTTTTCAGGTTTCTGAGTTTTCAAACTTAATATCTTTTTGAAAAGTTTTTAATAATATCAACTTATCCTTTTCTAAAATTTTTGTATAATATGTCAAGCACATTGAGTCTTCGCTCAATATTTAAAGTAATTTTTTAATATATGATATGTATATATTGTATTGTTGACAACAATTTTGTTCACAAATGTATGATTTTGTAAATAAAATTTTTTGTTGAATTTCATTATTTTTTTATTGGTTTACAGCACTAGTTACTATCTATTAACTTTATACTACCATTATTAAAAATCATTTTTTGTTTTGTGTACACAACTGTATAGCCAAACTCATTTGTGATAGTTTCAGCGAAAGCAATTTTTAAAACATAAAGTGAAAGAAGAGATATATTTTTAATTTGCTTATTGACAAACGATTGAATTCTGATACAAGATTTTTCTAGCTCTGAAAAAAATTTGTGGTATGCCTTCATGTTGCATGTGTAAAACAACGAGTTCATAATTTGTTGACACGCATTATAATTGTCTCATGAAATGGAATTTTTTAAGAATGGGCAGATTCATATTATGATGAATAAAGATTAGAAGGGAAATACCTTGTGGATTCCTGTAATTAATTTTTCTTTCGTTAAACGGAATTTATCACTTACAAATAAGCATGGATGTAAGTGATAAATTCCAGTGACATGGATGAGCTCATCCATGTCATATTTTTGCTCATCCATGGTAAGTGACATGGATGAGCAAAAATAACAGGGAAAAAAATAAAGACAACTTTCAATAGTAAAAATGTAAAGTTCTACTTAATCAAATTAATGAATTTAAAAGTATATAAAAATGATTAGACGTTTTTATAAGTCTATAAAATTGTATATACTGAAGAAATTAAAATAGGTGAATTAACATTAATTGCCAAGTCAAGCATTTGTCATTGTCTAGCTTAAGGGAAGTTGATATATTAAGTATTCGTCTGATCCTCAATGATTTAATTGGAAAATGTAAAGAGGTTGTATTGCATTGGATTCCAGCACACTATGAACTCCAGAGAAATGAAGCATTTGATTCTTCTGGCAAAAAAAAAGAAAAGAAAATGCAACCAGAATTGTACAAATGGCAGATAAAACAATTCCTTTTTATACCGCCAAACAGTTAATTAAAAAAAGATTTAAAAAAATAAAACAGGTAAACAAAGACAAGAAAAGGATCGATAAAATCACAAATAATATTTTAGCAGAGGGGTAAATCTGTTGTTATATTTCGCTTCGCTACTGACCACAATTGTCCTTCTGAACTTCTATATTGTATAAAAATACTGTCAAATTCTTTTTGGTAATTGAGCAGCATATGAGAGGAAATCAGTATGAACCATTTGAGTTGTTGCCTTGCATTGGACTTGGAACACTTGTGGAAGAGATACTTGACAGCTCAGCACAAGATAAGTAATTTATATACTGTAGTTCCAGTTTTGTTATCTGAGTTCATGTTACTTTTGTTTGTTTTAGTTCTAATGTTTGTTATTCTGACTATAGTTTCTGTTTATCTGCCAGTAAAAATAAAAAGTTTGTGTGAAGCAAAAATTGTTTCTATGTATTAATATGTAACTAAATGGAAAAAATTTAAAATTAGTATTTTGCTACTATTTGCGACCGATGGCTGAGTGGTTAGCGCTCCTGACTCCTGAGCTGTGAGTCCTGGGTTCGAATCCCGGTTCGAGCATGGATGTTACTTTCTTTCTCTGTTCTCTCTGTGTTTCTCTATCCTTTCTTCTGTGATGATGTATGAATGTGGCCCACCCTATAAACGGGTTTGTGGTGGTATGACGCGGGTAAAGCTATTCACCTCCGTGACTTGGTTCACAGGTGCCCGCTGGGTAACGACAAATGAGTAGCAGTTTCTGGCCTTGTTGTGGCATAGGGTTCAACCCTCAAGTGCCTGCCGTTGGAAAAAAAACTATATGCATACACTCTCACAGATCCTTCTAATTTGAATTATTCATTTCATAGTAAGCTAATTTTTCAATCTGATATTTCTATTTACACCACATATGCAATTTTTAAAAGGTATTTTAACACATTTTTTAAAGATTTTACAGATTTTTTTAAGATATTTATTGACATTTTACATCATGTGTGATTTATTATTCAGAAACATAACAGCCTGTTGAATAATTAAATAAATGTAATGACTGAATATTTGGGGATGTAATGGCTGTGTAATGACAGTATTTGAAATAAACAGAAAAAACTTTAGCAAAAAATTCCAAGTGATAGTTATACTTGTTTTCAATTTTTGTCAAGAATTTTTTTTACATATTTTTAACTAAACAGGCATAATTTTTTAACATTTTTATTTACACAATAAATTAATAGGAAGTAACTGTAACAAAGAATTGTAAACAAATTTTAAAGCTTAAATATTGCTTATAAGTGGTTTGTTATAACGAATAAATGTATTTTCCAACGGCGGGCACTTGGGTGACGAACTGTATGCCACAACAAGGCCATAAACTGCTACTCATTTGTCGTTACCCAGCGGGCACCTGTGAACCAAGTCACGGAGGCGAGTAGCGTTGCCCGCGCCATACACCACAAACCCGTTAATAGGGTGGACCACATTCATACATCATCACAGAAGAAAGCTGGGGATGTAATCTGGGTCAATCGTTAAGCAACCATGGACCACATGTTTTCTGACGGCAAAAGATCCGGAGAGCGAGCCGGCCAGGGAAGCAATTCAATCTGGGCGATTGACGAAGAACCCTGGGACAATGTGTGCTAATCCACAATCGCGATAGGCCACTATCCTTCCTCTGATCGCTGTTTTCTACGAAGCATAATTAATCGGTTTTTTTTATTTAAAAAAACAAGAAAAACACAATTGCCGAACTTAAAATCGCCGAAATCTCCAAGCTTTAAATAGCGCTTTGAAGTGGCGCCACAGGTGCACGTGATGTGCGTCTGCGCTGAAATTCTAATTTGCCTATCTCACCGCTAATGCACATAGTAAATTTCATGTTATTTGCATGCTATCTTCATGGTGTTGCATTTACGGTGACGAGCAGTGTATATGTATTTTGTTTTCCTGTGATGAATATCCTGTTTATATATACACATATATAATATGAAAATGTAACATTTTTTATGAGTTAAATGTATAGTTATATAATACTTATTTCCTATATTAACTGCTCAAAAATAAGTACCTAAAGTATGCAAGAAAAGTGAGTAAATAAATTTATGCAAAAAAATACATGAGTAAGTAAATTTCGCTCATACACAAATAACTTTTTCATTGAAACAATATTAAAGTCCTCAAATAATTCCTTTTTCAAATGGCCATCAAGTGATAGATTCACTCCTGAATACCAAATAGATATTCTGTGAACAAAGAATGTCCTAACTGCTATTGTATTCTTGAAAAACACCCGCCTCCGTTTCCCCACTCTTCTCGTTGAGGCCTTCGTGTTAAAACTGCACTTGCCCTATTTTTTTTATGCTGCCGGAAATCGCGACATGAAAGTTCATTTTCTTTTTCAAACACTATCCGTTCTCTTTGTCCGGTGATTCCATGAATCGTGACTCGAGGTTTCGGCAGCTGTGACAGCTGCTCATCGTGACTTATCAGATGCGCAGAAGAACAAAAATATGCCGAAAATGTGCAAGAAATTCGCCTGCTTATTTATGTATTGCATAAAAGCAATTCTCCTATTGTTTTTTTTAAGACCTTGGTTAACATTCCAATTTTTTATTTTGCTACAGTTATGCTATTGTACTTGTTTATGTTGAAATGCGCAAGTTCTGCTGCAGATTTTAAAATGCAAGATTATTTGCTTGTGAAGAATTTCTTTTTTTAAATTTTTCATTAGATTAATAATGAGCAAATGTCATTTGCTAAAACACTGGATTACGTAATATTTATAAAATTCTATTGGTAAAGACTGTTACTAACTGAAAACGACGGCTACTTTGAGCCTCACTCACTGTTTTAAATGGAGTCTGGTTTCATTAAAAACATCTGTATTTGAAATGTTAATTGATTTTTCGTATTATTGTAGTTAAGAAACAAGCATTATAATCATCCAGTTGTCAACTGGGCTCGGGTGATTTCGAATTCCATATCCACTGGTGTCTTACGGCCGCGGTGAACATTAAACGCTTTACAACAATTTCAGACGGTTAAGATGTTCGCTATACGGAATCCAAATTTGGTTCTATTACTATAGCTCAAAATTAAGAAGTTTTAATAACTTCAATTACCAGAAATCGAGACAACCGGGGAAGTATATCGCCTTCCGCCATATTAGTATTTTTTAATTCTAAAAGATTTATTTCAAGAATATTCCTCAATGTTTCATATTTTATTCATTATACTAAGCAGAAAAAAATTTGTGAAAATATTTAAGAGACATTTCTTCTTCTTCTTAAAATTGGGTTTGTATGTCATTGGGCACCTCTGGTTTTATCAGTCCCCTCAGGGGGTTTACCTTCTTTAAGTAAACACGGGTGTCACAATCCCGAGGTACCTCAGTGATCTGTCCTCTTCTTTAATTTCCTCTCTCTTCTACTCTTCTGCTTTTTCTTCCTCTTCTCCCTCAGTGTGGTTGCCTCGTAAGAGGTTGAGGGCTCCCCTTGAGTAGCTTTTGCCGCTCTGTTGCTATTAGCTTCTCTTGGGGACTAAATCACCCACGTGTTTGCCGTGCGTGGAGACCCGTGTCCCTGGAAAGGAGGATCCTGGTAATTGAGGCCTCCAGAGACCAACACATTGCTTTGGCCTCTGCTTCAGGTAAACGGGAGGTGTGTTGTGGTCCTCAGCACATCAATCGGCTTTATGGATCAAGCGATCGGTACATCTACTGGGTGACTCGTTAAGGGTGGAGGCCACTTCAGGGATGTACTGTGAGCGTATAGGACCTGGCTAGCACTGGTGCAGCTGGTCTGCATCCCCTTGTTGGACTCGGTGGTGGGTGGTGCCGTCAGGTCCAGAATTTTCCATTTTCATTATGGAAACAAACGTATTTTCTTCTCTCCCACGGGAGCAAACTTTGTCTATAATTAAAGCCAGATTCTACATTGTAAAACGGAAAGAGGGTACATTTGATAACGTATCCCCTTTCCTAATCCAAAAAGGTATATCTGGAAATATAGGAGAAGCAAAGAGCATTCGAAAACACTGCAAAGGAGAGGTGTGTCAACTGTAAGGGTGACCACCCCTCCTACGCTAGAAGTTGCCCTATCTGGATACTGGAAAAAGAGATCACAACCACCAAAGTTAAGAATAATTGTTCCTATCCTGAGGCGAGACGAGCTGTTGCAGCTCGCACACCTCAAGTAGGAGTCAGCTATGCGACTGTTGCTGCCAAAGTCACCAGGACGATTAGTACTCAAACGGATGCTCTTTCGCTTCCAATAGTCAAATTACCCCCTACATCTGAGAAAAGGCAAATAACATCCACAACTACTCTCCGTATAAAAGCTCCGATGGCTAAATCTAAAGCCCTTAAGGCATTAAAACTAAAATCTGCTAAGGAGGGCAATTTTAGGTCTTCCATATCCACCCGTAAAGCCTTAACCCTGGAGGCTGACGCTGTTTCATTACATCCCTCGGACGATGATCTATCGCTCGAGGAGATGTCAGATGACATGCCTTCCAGCTCCGGGAAAGGAGCTTTTCAAATTCAATAATAACTTCCTTTGTTTCTTGGAACTGCCATGGTTTGCGTTCTCATCATGATGACATCAAGTCTATAATTTCAGCCTACAACCCCGCATGTGTTGCACTTCAGGAAACATTCCTGAAGTCCAGCAATAACTTTTCCATGCGTGGGTTTAAAAGCTTTAGAAAAGACTGTGGTGACGATGGTGCAGTGTCTGGAGGTGTCTGTATATTAACATCTAATACTTTTCCCAGCACTGCCCATCCATTAAATACTACTCTACAGGCTGTTGCTGTAAGAATTCATACTGCATGCTTATTAACAGTCTGTAGTTTATATTTACCACCACATGATGTCATCCGCCAAGAGGAACTCGATGCTTTAATAGATCAGCTGCCAACACCATTTCTGTTGTTAGGTGACTTTAACGGCCATAGTTCTTTGTGGGGAAATGATGATACTAATTCTCGCGGTCGGCAGATAGAGCGGTTTATTTCAGATAATAGTCTCTGTCTGCTTAATACCGACGAGAAGACATATTTCCATGTACCCACAAGAACATTTCATTCTCTCGATCTGGCCATTTGTTCTCCATCTCTTCTGCCATTGTTAAATTTAATTGTAGGAAATGATCTGCACAACAGCGATCATTTTCCTCTCGTCATCTCCCAGACTGGAGGTAGTAGTGTAGAACAGCGTCTACCTACTTACGTGTACAGTCGGGCAGATTGGACGTTATTTACACAATTGGCAGATATTGATAACGAAATGGTTATGATCGATGATATTGATAATTCTGTATCTAAAGTCACTGAAACAATTATTAATGCAGCTGTTGCATCAGTACCTAAAAGTTCCTCATTACCACACCGGCGTTGCAAACCATGGTGGAATAATGAATGCCAACAAACTTATAAAAAACAAAGGAAGTTATGGGGGTTATTTCGGAGGTACCCCACAACGGAGAATCTTATCGCCTTCAAGAGAGCAAAAGCATTAGCTCGCAGAGCTCGTCGTCGAAGTCAGAAGGAATCCTGGTCTCGCTATGTATCCTCAATTACTTCTTCCACATCCAGTAAACAGTTGTGGAGAAGAGTGAAAGCAGCCAATGGAATATATAGAGAATTTTCCATTCCTATTTTGAAATCCGGAGCTGCTATATACTCTTCTCCTAAGGACATCGCTAATGTCCTTGGTGAAACCTTTGCTAGCGTCTCAAGCAACGACTCTTATAGTCCTTCGTTTTTAAGGACAAAGAGTCGTGCTGAGCGAACACCAATTCGTTTCAACCATCGACAAGCTTTGCCTTACAACTGTGAATTTCGGATGTTGGAATTGAAGAGAGCATTACAGCAGGCCCATGATACTAGCCCAGGACCAGATGGAATCAGCTATCAAATGCTTCGTCATTTAAGTCCAGATTCCCTGTTGAACTTACTTTACCTGTTCAATAGGATCTGGACTGAAAATAAATTTCCATCACTTTGGAGCGAAGCAATAGTGATTCCGATCCTTAAGGCTGGTAAGGATCCTTCTGTTCCTTCAAGTTATCGACCAATAGCTCTGACGAGTTGCTTGTGTAAGACTCTCGAACGTATGGTCAACGCCCGTCTCGTATATGTCTTAGAAAAAAATAAATGTATACATATTAATCAGAGTGGCTTCCGTAAAGGGAGATCCACTCTTGATAATATCACATATTTGGAGACCCAAATCCGCAATGCTTTTGTGCGGAGGAACCATCTGGTCTCCATTTTCTTTGACATCGAGAAGGCATACGACCGTACATGGCGATATGGAATTCTCCGTAGGATGTATGATTTTGGCATTAGGGGTAATTTGCCGATATTTATACAAAACTTTTTACGCTCCCGTGGTTTTAAAGTTCGTATTGGTACGTCTTTGTCCAATACTTTTAACCAACCTGAAGGTGTTCCTCAGGGAAGTATTTTAAGTGTCACCCTTTTTAATCTTCATATCAGTTGCATTCTTCATCAACTTTCACCTTCTGTGCATGGTACCTTGTACGTTGATGACCTGCAAATCTCTTGTGAAGGGTCTAACATGAATTTAATTGAGAGACAATTACAAACATCTGTTAATAAAATTGCTGCATGGTGTGCTGAGAATGGCCATACACTATCTCCTAGCAAGAGCAATTGTGTCCATTTCTGCAGGAAGACTAGCCTCCACAATGATCCCGTCATTCGTATAAACAACACACCTATACCAGTGGTCAGTGAGATAAAATTTCTCGGAGTGATATTTGATCGTAAATTAACCTTTCTTCCGCATATATTATATCTGCGGAAGAAGTGCGAGCGATCGCTCAATATCCTCAAGGTGCTTTCAAACACATCTTGGGGTGCTGATCGCACGTCACTCCTCCGAGTTTACCAATCATTAATTTTATCTCGCATAGACTACGGTTGTGTTGTTTACGGATCTGCTAGGTCTTCTGTTTTACGCAGACTGGACACCGTCCATCATTCTGCTCTGAGAATATGTTCAGGCGCATTCCGCACATCACCCGTCCAGAGTCTTTATGCAATATGCCAACAATTGCCTCTAGACCTGCGACGTATGCAGCTGTCTCTCAATTACTATTGTAAAATTATGTCTGACCCTCACCATCCATTATGTTATTTTGCTCTTACTCCTACTCTGAAGAGAATATATGATGCTAGACAATATAGCATCCCACCCTTCCTCACTCGAACAAAAAATTATCTATCTTTATATGACCTACGTGATGTCCGTTTCATTAAAACGGACATATTAGTACATCCACCTTGGTATGATCCACAAATATTGATTATTAATCCATTTGCTGATTGTAGAAAATCGGACACAACCCCTACAATTTTCCAACAGCTGTATTTTTCACATCGCTGTCAGTATTCTACATACACGCCAATATTCACGGATGGTTCAAAAACAGCAGGACATGTCGGCTGTGGTATTTTTATGAACAATGTTACATACAGTTACAGCCTTCATGCTTCCTGCTCCATCTTTACAGCTGAAGCCACTGCAATTTACAATGCGCTTCAGCTCGTGAATACTGTAAATTCTTATTCCTTTTGCGTGTATACTGACAGCTTGAGTGTATTGAAAGCGTTGGAAAATTCGAACATTCACTGTCATCCGGTTGTGTCCAAGATTTTCCAAACATTGGATTCCCTTGCTGGCAAGGGTTATGATATCAAATTTTGTTGGATCCCAGGTCACGTAGGTCTCGAGGGAAATGAAAAGGCAGACGCGGCTGCTAAAGCAGCCTCAAATTCAGTGCAATTTTCAATCCCTCTTTCAGATGTGAGGAAGTGTATTAAAAATTTTGTCTACTCCCTCTTCCAGGAGTTTTGGAGCATGCAGGTCATCAACAAATTGTGTACCATTTTCCCATACCTCATTTCATTATCAGTTTTACCGCTACGAAGTGCTGATGTTAGATTAACTCGCCTTCGTATCGGACACACACGTTTCACACACAAACATTTGTTTCTATGTGAACTAAATCCATGGTGTGAAACGTGTGATGAACCATACACTGTTCAACATATTTTAATTTCATGTCATGATTTTAACCAGCAACGTTTACACTTTTTTAATACCGATTTATTAACTTTATCAGATTTAATAGGGGATCCACCCCATAGAAACCTATTCGCTTTCTTGAGGGCAATAGGTTTTTTACATTTTATTTAATTTGTATTTTATATTTTAAAATTATATATATATATATATATATATTTGAATTTTACCCTTTTTAATTAAATTTTAAAGTAATATATACACTAATTTTTGTGTTTTAAATTTTTAATGTTGCTTGGGTTTTAAAAAAATATATAAAAATAAAAAATAAAACTTCAAAAATCTTACTCTTGGCGCAGCTTGTCCATTTTTGGACTTTGCGCCATAAAACCCAACCAACCAACCAACCTGGTTTTATCAGTATTTTGTACCATTAACTCCAAACCCAATGTTTCCTAGTTCCAGTTGCTCGGGTCACCCACTTTACTAATAAAGTCCGATAACCCTTTAATGGAGTCTAGGTGTAACTCTCTAGTATGGATGAAGCCTAAAGAAGTTAATCTATGGAGGGCAAGAGCCTCACATTCGTAAATGACATGCTCTGCCGTTTCCTCTTGCATATGACATTTCCAGCAGATAAGGTCTTGCTGAAACAGTCCCATCTGGTCAGAAAGTCAGTCATGCTAAAAATAGCTTCCTGACTTTCACCAGAAGAAGATGGTTTGGAGGTCATTTCTACCTCAGTGAAGGATTCATTGCTGTCCTCTACAAGATTGCCTCTGAATTCCCTTGTCTTTTTCAGCAAGGTCTACTTTAGAGACTTCACCTGCAAATGCAGAAAGGTTTGTTACTTCTTGTGTCTTTTCAGCCACAAGATAACAATTAAAAAGCTCAGGTAATGTAAGTCCACCCAGCGTTGCCTGAGTTACTGGGCAAGGCAAATTACTCTAGAAGTTTGCCAGGCAACTAGAAGCTCCGTTAAGACACCAATACCGCGGTGCCAATTAGCCCTAGGGACGGATCGCATAACACCAGGGTTTACGGGAGCTAGTTCGCGAACTCGGATTCTATATTCAAGGCTATCCTGTCTTCCTACAGGACATTCGGCTATCCACCACTTGCCGACGCGCCTGGTGGCTGCTCAAGCCTCAGGAAGGTACACGTACCCCCTGGTTCCAGGTAAGAGGCATTTAAAAGCGATTCTAAACTTGGGAAGAAATTAATTTTTTGTTTCAGTGTGTTTTTCTTGCAAATAAAGAGGATTTATTATCCATCATTCTAAATAACACTTACTAATCATGTAAGCTAAGTTTATTTGTTACGATTGTTGTTGTTGTTGTCGTGTCCTAGATAGTGCCGAAAGTTTTCTGTATGAGGGCCGCCAGTTCCGGGGCCTGGAGGCTGTAGAGAATCTCTTGAGGTGGTCCGCCAAGTTGAAACAGGGATCTAATGATTGCTTGGCAGTCAAAAATATGGTCTGGTGAAAGTTCAGAATCTGGACAGTTTCTGCAGGATGTATAGGATCTTGTGTTAATCAGGTGCTATTTTCATGCCTTTGAAATGGCCTGTTCGAAGTCTGGCTATTATTGAAGATAGATTTCTGGGACAATTAAGGTCTGGGATGGATGGCTTACTGAATTGTTGGTTGGAAATTCTACGTCGGGCGGCTGCGTTAGCATCAACGAAAGTTACTGTTCTGGGCTGGTCCAAATCACGAGCTTCCTTTGCAAGGATGTCAGCACACTCATTCCCTTCAATATCAACATGGGCAGGAATCCATTGGAGTGTGCATGGCTTGTTAATTTGGCAGAGCAGAGCATTAATGTCTTGAGTTACTGTAGTTTTACCATTGCATATGGCTTCTAATGCGGATTTTGAATCTGTAAAGCATACCATACCCTCGGTTGAATCATCATGGTAGTGAGATAAGTAAAAATAGAGGGCTTCTTTAATTGCAACTAGTTCACTAGTGAAGTTTGATGCGATTAAGCCTGAAGGAATTCTGAGATTGGTTTTAGTCCCAGCGGGATGTAAGATAAAGATGCCTGCACCACCTTTAGTAAAGGAGAGTGTATCAGAGGCAGCCGTCTGTGAAGATAATAACTTTATTATTCTATTTGTTACGATTAAACCTTTATGTACAACATTGTTTTATCAATTTAATATAAATTTTACGGGTGGTGCATTTCGGTACGTGAGAAATTTTCTAACAATAAATTAGAAATTATTACGAAAATATTGATGAAAAACCAATTTCTAAGAGTATAATTTAATATAGCTTTTTCAAACAATAGCTTATTGTCTCTCATTTTAATTTCACTTGTGTGCACGTGTTTATTTTAATATAGATCTTTATTTTTTTAACACGCTTCATTGCCTACATCATAAAACCCTTAGAAATTTTCTGAAATAAATAATTTTTGTCAGTAAAAATAAGGAACAAATGTAGATATGCGAAAATAATGAAATTTTAAAATAAAAGTTAAAAGACAATAAGAACAAGTGCAAAATAAAACTGTGATGACAAATTTAGGTCATATGTGTCTCATGTAGCATGTGTTAAAATTATACACGTACGTTCTTTATTCCCATTTCAATTTCTTTTGCAATACAAAGTTATTTTCCTGTTTTTCAGAAATAGTATTTTACTATGAATGCAAATCATTTTTCTTTGAGAAAATCATTTAATAATCTTTTAATAAAATATATCACATTCAAATAGAAATATATACATATCGATGTTTACAGAACTCACCTGTACAAGTTTCTCCAGTATTAAGGTTTATAATGAAATGATTAAGTTAATAACATTAAATTGACGTTTTATTCCACACCCTGTTCCATACATGAAGGGGGGTGATTATTAGATACAAAAGCATTTAACATATATAGATATATCTCATTATCTGATCGAATTAAGGACGTTCGAATAAGATCAATTCCTTTACCAGTCAGGTTTTTGAAAGTCAAGTCACAAGTAGAATAAGATACTCTACTGACTTAAATTCGCATAGCCGTCGGCATAAGAGTTTGGCTTATCCAAGTGTCATAAGTAACAGCAACATAACGAGAGAATTACTTTTTGGTAAATTTAGAGTCAGTACATATATATTATTTACTTTCTGAATCAGGCATTGCATTTATCTTGTGTTACCCACGATTTTGAACTATGATTTCATTGTAAAACTTTTTCTGTAAAATGTTGAAATATAACAGTTGGCAATAAAAAACAATTTTGAGTGCTGACTTCGGATATTTAACATTTGCTCGTGAACAAATAAACTATTGTTTGCAGATGGTGTTGAAAATGGTAACAATTGACGTCATGCATCTCTGGCTATTGGTATTCAGGAAATGCATGACATCTTAATTTGTCTCTTATGAAAAATCATTTGAAAAAAAATCGGCTGATGTTGATGATAGATTTTGCTGTTTAAGTTGGCCATATTTAATGCTCTTGGTATTGGTATATTCTATGAGTTTATGTGCCAAAGAAAATATGGATTATATATATATACCTATATATATTTCAGAAAATATTTCTCTTGCTATTTTTTGACTAACCTAATTTAATTTTTGAGTGAGCTAATTTAACATTAATTTCTATATAATACGAATTAAAAATCAAAATTCAACTAAAAACATGTGATATCCTCCCTTTTTTTGAATTTTTTTTTACTAAGCGATATATATTTCATTTCTCTCAACTATATTAATTGTATAAGCAAAACAGAAAACTATTTTATTAATTAAAAGGAGTAATTCTATAAAAAAAAATCGAACTTTCGAACTTATTTACCATTTTTTTTCTTTTATAAATGATTGCTCCATATTTAACACTTTAATAAAATTAGTAATTTTAAATAGGCATTTTATACTATTTTTTATAGGAAAATTAGAACAGAAATTGAAATAATGAATAGAATTAAAATTTTCAATTTTCACTACAGTTTGCTAAAATGTACTATAAAAAGTATAAAAGGAAAATTATTTTAAGACGAATTTAATTTTATCTAGTTTCCTATTAAACATACTATATTTTCCTCTGAAATCAAATAATTAGAAGAACGCTGATTCTTCTGACTAAGAAAAAATAACAAGATTTTCACTTTTGATTTTAAGCAATGATTATTTTTGTAGTTTATTTATTTCTCTTCCCAGTAAGAAAGCAAAACTAAGCTCGCCCTAAAAATAACGAAAAGGTATAATACTGTGTCAGAGGTTCTATTCTGATGATTCAGGGCGATAACCTTATAATTCTCGTTTTTGTCTATATATGAAAACAAACAAAAGCATAAAGGAACTCTTTTGTTAATAATCAAAATAAAATAATATCGCATCAGTTCATTCAGGAAATATGTTATCAAAAGATAAACGATTTCTATTCATTCAACCGTGAAAATCTTGTTAGTATTTTTCTCTGTTGTTACAGAACTTTTTCAAAAATGAATTAGCTGCCTATGAAAGTGTAATTTTCAAACAGATGATACACGTTTATAAAGAAAGTTTAAAAAAAAAAGGGTAAAAAATGTGTCTAGTAATATATTTCCATGTTTAATTTTTGGTATTCTCTTATTGTGATCTGTGGATATTTTTTAGATCAGTATTCTTATTTAATAAAATTAGAAGTAATCGCGTTAACTTCGGAAAACATGATAATTCAGAGACTTTAATATTTCATTTAGTAATTCAAATTTTAACGTGAGAAATGTTAGGCATTTTTTAAATTTCAATTTCAAATTTAAATTCAATTTTCTTAACAAGAATAGTTTTTTTGCCACCCAATAAAGTTAATCACTAAAATTTTTAAAAGATATACTGTTCTCTTTAAACTTAAATTTTAAGTTAACTGTAATAACTGATAAGGTGAAATTTCATGGAATAATTTTTATAAATGCATGTTTTTTTCCCACGAATTTGTTATAAACTTGTTAGATATTAAAAAAAATATTTGACTTAAAATTCCATTCTATGCTTAGATTATTCGGGGATTAATAATGGAAATAATTTTGAAAATAAAATTTAAAAGACATACCATGTTATTCGAAACTGCTTTTTGACAATTAAATTAAGTAATTTTATTTAAATTGTTTCAAACTTCATGTGCATAAATATTTTTAAATGCATTTTACTTTATTTGCCATTTATATCCTTTTAATAAATTTATATAAATTTTTAAAAATTATATATTTATATTTGTTTTATAAATTTATACATGGATTTTTTATTTTCATGAAATATTCTTTAATTATAGATATCAGAAAGTTGTAGGATTTCATTGAACAATCTAAGACTTTTAGACAATATACTTGAATTTTATGTTGGATTTAGCAATCATTTGCCTATTGTTGGAATCAAACTATATTTTCGAAGTGTGGAGTTAATTTTATTCTGCCACTTTTTCGAGGAGAATAATAGGGAATAAACTGAAATTTCCCTCACTTTGCATTCGGAAGATAGAAATAAAAGATAATAAAACTTTACGAATTGGATTTGAGCACCTATTTCAGAATCAACTTGAGGTCAGGAAAATAGCACAGTGCTTATTGTATTAAGCATACAGTTTTAGAATTTCCAGCTACAATATGTGCTCTAAACTCTTCTGAAAAATTTAGACAGCCTTAGAAAATCGTAATATCATCCAACTTTGATTCCAAGCACTGTTAATTTCGTAGAAATCAAGATAAGAATTCATAGAAATCTAAGTAAATAAAGACCATTCTTGCTAAGTCAAACAAATATATAATTCAATGAATGAGACTACTTAAGGATAGAGTTAATGATTTTAACTGACATCTGAATCAATAAAATAAAAATGTTACTTTTCTGCGCGTATGGGAACATACCCACCCACACTATTTATTCAGGGGAAAAATATTTATATTAATTAATATTATCTCTTAATAAGAATTAACATGTGATTTTTTTTTTTTTTATAATTTAGAGCATTCTAAGGAGTACTTCAAGTCAAACTGTTTTATAAAATTGTTTAATTAAAAAATAATTCTGAAACATCATATAAAAATTATTAACTATTACTTCATAAATAATAGAACATTTTTATTAATTTTCATTTTTTATGGATAAAGTTCATAATTTCGTCATTCAGTAAAATATTTTATGTGGTCCTTGAAATTATTTATTGACTTAAAATTAATTTCGTTGACAAATAAATTTTCTTAGTAATAAAAAAATTCATCTTTAATTAATACATTTCAGTTTTACTTGAAATTAAAATATTTAAAGAAATATTTTATATTAAATAATAATTAAAAGATTATAATGCAACTTATGATTTATTGAATCCTCTCTCGAATGATAATATAATTCTGGATTCGAAATAGTGGTTCTGGATTCGAAAAACAACTGAATCTTTATGTGTTTTCATAATCGAAATTTACGAGAAATTATTCAATAGTCATTAACATTTTAATTTAAAATTTAACGAGTAGTTCTTCAATGGAGTAGAATGAAGTAATTCATTAAATTGTATCTTGTATTTTTAACGAGCATGGGAAATATTTAAGAAAAATCCACTACTAAAAATAATTCTAGCTTGTGAAATGTTTTGAATTTAAAATATTAAAACTGCGAATTTATAAAATTTACTTGTAAAACTCATTCATAAAAATTTACCATAGTTCAAATATATATCAATATAATTATTTTTTTAAATTTAAACAAAGCTGCTGCTAATGTTTAAAATTTTATGGTATTTCATTTAGAATATGAAAAAGAGCTGAATATCAGTATATTTGACCACGGCTAAGGGATATTAATCTATTTTAAATTGTTGCTTCATTCAGTTAGGACACTGATAAATTTATACAGTGAACTCTGTATTATCTGTTTTGCGTATTATTCAGAAAAACTACAATTTCTAATAAAGAATTAGTGTTCAATGCAAAGACACAAAAATTTTCGAATGATTTTCTAAAGAAGTAAATTTATAAATTTGTAAGAAATAACTTTATTATTTTGCAAGTAATAAGTATGTTTATGTTACCTATTGTGTATGTATGAATTGTTCAAGCGCATTTTTGTGTTAATTTTTTTCCCATATTTAATATATAATTTTGAGAATTATCTGTGATAACCGCGCCTCTCCCTGTTCGATAAATATTTTAGAGTTTAAAGGAGGCTCCAGATTCGAGAGAAGAACTGAACTTTTATATTTTTACATATAATTGAAATTTACGATAAATTATATATTCAATAGTCATTATCATTTTAATTTAAAATTTAACGAGTAATAAAATTAACGTAAGTTCTTCATTTGAGTACCAATAAAATTATTCATTAAATTTATAGTTTATATTTTAAAGAACATGAAAAATTGTTTATGGGATTTTTTAAAATTAATTTGTAATTAGAAAGATTCATTAATTTCAAGAATATTTTACTATTTAGAATCTCTTTAAATTCGAAACAAACTACGATACAAACTTCCGATTTTAAGTTAATATTTCAAACCATTATATTGTGTATGAACGGATCATTATTTTAAAAACAAGTAACATGATCCTCATTGTGTTTGTAATAAAATAAAGTCGAGAAATGTAGCCTTTAAAGTCCGATTCACTTATTTAAAAATTTTCAAGCAAATATCAAAAAAATTAATAAATTGAAGTATTTTATACTTCAGAATTTTCTTTCTATTTATGTAGAAATATTTTCATTACAGAGAAAGAAATTTAATTATTTTTAATTAAAATGTATAGAATGAAATATATACTGATACGTTGATGCCATTTTTGAGTTTTTGATGCTAAAAATTCATAAAATGCTTATGGGAGAAATTAATTCAGGCTATTTAGTGTTTGGAAATTTCTCATCAAATCTTCTTTAAAACACTCCATTAGCTAAAAAAAATCAACACAATAATTATGATTAACATCAATTATTATAAAATAGGCTAGGATACTTTTCCATTATATCCCCGTAGAATAATCGCCGCGACGACAAAGAAAAAATCGTAAATTACGATCGTAAATATTCCATTTGCATCGTGTATTGCTTAAAAAAGTTTATAGAAACTACTAAAACTAATACAAATATTTTCTATTTAAAATTTATAAACTAAATAACTAACACTTATTGGCGAAACTTATTTAAACGCCAATGTTAATTTCTGGCGGGAACTCTTAGTAATTGCATCCATGATAGATTGCGTAGTTATAAAATAATACCTTTTTTCAATGAAACAAAATTAAAAATACGGTCTTTTATTTACCTTTGGTGATTTTGTGTTTTTTATCGACAAAATTATTACTAATCTATCTTTTAAATCAAATAGCTTTAGCTTTGCTTAGCATTATCTTGTTTGATTTTGTTTATCACTCTTTAGTCAATTTTTGTAAAAAAAAAAAAAAAAAAAAATGAAAAAAAAGTTTGATTGGAATACATTTGATTTAAAATAAAATTTTGAGCCATTAAAATCATCATATAAACATTGTATTATTTTCGCTTCTCCGTAAGAAATGTGCTATTTTTTTACGATCATAAGCGGGTATAATGGAAAAGTACCCAAAATTGCACTATATGGGGTGTCCATAATGAGATTTAACTAAAAGAAGACCATATTTTGCCCTCTCTTAATATATTATCAGCTGAAATAAATAAATAAAATTATTAAAGTATTTAATGAGAAACTTTAGTTTAAGATTTTTATCAATAAATTTATCATATTCAGGCGTCATATTTACAAAAAGTCTTTCCGATGATCATTAATTAAGTCAATAACGATTTTTCTGTTGAAACTGATTACATAGTAGATTATTACATATTCAAACCATTTTGAAAACACTGAAAATTTGAATTTTCTGTAAACTAAAACTAAATCTGCGACACAACAGCCCATGTGGGCCGCCTGAGTGCCCATATCTGTTTTCACGTCAGTTTAACGCAAAACCCCCAGTGTCTAGTCCCCAAGCGTGCTTGGTACTCAGTTTATCGACCCACTCAAGGGATGAAAGGCGCCCTTACCCAACTCGAGGATCGAACATTAAACCTGTGCCTTAGAAGAGTGAAGCACTACCACTAAGTTATCAAGTTTTTGCAATTTCAATAAGGGTTTTATACGTTCGACGCTCCAAATTCTATAAAATTCTTCTAAGGAATATATTTTTTTTTCCTATAAAAAATAGAAATTTAAGGTATAACTATTTTTTCTTCTATTACTGTTAAGGTAAAATAAGTGGCTTAGAATTTAGCTTAAAGAATTTGGGTTATAAATTAAAATTAATGACAAACGAAGTTGAAGAAAGATATGCAAAAATTATAATACAGAAGTATATTTATCATACATTAACACAAAAGATGAACAGAAAATTTTATATCCAGTGCTGTTATGATAAAACGGAAATTTATATTTTTTTGTAATTCATTACATTTTAATTTAAAAAATTTAAATATTAATTTTTTTTAATTTGCTCTTAAATAATGTCACGTTATTTTAAAATATTAAATACTGTTAAATAAAAGTATATTGTTGCTAAAAGTTCGAATTAAACTATTTAATAATTTGAGTATGCGGAACTTTTAATTAAAAAAATGTGATGGCTCGAATTTTCGGATTTTAAGTATTTTTCAAAATGGCCCCATATTTAAAAATTGAAATATAATATTTTTACAATAAATGTATAGTATGTTGTACATTGGATTTCCTTCATTCTTTTTGAGTTGTAAATAAAAAAAGTTTTGTTAGTAATACAAGTCACAAAATTTATCTATTTTTGGAAAAATGATATATATTATAAATTAACTCTGTTATGGTACACTATAATTTATGGCTATGATTTATAGTCATACACAGAATTTTTAAATATTATTAATTACTGATTAAGCCATTATAAAACAGTTATTAATGATACTTAATAAAGAATGTTTGTTCTGAATATTGATAATTTTAATGTATCGAAGGTTTTTTAATTGTGAGTTATGTATAGTTTGGTTCTTATTTCATGTGGAAGTTTTAATAAGCTTCTGTTTCAAATTTTTTAGCCACTTTTTAATCAAAATTCTTAAATTAAGGCATATTTGCGAGTTTTTCAATTCAGAATAATTGCTCATAATTGCAAATGATAAATAGTTAGATTATAACCTAACTATTAGATTTTATATGCCGCCCAACTTGTCTAGTGGTCAGTGTGTCTGACTGCGGATAAGGAGATCCTGGGTTCAAATTCCGGCTCGGTCATGGATGTACTTTCTCTCTCTATCTATCCTGTCTTTGTCCTTTCCTTGTATGAATGAGGTGTGAATGGTTGCCTACCCTATAAACGGGTTCCTATGGCATGTGTGTACTGAAGAAGTCGGACTCCACACCAAATATGGTTTAGTTGGAAAAGTGGAGCAGCGCACCCCATATTGCCAGCCTAGCTAGCACACGACAACAACAACATTCGATTTTGTGTTTTAGTTATAAGCTTCAAAGTTTATATTAAACAATTTTTATTTACAGACTTCATGGTTTATGCAGTTTAAAACGGTTTTTTGTTTAAAAATATTTTTTCATTGTTTATTTCTTTATGATAAAAAAATGCTATTATTGTTTTACATTTTTTATTATATCGAAATGAAATTTATATATTACACTTAATTTTACATAAACCAGCTATAACGTATTAATAAATATTTTATATGAGTTGTGGGAAATTGTATCTAATTAAAGCTTCGTAAATTTTGTGTGGGGATTTAAACTTTAACTTAAACACTGGCTATTAAAAAGAAGATTTTGAATAAATTTGCAAAGAAATATATAAAATAGGAAAGGGATAAATTCATTCTTTAAATTCTTTTTCTTTTAAATTAAATATTCATTAATTCATTTTTCTTTTAAATTAGTCAAATACTATGTCAATAAATTTCTTTTACAATTTTATAAATAATTTTTCATATTTTTGTTTGTAAATAGTGTTTCAGCCAAAAATATGTATGTGACAATATATGTAATACAATATTTTTAATAAATTAATTAGCTGCAATTTTTTATTTAAATTGTGCAAATTACCAGCAAAACTTGAAATCTAGAATTTTATAGACAAATTTTGGTATTTTACAGAATGCTGAAAACTGGCCAGCAATGAAAGAAAAGTCACCAAATGTTATCGAATGAACTTGTTACCGAATGCCAAATGATAAGCGAGAGAGGTATAAAAATGCATTTCCGATTCCTTTCGAAATATATTTTGACAAAAAATAAAATTATGTACATTTATATATACGATTGTTGCTTTATTGGTGCAACAAGTAGATTCATATTTCATTTTGTTTTATTAATAAGCAAAACATTAACTTTATTTTATTTTAATTTTTCTGCGTATTCAAAAAAATATTTTGAATGGCATTCTTTTATTATTTTTTCAGAATAACAATTGGATTTTTGAGGAATGAGCATTTGTCAAATAAACGCATTATTACGATTTTTTTCATACTTTGTCTTAATAGCTTATGCCATTCTATAGAATGCCTTTGGGAAGTTTACAATATTTTCATATTTTATACTTTTTCTAAATGTCAAGCGATTTTATAAAATGCCTATTTTTTTTTTAATAGAATGCTGATGTTTCATACGTTGCCATTAATTTATATATCTTCAAGAAATAAGCACCAAATTTTGATAGTAAATAATGCTAAATGCAATAAGAATATATACTATGTAGGTTATAATTAAGGTATTATATTCGATAAATACTATTAAATAATAAAATAATACACCGTTAATTTATTGAGTTATTGCCTCTGACGTATTAGGCAAATTTGCGCAGACCATCAGCATAAAGTAACTTGTCGAACATCATAAGCATTAGTTTGTTGACCTCAGTTACATCGTATCCTAAGGCTCTGAGAGATATAGGACAAATTACTCATTATCATTCAATTAACGCGATAGAAACGTTATTTATCCCATAATTCTCCCATCCTACTCACAGCTTTTATTACATTATTTTATGGCGCGTCAATGGCTAAATACTAACTTTGTTTAGTTCAGTTTATATTTAATTTATAATAATTATTTTATTACTAAAATTTCCTTATAATAACCGATATTAAATTTCTATATTTATTCAAAAAGTTACATAAATCATTTAAGAAAGACTTTGCTAAGAAAATTTTTTCTAATTTTTTATTTTTGCAGCTTATTATTAGCTATGAATTTATTGCAAACTTTTAAATATCATAACTAAGCCCATATAAAACCCTCACAACTTTTTGAGAAAATATTAAAATTATAATATGGATACTTTAATTTTAATTGATTTTTCAAATGTAATAAAGAGTTAACAAATTTCGAATTTTGTAAATTCATATTACTTAAGTAAAAATATCAATTGAAAATATTGGTTAAATGAAATAAAACGCAGAGAATGTCACAAAGTAAAATAAAAATGACAATCAGAATAAATCTCGTCATTAACGTTAATTTTTAAAATTAACAGTATTTGAAATCATAATTCTTGATAGAATGATGAAATTTCTTCATTTTGTAATTTAAACAAAATGTTCAAACCGAAAACTGTACGGTTAGATTATCCTCTACAGCACTTTTGTTTGTAAAAGAAGAAAATTTTTCCATAACTATTACTGATTTTTCTTTGTGATATTGACAAGAGTTGGTTGTATTTTAATGATAAATAGATTGCTCAAGTTGTCATCCCAAATGAGTACGAGATTTCTTAAATATGCAAAAATCACAGAATATATAAGACTATGTAACATAACACACTTCTACCTCTCATTATTTTATTTATTTATTTATGTTTTTTGGAAAACAGTAAAATAATAGGCTAAGAATTTTTCAACATGTACTTAAATTCGAAAATTTACGAGAAAATTAATGATTTGATTCTACGTTTTTAGACAAATAGATTTGTTATGAAATAATAATTTAGCGAAAGTGATATTTCAGTGTTAGAAATAGACTTAATAAATAATTTAATTTCAAATTTAATTTATAAGTACATATGTATATCTCAATACATATAAAGCATGTAATAAGTATCATTTCTATTGAGTTTGTACAAAAGAGTTGGAAGTGAATTGTAGAATATATTCATAAATTTCTTTTATTCAAAGCGCAAAATCATAATATAATTAAAATGGAGAGGAAACTGCTTAAAGATGATAAAGAGAAAATAGCTCTCTGTTTAGACTCATGCATTTAAGAAAATTTTCTACATGCATTATCAATGATGGTTGGTAATTCATTAGAAATTAAATTCCTTGAATGAAACCATATTGATATAAACTACTAAGCAATCTAAATCTTTTCTATCCAACGCTTCCTGTCTTTCTATAAAACTAATTTATGCTTATGATTGTATAAAATCACTGCGATAACATAAACTTTCAACAAAAGCAGATGTTCGTGTCCATAGGTCTGTCATAATGATGCCAAGATAAGTGTTAAATGCCTATTCCAAATGTTTTAAACAGCATTGTTCGAAACAATAATCACCTACTTAGTTGAAAGTAAATTGTGTGTCGCAAAAGAACATTGCCGCAATCGGTAGGGACCACTAAATGATTCGTGATTAATCTATAATTCATAATTTTTCCTTTCCTCATTCATTTTAACAGCCTACATTGACATGTTGCCATGTTCCATTGCCTTCTCATGTACTTCAACATGTCTTCCTCTTATTTACTTTTCTCTTTTAAAGCGAGTCAGCTGAAGAATGAAAAAGAAATTCTCTTAGAAATAATTTGTAAGCAACAATCACTGGGTCAGTGGGTTAGTGAACTGTCTATTTACAGCGCCACCTTCTAGATGGGAGAAGTGATTGTCTTCCCGAATATGTTTTTTTCTTTTTTTTTGCTCATCAGAAAAATCGTCTGCTCGCAAGATAATAAAGTATAGAAAGTTTTCTATTAAGTTCTACTTTTCCGATTCGTTTCTCTTGTTTCTCCACAACTTTTGCAGTTACCTCTGAATAGAAGATGTTACATCAGAACGAGTAAATCGGTGAGTGGTTTGTGCAGAGTACTCCATGGGTTTCACCAGGAATATTGGTTTAGAGATGAGCTCAATCTTCGCGCATCAATTTTACGAAAGGTATAGCTTCTTCATATTTATTAAATATAAAGTGTTAAAAAATTGAATTTTAGTAAATTTTTTTGCTGAGGTAATCTGTTTAAAATATTTATGTATTGAGTTTTAAAAATTTGTAAAGGAGTTTTCTTTTAATTTTATTTTGTTTTCATAAGTTTTATGATGTAATAAATTGATAATAATTTTTAACTTTATAAATTCTCATATACTTAAAAAAAATCAAGGTTTCATATAAAAACTTAGCAATTTTTTACTATATTACGATATTATATATATTTAAAATATGAGAATTAATTTAAATATTTTATGTTAATAATTTTAATGTATTCTTTTTGTTGTGCATATGGGGACATTCTTAAAAATGTAATTATTCTTTTATATAAATTCCTTAAAAAGGAGTTGAATTCAATTCAACTTATATATATATATATATATATATATATATATATATATATATGTGTATATATATATATATATATTTATATATATATATATATATATATATATATATATATATATATATATATATATATACATATATATATATATATACATATATATATATATACATATATATATATATATATATATATATATATATATATATATATATATATATATATATATATATATATATATATATATATATATATATATATATATATATATATATATATATATATATATATATATATATATTGGAAGCGAGTACAAAATTTCCGTACATTTATAATTATAAATTAATTTCAGAATAAATTTCAAATTTCTAACAAAATTTTAGAAAATTTTTATAGCTAATTGTTTCCTAAATTTAAAACTATTTTCTGTAATTTTTCCAATAGAGAAAATTTTCTTTGTGGAAACAAAATACAAATTTAAGAATAAATGAAAAAGAATAAAATAAAAGGAGGGATGTTTTATTTTTGCCATTTTTATCGTAATTAATTTTTATCAACAAATTTACAACTTTTTCACGCAATTAAATTGTAGATTTTGAGGAGTTATATTAGGAATCCTTCTGAAATTTTTTATTGAGACCTTTTTCAGAAAAAAGAATTAAAAAATAATAACCATAGAAATTTATATCATTATTATGTTACGAAATAAAGGACTAAGTGAAGGACGCGTGTGTGTATCTTTTTTTAATTGTTGAAATTAAAACTCATCAAAATGAAAAGTTGAACAAGACTCTGAAATGTAAAATATTCCAATGCTATAAACTTAATTTTTATCTGTGCGAAAATTGCTTTTATTAAAAAGATGCATTTTTGAACGAAATATGTGTATGTGGACCTTTTAATTCACCATAAATTACTTTTATACTAAAATCATATATCTTTAAAAGGAATCATTGATAAAAGAGTATTAAAATATATTTTAAAACTCTTCTTTATGCAAATATAATTATCTATAATTTTGTTTATTTTTCACAAATCTAAAATATTTATGAAAATATTTTTCACTCAAATCAAATTTACCAAAATAAGTGAGTTGATAAACTGTTTCTTCATGTATATTAAATAAATTTTATTATCAGTGTTCTAATAATTGGTTCGAATTTAATTTGTTTTTAAAGATGTAATTTACAAAAGTAGATTATTGGAATCAAAATTTGGGATATTTTATTTAACAAAAAAATTTAATAAATAATAATGTATTATAAAAATATAATGTGGTCTTCTGGCGAAAACTTCAATAGATTTATTAAAAATATAATCACATAAAAATCAAAATAATACCAATAAGCATTGTGAATAATTGTTGTTCAGGTAAAAAAATAAGTTATAGTGTGACAAATGTAAAAGTAGTATAGTGCAAGAGTAGAAAAAATACATTCCAAAAATTGTGTAAATTTAAAAAAAGAAAAATATTAATATATTTTTTATGTTTTTAATGATAATAAGGATAATTCCTTGCATTTTAGAAGTGAGTTATCCTTAATAAGAATCTTTTCAAGGATAATTCATTGCTAAAATATAGTTTAAGCTAATGGAATTTTGAATTTAAAATATAAGAATTATGAATTGATAAAATTCGTTTGAAATATTCACTTATGAAAATATATTGATTAAAAAGCATGTATACACGAATGTTATTTTTTATTTAACTGAAAGCCTATGCATTCTCAACATTATTTTACTCTATTTATATCTCCGAAGTTTTTTTAACATAAAAAAGAGTTGAATATCAGCATATTAATCCTCAAGTAAGGAATATTTGTACACATATAAACCGTTGAATTGGAATTTTGATGAACTTGTACCGTAGACCCTCTGCTATTTTCTTTGAGGATTATCAGCTATATCCAAATCTAAAAAAATTCAACTTAATAAAGAGAAGTATTTCAATGGAGGAAAAAAAAACGAGTTTTGTGAGTTTGTAAATTTGTAAAAATGAATAATTTTATTATTTTTTAAGTAATTAATATGTTTATAGTACCTACTGTGGGTGTAAATTGTTTTGTTGCATATTTGTAATAATTTGTTTCTTTTCTTCATAATTTTGTGGATTATCCACTCAATTCGGCGAATAATATATCTGTAGTTTACTATATAATGAATCTCTTTCCTTAAAATTTGTGACTTCACTGATTTTAAAAACTTCTTCTGAGTTAACTGTATATGAATTGAGCGTAGTCTTCATTCAACAAAGGAAGATAGATGTGATTTAATTTTTTATGAGAATCTGTTGAACGAGTGTTTTGAAATTTTCTGGTATTTCTGTCTTGGAACATATGAATGTGGTTTTTTCCATAGTTTGTGAAAAACTTTTTCGAGAGGCAGAAAGCAACGATATTAGAAAAAAATACCTTATTATGTATCAAGGTTGTCCAAAATGATACAATGATACAAAATGATTTGATTAGGTAGGGCTAATTAAAGTATGTAATTAGCAGTTTTTTTTGTACTGCATTATTATTTATTGTCTTATGGGTGAGTGTAAAAATTCTACATTATTGTTTGTTTAATTTGTTGGTAGAAACTAAAAGAAAAGATCTGTCTCAAATGGTGGTTTTAGAAACTATAAACTCAAACAAGCAGCGTATTTTTTCAGTAAAACAATTACTAAAAAATTATTAACATACTACGAGGAAATTTTGCGGGAAGAAAAAAAACTTTGAACTAACAAATTAAAACAATGGTAGATTTTGTAGATTTTATTAAACATTTTTTTTTAATTATCTACTTTCGTCTCTGTCTCCAATTTTAAAAAAAAAACTTGTAAGTATATATATGCTAAATTATTACCCATTACGCCAATGTGCACGAATTCGATTTATGACTCAGAACATATCGCTCTGTTCCATCGATCCTGTAAATTCGGGGTATTATTGTATTGTATTATATATATTGGATAAGCACATTTGTGAACAAATGTTTTCCATTTTGAACATATTCAAATTAAAATATCATCAGTATAATTTAAGTAAATAATGCGCATCTATAAGACTTGCTTTTTGGTGGCAATTTCAAGATTTAATCCTAATGTAGATAAGAGTAGTTAACAAATAGGAATAATTTCCAGAAGAAATGTCGTTGCTTTTAGGTATTTGAAAATGTAATTTTTTAGACCGCTTCATTTCTACTGATGCGGTGTTTGCGTTTATTTAAAAAATGAAAATAGTCAATTTAAGTTTTCAAAATAGACAGAAGATAATTATAAATTATTAAAATGGTACTACTCAATAATGTCAAGATATAAAGATATTGAAATTATATCCCCAGATTAAAGACGGATTACATAGAAAGAATATGTACTTGATTACTTGGCAGACTTGGAAAATATTCAGATTTAATTCAAATCAGGTTTGTGTGCTTAAATGTTTTAATTTGTATAAAAAAGAATCCTATTTTGAAATTCTTTTATAATGTATGGTTTGGTGTAATTATTTATTTGCTTTTATAGCACATTTTTTTCCTTCATAAATTGAAGATGATTGGACGAAATTTTTATGGGATATTCTTTGTAACATAATATTGGGATTATGCATACAGAATTTTCTTAACGAGTAAATAATGGTTACTGACTAAATTGAAGTAGAAGACAGTGTCTTCCAAATCATGTTTAGAAGAAGTGGTCAAAGGTCGTCAATTAAAATCAAGATTGGCCATAATAAAAATAGTTCACAATATTATTGAGTATTATCTGAAGCCTATGAGAACCATGGATAGAATGCGTTATCACTTAGGTTAGTTAAGTGCTTGTCATAGTTATGCACTGAATTGTATCTACCTCGACTGACACCACAATGACGCATTTCTGCAACTAATAGTTGCAATGATAAGATATGGGTTTGATCTTAAGAGTCTGAATTAAAGCCTCAATTTGATGAATGTTATCAACAAGGTTCACCACATTCATAAAAACTATCGAATGAAAGTAATACCACATTTTTCAGAAACCCATTCAAATGAGAGCAATGTTAACTGTGACAAACGACTACAAAGGTGACACAAAAGCTCATATGTTGTACGTCAAAGAAAAACTGTCAGTGCAGACTACCATTGCCGATTTCTATCGCACCATCTGCATCCGGATATACGGAGCAAACTGTCATGTTTATTTAAGGATAATCTCTCTATCATATTGTATAACAATACTTATTTCAAGTTACATAAAATGAAATTGCTTTTATAGATGATGGTTTTAAGAGATATTAAAACACCTCCATACTTATCTGATAAAAGTCCTTGTGACAACGAACACTTTCCTTAATTGAGAGTATCTCTTCAGAACATCAACGTCCAGACATCTCGTTTGTGATTCGAGTAGCATGGCGTCCCACCGCTTACATCAACAATATTTTTCCAACAACATTCAATGGCTTCCTTATTTATATTAAAAGATACGAGACTTGTGATGGTGAAGGAAGGAATAAATATAATTTTATTAGCAAATTTATTAAAAGTCATTTCTTTGGCATGATCTCGTTACTTTATTTTAACTCTCATATAAAATCAAAACACATGTTGCAATTTTCTTTCGTGTGCTCCAGTTGCTTATTTTTTTAATGAAAGATAATTTCTTTGTGGTAAAAGTTTTGTTCAATATCATTGAAATTTCCTTTAAACATTCAAAAACATGCTTATATTTTATTCATTCATAAAAAAATTACCTGCTTGTTTATGAAGCGAAAATTCAGCTCTATATATCACAGTACTACTTTCACCATATTCTTTTTACTTTTATTACTACTGATTTTCAATTTAATTTTGGCACAAGTGCCGTATAATCCATGATGCCAAATTCTGAGATTGGCGATATTTTGGCGTATTTGCTTATGTATCTGGCAACCTCGTTAATATTACGTCATACATAGGAAGACTTATAAGAATTATGCAGAAAATTCTATTTTGGTAACCCTAGTATTTACGTCATCGCGCACGTCACGAATCGTGTTATCTTGGCAACATTTCTTCATCGCCAAAAGAATTCAGAATTTGGAATCATGGATTATACTGCACTTGTGCCTTAATTTTTTTAATCTTTGTGAGAAATGTTGAACTTTTTATGTGAGGATTTTATTTTTTCAACATATTTTTGAAAAATTTTATTCGTTTAGTTTTGTTTTACATCTTTACAAATAATTTTTTATTGATATCTATGCATACTAAATGGCTTGATAAAAGTCTCTCCGTTATTTTTATTAAAATTATCCAATATGATGTGTTAAAAAAACTAATGTCATATTTATCAATACATTAACTTATTTAATGTACAGGTATTTTTTATCAGTATTTAATTTTTGCCTTAATTTTAAATAAAGAAGAATTTCAATCACACGTTAATTGTTTGAATTGTAAATTTACACATTACAATGAAATTTAAATATAGACATGTCAAGGCAGTCATTGTTGGAGCTTTGATATTATACGCATTTTCCTTTAAGAATAATGTCTCTCCAGTTAAGATTAACATGTTGTTCTAACAATCTTGTCATTACGATAGTTTAATAAGATAAAACACGTTGATTCAAAACGTTACATTTATTATACATACACAAACACTAATTTAGACATTTTCAACACATTTAAAAGTATTCATTTTACATCGACGGGGAACAGAATTTCTGCTTCCCTAGTCATCAAAAGCAACTCCTCTCCTGACTCGAGCACGAATACCGCGATTATGTCTCCGTGTCGCCGCGCCCGACAGACAACAAAAGCAAAAGTGCTTGGTTACAGTTAACTACCTGGTTTTCACCGCTGTCTTCACTCTGTCTTCGATCAAAATCCTTAGATCAGTAGCCTTTTCCATTAAACACACACATGTAATTACAGGAATGATGCTTGAATCTTCGAAACAACAAGTTAAAGGTTGCTCCCATTGGACCACGTGTCTTCCAAAATATCTATAAAAATTCGATGTCAAATTGTAAAGGAGGTTGTTGCTGTTGTTGTCGTGTGCCAGCTAGGCTGGCAATATGGGGTGCGCTGCTCCACTTTTTCAACTGAGCCATATTTTGGTGTGGAGTCCGACTTCTTCAGTACACACATGCCATAGGGACCCGTTTATAGGGAAGGCAACCATTTACAACACATTCATACACAGAAAGGACAAAGACAGGATAGATAGAGAGAGATAATACATCCATGCCCGAACTGGAATTCGAACCCAGGACCTCCCTATTCGTAGTCAGAGACTCTGACCACTAGACTATATATATATATATATATATATATATATATATATATATATATATATATATATATATATATTTATATATATGCATATATACATATGTATATATACAGCATTTTTTGTAGATATTCGAAAAAATACTTAAAAAACTTAATAAGGAAAATGTATAATTAAAGTTGTAATTTTTGTCACATTTACAGGATTGTAAAATGATTTCGATTATTTTTAAAGAAAGAAGTTCTTTTTTGTAAGAAAATAATGTTACTTATAAAGGGGAAAATATTTTTTTAGAAGAAAAGTTTTTCATATTTCAAATTCATGCCTAAGAAAAGAAAATTGTACAGCTTTTGAATAAATGTTAAGAAAGTTGTAGAGATTTTTAGTAAATATTAAGAAAATTGTAAAACTTTTTTTATGTTTATTTACCAAATCACAAAAAGATTTGGACTCACAACTATCTTAAAAGTTAAACGAAGCTATATAAATCCATAAACACTCTCCTCACGATCATAATCAGATAAATTCCAAACTTTACTGTGTGAAACCTGTTTTATGGATTCTGTCACGAAAGATCAAAGATTCAAATGTCTTGAACTGATATTTATTTCTGTAAATGGTCAGAAATATTTTTCCTTGTTTTTCTTGTCAATTTTACTCGCTAAAAAACATTTCCTTTCCTCGCTAGATATAAGATAGAACTGTATAAAAGTATATCAAGAAGAATCAGAATAATACCCAATCAATTTATGCAAAACTATAAAAGCATTTTGACATATAAATGTGGGAAAAAATATGTAAGCTAGAAATATATGAATGTAATTTAATCTTAAATATGCAGAATCTTTTCTTTATAATCCATTTTTCTTCATTAAATATCAACATGTCTACAATAAGCAAATACAAGTATGTACATGAAAAAAATGAAGTAACATAAATGTGAAGTTTTATCATATTTATCCCACACACGCATTTTTATCACGGAATATATTGTGGGAATAATATTTTCTAGATTCCAGAGGAATAGAAGAAAGGGAATGTTTCATATTCCTTCTGCGTTAAAATGTACCACAGAACGTGCGTAATATGACTTACTGGATGATCCTTAGGTTGTAATTTTCTATAATATTCAGGTAACAACTGTCTATAGATTCTGAAATTTCACTCATTTCTAAGTTGCTAACGTTAGGTTTTCCTTTTTGGCAAAAATTTTAAAACATTAGTGAAGAAGCTATTTTGTAATTGTTGTGCTCAGAAAAATATATATTTGATGGCCCCAATAACAGAGTTATTCACCATATTTTAAAACTATTGAAAATAGAGGTATTTGTGCCAGAAAATTTGGCAACAAATTGAATAATGAAGAGATTATTTTAATTATTTTTATTATTTTAATAATTTAATATTTTATTAATAAGACTTTTTTCTTGAAGTAAATTTTAATTTATAAATATTTATTCATTAAAATCACAAATTATATTGTGAATACTTGTCACTAATATAAGTTGTATTATCAAAAATATATTTTAAGAGTTTTAGAAGTTGAAACTGATCTTCCCTCAATTTTTATAAATTAATGTATGTACATATATATATGAACAACTCATTCATATTTTTACATATATGAAAGGAAGCTTTTCTTTTTAATATTATACTGTCAATATATTTGTCCCTTTTTATGTTTAAATTAAGATAGAGATAATCAGATAGTAATTATTTCAACTGGTTCATAGAAATATTGAATTTAAACATTTTCAATAATTCATATAAACGTTTGCTCAAAATAAACAGGGTAATATGGATTCATTGAAATAAACTAATTAATCTTTCAAATTAAATATCACTTTAAAAAATAATGGAATTAAACTCTTTTAAGGATTGAGTATTTTATTTCTATCTTTTAAGAATTGGAACTTCATTTCTATATATGGATTCATTGAAATAAACTTGTTAATTCTCTTCAAATTAAATATTATTTAAAAAAATAAAGAAATTCTCTTTTAAGGATTGAGTATGGAAACTCTTTTAAGGATTGAGTACTTTATTTCTATATTTTAGAGTTTTTTAAATTTTTTACCAGTCGTCAAAGGATGCAGAATAATTTTGCATTATTTAACTACTTTTAATGTTTCAAAGAATCTACATATGAACTTTTTAGTTATGTAGATACAAAACCACATGCATTGATTATTCTTTAAATTGAATTTTTTCATTACAATCAGTAAACACATATGTTTCAACCAATCAGATTCAATTGGGTGTGTGATATAAGATATTCTTTTAAAGTTATATGTTATTTAAATATCTACACACAGTGTTCATAAAAACTTTTCGGTTGGATTCTAGCAGAGCCCACACCCTTGGCGTGAATGATTTCGGTTGGCGATAATTGTTGCTTGCGTCAGTCGTGATAACCCTACTTCGATACACTAGATAAGTTAAGCCAAACTATTTCCGGAATTTCGTTCTGGCTTTGCACTTTTTTCAGTTTGTCACCAAGAATGTGGGCTCTGTTAGGATTTTATCAAATTTTATTTTTTTCGATAAAAATATCTTCTATTTAAATGAGAAAAAAACGGAAACATTATAGTTGTACATGAATATTTATGTTTACAGAATAATGTTTAATCAGGAAAAAAAAAATTTCTCCTTTACCTAACATTATTTTATAAGAAAATTTCACATTTCATGTTCGCTGAAAGTGAAAATGTTTTTCCTATCGTAATTGAAATAAACTTATTCACACAGTTTAATATTTTATAATTAAAATGTTGAACAACAAAAAAAATTTAAATATTTTTATGCAATGAGTTTAAAACAAGAACTTAATTTTTAAAATTTATTTTTAAGCAAAAAAATATTTGAAATGCTTGAAAATTTTACTTTTATAATCAAAATTAGAATGTAAAATTTTATGTTTTATCACAGAAATATTAAGAAAAACCTTATGCGCTTTTAAAAATTAACACATTTTAAACATTTTTC
This sequence comes from Latrodectus hesperus, assembly GCA_037975125.1. Lineage (NCBI taxonomy): Eukaryota > Metazoa > Arthropoda > Arachnida > Araneae > Theridiidae > Latrodectus > Latrodectus hesperus. Next base: position 13,564,090 of record JAJQOW010000014.1, on the reverse strand, counting down.
AATAAAATTCTAAGACCTCAATAGTTAAGAGGTCTTAGAATTTTAACAAAACTTTTTTTTTCACTTTAGTTAAATCTGATGTAAAACTTTATGGGTAAAATTCTGATATTCTTTACGGCCAATTTTCTCTTTTTTTCTAAACATCGTAACTGGAATTTTAAAGTAAAATACTTGAAAATATGGATTTTTGAAAAGTTTTTATATTTAGTAAGCAGTGACTTAAAAATTTAATGCTATGCAGTTTTAAGTTATTTAAACTTTTCATAACCAAAAGTATCATAAAATATTTTTATCATGAAAATTATTTTAATTTAAAAAATTTTCATTAACTTTTAAATTCATGTTGAGGATGAAGAAAATTCTAATCTTGTATGCAAAAATAATATATTGCATAACAAGAAAATAGCCATTCTTTCCTCTTTTAAAGGATTACAATAAGAAATCTTTAAATAACTCTGTTTCTACATTTACATATAAATTTCATTTAAATTATTTAATTTAAAAACTTACAATAATTTGGGATTGTCACTTTGCCATGCAAAATATGTCTAAAACAATAAGCACTTTTATGAATATTATAATTTGATTAACCACATGATAGTTAGGAAAAAATATTCTAAAGTTGAATATATTTTGTACACATAGCTAAAATTTCATATATTTATTTGGTTTTTAGTGTAGTTTTTTAAGCCAATAGGCAGAGTTTTAATAATTCATTTATAAAATTAAAGGTATATATTCATTTAAATTTAGCCAATTTAAAATAATTATATTTATTTATGTACACATATTGTATATTATAATATATTTCTAAGACCCACCGAGTACATGTGATATATATGCTAGTTAAATTTGTGGAATCAAAAGATCAACAAATACACATACACATATATACGAATATTGTTGGTGTGATAGCCTAGTGGTTAGGGCATCGCCCTTCCTTCCGGGTTCGATTCCCAATGCTGTCAAAGTATTCAGCACATGCGATATACGTGCTTGTTAAATATGTGGAATCGAAAGTCCTGTGGTCGGTCATTGAGCAGTTACCATGAGTGTAATTGTCAGGAGAAATTTTCTCCCTTTCCAGATCAATGTCAAAATTGAGGGATGGATCCTCTGGTGGTGCCATCTATCGGAGAAGTTTTGAGCAAAGTCTTACTTTCACCTTCTTGGTGCTCTGGTTAAACGAAAGACGCAGCCTATACTGACTTAAATTACATTTAGCTGTCGGCAGAACGAGTTTGGCTTATCCAAGTGTCATAAGTAACAACAACAACAAATAATATAATATTTATATTTTCAATAAAATTAGTATTTAATATATTTACTTAATTTTTATATTACTTTTATATTCCGAAAGGGCAACATATATTTATATTATTTACATAGGTATTTTATGCTATTTACTGCAAATTCAATGGCGTATTAAATTGGTTTTTGTGATAAAGTATCTCAAATTTTAATGTATTTTCTAAACTGAATAAACGATATTTAATTTGTATTTCACAGTGTAATTTATTCTAGTATGAAATAAGCTATTTCTTATATATAAATTTATGTATGTGTATTGTTTTCAGACCAATCATTATCTTCATTGCATGCATTTTCGTCACATGTGGAAGTATAGTCTCTTTTTCGTCTGAAGACTCCTTTGGAGTTCAAGTCCTTCATCAAAATACTAGTCACGAGCGCTTTCCTAGACAAGCAATTTTCAAAGGTAGCGGAGAGTCACCTACACTAGTACCTTTGGTATCAAGTCTACCGCATATTTCTTCAGCAGAACTTGGACAAATAGTTGATAGAGCGGTGGAAGAAGTTGGCAAAAGACTTATTTCTCTAGAACAGCAAATATTTACGCATGGTATTATTTTTTTTATGCTTTTCTGATTATCAAATAGAGCTAGTATAAAAAATAAATTCTTTGGGGCAATGGTAATTTAATGGTTAAGGGATCGGCCTTCCATCCGGAAGGACGAGGTTCCATTCCACAAAAGAACCATCGAGTACATGCGATATACGTGCTCATTAACCCTTTGGAATCGAAAGTCCTGAGATCAGTCGTTGAGCAGTTACTGTGGCTACAATGATCTGGTGAAAATTTCCTCCCCCTTCAGATCAATGTTAAAATTGTAAGAGTGGATTCTCTGGTACTGCCATCTATCGAGGAGTTTAGAGCAAAATCATACTTTCACCTTTCTCGGTGTGTTTTGGTGAAACGAAAGATACACCCTATTGACTTAAATTCCCTTAACCAATGACATAGCGAGTTTGTCTTGTTCAAGTCTCATAAGTAAAAACAACATAAATCCTTTTCCCTTACTACGAATGCTAAATATCACAAATTTATTTTGAAAAATACAAATATTTAGTTTTATTTATTCTACTAGCTTATCAAGTGTGAACATATGTCATTTTTGTAATTATGACTTGTAAAAATGTTGTCCTTAGTGCAGCCAAATAAACAGTATGATTATTTTTGAGATTTGTTGTTGTTGTTGTTGTCGTGCGACAAGTGCAAAGAGAAAAGAAAAGGTAAAAAGGACAAGTTATATGGGACCAAAGGCATGGAGCACTGCCCTTGCCATATCTTCAGCTTTTCCCGTATAGAGGGTGTCATGGCAGCAGTTAGGGTGTAGTATGCTGAAGAGGGTTGAGGCAACAGATATGCAGTTAAAGAGATCCAGTAGAACTCATGTGCATTGCCTGCATTCTGCGTATGTTCTAGATCCATCGGGCATGATTTTCATACCCCTCATGTGCCCAGTCCGCATTCAGGTTGTAAAATTGGTGAGGTAAAATTAACCAGGGGTTTAAATTAATACAATTTCAAATTATGTGAAATGCAGTTTGAATTTTAATCAACAAATGATGTGAAAGTTTATAATTCAAAATAAATTTTTTACAGCAAATGGTATTTATGTGAGTTTTAATTGAAAATAACTTTTATTTTTACAATGAAAAATTTGTTTTGACTTTCTTTTCTTCCTTATTAAATTGCTGTAAATTGTGTATTAAATTGCTGTAATAGATTTTGTAATCCAAAAAAGTAACATTTTAATAATATTTTTTACATTTTCTTAAACTATATTTTTGAAATTACATCAAACTTTATTCAATCCCCATCATTAAAATATTTATTATTTCTAATTAATGAATATATGCTGTTATTACAATATAACACTATTTTCATTTTGAAATCTTAATTAAAAAACATTGATTTGATGAATTACTTATATTTATTTTACAAATCATAAATAATAAATAATTTTAACAATAATTTAATAATCATTCTAATTTTTAAGACAAATTCTTATTTATCTAAAAAATAATATATTGTGACCAAAAGTCGAAATAGTATTAATTTGAATCATATAGATCATGTTCAACGTATTATAGATATTATAAGTAATTACAACCGAATTAATGAAAAAAGTATAATTAATCTAATTAAAATAAATAATCAATTAATATAGCATGATTTAAAAAATTTGATAATTCATAAAATAAAATTATGATTTCGTTTAATTTCTTTAGAAATGCTAAAAAATTTTTCCTTGATTAAATATTAAAGACATATAAATGTGAGCCTAAATTCAGAAAATATATTTTAGTTAATACAATTTAATTTCCTAGCTAAAAATTATTTTATGGTAAAATTCTTTTTTTTTTTAAATTTTAAAATAAAAATTTCTATTTTTGAAGGTATAGTGTTAGATCCAATCAGCCCATCATGGTTTGCAGCCGCGTCAGCGAAAACAAAGGTGGCCGCCAAAAATGTTTCGAGAATGGCTCTTGTTTCAGAAGTTGCAACGAAACTTCTAGCAAAACAGTATGATTTTTCTTTATAATCTATTTGAAAGTACAATTTGAATGATAATATCCTTATATTTTATAAATGAAATTCTCTCGTGTGCTGTTTTACTTTAACTTATTGAATGCACAAACATATTGAATTTTCAAATAAAACATAGTTATAAATGTAAAATAATTTATTTTTATAATTATGTTAAAACTTTTGTAAATTAATTACTTATCATTTTTTAGACTTGAAATTCCATTTGGTTTTAAAGGTAGAAATATGAATTATTTTTCCTTTATTTCATATAAACTATGTATCCTTGCTTGATTTATTTGAGGTCCAGGTAGTATTTTACGAAAAGTAATTATAAATTTAAAATTTCTGTTCTCATTAGATTCGTATTTTTATTTATTTATTTATTTTTTTGCGTTTATAACATATTATTTTCCTTTTCCAAGAATATTAGATTTATTGATTAAGGTTAATAAAAAAAAAGTAAAATATACGTATAAAAAATTATCTGTTTGATATTAAAATGTACAAATCTAATCCTGGTCTAAATTGTATTCTAATTAAAATCAATTTATTTAACAAGGAACTATGTAAACCAAAATATTTTTTATCATCTAGTTTAAAGTTATCTATTTTAAATATATTTTAATTTAGGGCATAACATGTGATTCCCAATTTATAAAAATAATTATAATTCAATAATTTGAATAATATTTCATTGAGCTTAAAATTCTAAAGTCAAAGTTTATGACGATAAATATTGATATTTATTCATTCATTGCAATAAATAGCGGAGAAGCCCGGTGGCTTAGTGGCAGCGTTTCACGTTTCCAAGGTGAGTTTCGAGTGCGGGGTTCGATCCTCAAGGTTGGCATGGCCAACTCAACTATTCTTCCCTTCAGTGGGTCAGTAAACTGAGTACTGCCCATGCAGGGGAAATAAACACTGTTGGGGTCTTACTTTAGGTTGACCACTTAAGTGGGATATATACTTCGCACCTCGGTCGTGGAAACAGTTATGGGTACTTGAAAGGCCTTGGCCCACATTCGCTGTCGTGCCACGGAGTTTAGTTTAATAAGCAGTGGAGGGCTTTTTTAACACGGGTAAATTTTTTAACATTTAATTTTGAATATTAAAAAAATTATCCATTTTCTACTAAAACGGTATTTTGTTATTAATTTTTTTAATAAAATTACGATTTCACAATTAAATATCAGTAACCCCATTTTATACTACATAAAACTTATTCTTGAAAGATGTTATTCTTGAATTTATTCTTGGATGTTCCTTAGAAATATATAAGTAAAATGATTGTAGAAATAAATTTTTTTTATGTCAGTTGATTATTAAACATAAAATAACTAAGCTTCCTTGTACCTAGCCCCGAGTTAAGCTCTACCAGTTAGACAGAAGCAGCCGGGTGGTGTCCTCGTGATTTTGAAACAGGGATAAAGCACAAGACCCCCAATACTTATCATGCCTCTTCAAGAGATATAATTTCACTTGGAGGACATTGCAACATATTTAACATTTCCCAGTCATCTTCAGTGAACACGACGAATCTTCGGTTAAGCCGGAATTCAAGCTCACTCCTCTCCGATAATGAGCATTACGGCCTTACAAATCGGGCCACCGTGGAATAACAATAAGAACTGTGCAAAACCAATCGAATTAAGTAAAAGCTTAAAGATTCTAATTAATATTTAATGACTTCCTTGCTTACGACTTTCCTTTCGATTCATCAATCTTATTTTCTAACATAATAATGCGTATTTGCAATGTAAAAGCAAGCACAAAAATACATAAATAATTAACAAAATTACAATTACTGTGACACTTACTAACCAATATTCGAGCATGGATGTTTGTAGTGGTTCGAAATCCACTTTAAACCGTAGGTTCCGGTCTAATTAGCCCTCGTGTGCAAAAAATGACCCCGTTGAATGACAAACAAATCAAACCTAACCAATATTCATTTTTTTACTTACTAAATTTTAAGTTTTTTGTTTGCATTAGTTGGAGTTTAAAGAGAATAATAGGGAGAAAATATTTCTCATCACTATATGAGTCATTATTTCAAATAAATGTGTAGTATCTTTATTTGAAACAATTACATATATCATAATGAGAAATATTTTTGGTGACTTAGAAGTATTCATGGTGTGAACTTATACTGCTGAATGATAGTGTCGATAAAACAATGGTATATGGAATGTAGAATTCCGGCGTTGATCCTCAACCTCTGTTGAACAATGAGAAATGAATGTCATCTTAATTGTTAAATCATTCTGTTAGCTCATACTAAATTCCCGAATGCCTTTTGTTCTTAATAAAATTGGTTACAATTTAATCGAAGCCATGCTTACGGTAAACTTGCACTCTTTTGAATGGAAAATATTATGTTCGATCTCCTATTTATCATTGAAGAACAAGAGAAAGATGCTGCTTGGGTGCTTTTGGATGTGGATGTCTCTAAGTGCCTGTTTGAAGGTTTCTCAGGGCTTTCTTCGTTACGTCACGTAAATAAAGCACGTTGTCTGTAAAAATTCCTCTAGGAGCTTCCTGAATGTTCACGTGTCTTACAACGGTTTTTGGCTGTTAATTTATCTGCTATACAGTGTTATATTATTTAAATATAAATTAGGAAATTATACCTAATGTATAAATGTATACTGTTTCATGTATGAAAATGTAAATTATGAAATTTAAATTCTTAGAACTGTCCATCATACACATGAATATTATTAAAGCAACTGCTTCATTATTTAATAAATAAAATTATTAATTGTATCATTTTTTTTCTTCTTCTTCATAAGCTCTACAGCCGTTTACCGTCCAAGGCTGTGTCTGTCAGCTTATTCCATATTCTACAAGACGCTAAGTTCCTCCAGCGGTTTACTCCCAAGTCCAATAATCATCTCTCCACTCTATCTGGTTCTTAGTCTTCCTCTCCTTCTCTTTTCCTCTGGTGTTTGGAAAGTTACTTTTTCAACAGGGTTTTTATCGTCATACCGATAGATATGCCCTAGTCACCTTTTTGGGAGGCCTTGATAACAATGACTATATTGGGTTCTCTCTATTTCAATTGGAATTCGTGGTTATATCGGATTCTCCATATTCCATTTCCTCTAATTGCTCCAAAAATTTTTCTCAAAATCTTTCTCTCAAAAGTCTTCAGCTTCTCTTCGTCATCTTTGTTAATTGTCCAGCATTTGCTGCCATATAGAACTATTGGTCTTATTATTGTTACTTGTACTTTTGTTTTGTTGCTTATGTATTTAGATTTAAACTAAATGCGTTTATATAGCTCGAATATAGAAATTAATTAAGCTTAATACCATAACAATAGAATTAACCCTTAAAAATACATTTTTAATATTTTATTTATTTCTCAGATACAAACTGAATAAAGAACAAATCCTTCATGCCCTTCCAACAGTGGATGTGCGAGGAACAGCTTTGGAAAGGGAGTGTCCACTGGCTGTGGACTTCCCTTGTCAGCCCAAGAAGTATCGAGCATATAGTGGGTACTGCAATAATGTCCAAAATCCTCGATGGGGCAACGCTAACACCGATTACATACGGTATCTAGGACCTGATTATTCCAACAGTAAGCCACCTGTTGCACTATGAAATGCCATATTAACTTCTTTTTACAAAATTAAACTTCAGCTAATAAAATGCATAGATTTTTGTAAATGGAACATGGATTAGAAATTTAAAAAAGAAATATATAATTTTTTTTAGATGTGGATAGTCCGAGAGAATTTGCAGTAAATGGAATTTTGCCGAGCCCCCGAGAAATAAGCCGATTAATTCATTCGGATTCCGAAAGACCTCACCCACATCTGACAGTATTTCTTGCTATATTCGCAGAATTTGTATTTCACGATATCTTCCATACATCTCAAAGTGCTGGTAAGTTAATATTGTGCCAAGATATAATTCAAAATAATAATAATAAATAAATATTTCAATCTAAGAAAATATTTTTATGTTCAGAAATATTTCCGACCTAATTTTTAAGATCATTTGAAGGCTGAAATGTGGAATCTAACTGTTAGTTTCTAAATTTAAACATTTTTAAGCGTCTTACAAACTCCTATAAAAATTATTTTTCATTTCTTCACGAAGAATAAAAATAATTTCAAAATATTTTTTTGTATGTATAATTACTATAAGCAAAATAATTATTTCTCATTTAAAACATGAAATTTTTTTAAAGCTTTCCTCACAATCATTGAAAATGTATTCTAAGAGCTACAGATATTAGTGTATTTAACCTATTTAAAAATATATGACCAGTCAAAGGCAATGCTTGTTTAAAAAAAATACGGTCCTCGTAATATTGAATAAGGCGAAATAAAATAATAATAAAAATGATGTATGCTGTTGTTGTTCCTTATCCTTCAAATGTCTGACGACTTCGAAGACCAGAAGGGGGATGAGTATATATCCTCTCTGGAAAGTCCCAAACAGTCCAGGGTGTGATTAGAAGAAGCCTGCTGAGTTTTACATTTAGAGCAGACCTCAAAGATTTTCATGCCTTCGAAATACTGGAGACCCCTAGTGTGGCCACTTGCTAGTCCGGAAATTGCAGTTCTAGAGGCTCTGCCACAATTGAGGGCGAATGAAGAGCCAGGCTCTTTGCCCGCATACCAGTGATGTCAGGGAGGAATACTCTGCCCTTTCGAAATTTCAGAATTAACTGGACTGATGTTCTAAGAAGGTAAGTGTTGAAGAGGAAGGATTATCATGGTAGCTGCCCTCCTTGGCCAGTCTGTCCGCTTGCTCATTGCCGTGTATGAGAAGGAATCCATTGAATGCTAGTAAAAGGAGTACTTAAAAAAACAAAAAGAGCTAAAAAACCTGATACTTTAAAGACATTTAAAAGCAAAAAGTATCAAATATCAATGAGAACAAAAATAATTAATAAATTCGAAATCCATAAAACGCAGAAAATTAGGCTTTTATTAGATTTTGAACAATGAAAATTAAATTAAAGCTAATTTTTCGATACAATTTAGTTGCCTCACCATCGTGTTTCTCTTCACCTAGCCCTGAATTGATCTGTTATTGATACTATTTAGCAATCAGTGTTATGTAAAATAATCTATCTCAATCGAAAACTTTGACATTTTAAAAAAATTGGAAAAAATAGTTCAGTTGGCTAATTGTCTCAGGGTAGAGAATAAAATAAACTTTCTCTACAGAAAAGAAAAATTATTCATGTTATTTTATAGAAATTGCGACACAGATGCCGTGTAATCCAGGATTGCAAATTCTGAATTTTTTTGGCGAAGAAGAAATATTGCCAAGATGACGTATCGTGACGTGCGCGATGACGTAAATACTAGGGTTATCAAAATAGAATTTTCTGCGCAATTTTTATAGGTCTCCTTATCTATGACATAATAAAAACCAGGTTGCCAGATATATAAGAAAATCCGCCAAAAAATCAACAACTCAGAATTTGGCATCCTGAATTATACGGAATCTGTAAAAATATTTTTATGAGAAATCTTAATATTACTTTTTTTAACGCATTTACCTATTTCTCATATTTTCTAACGCATCCTCATATTTTTTTTAAAAATTTTGATTAAAACGCATTGACCTAGAAATATCTGTAAATGAAATATCCTCAGAATCCTAATTTTATGCATTATTTCAGGCTACCGAGGCCACAGAATAAGATGCTGCGATATATCAGTTGAATTTATGCATCCGGAATGTTTTCCAATCATGGATCTCAAAGCATTGAAGAAGCAACAGCAGTGCATCAACTATGTACGATCGTCAAATGTACCTCGCGCTGGGTGTACACTAGGACCTCGGGAGCAAATCAACCAAGTCACTTCCTTCTTAGATGGTTCTGTTATTTATGGCTCATCTGAAGAGGAAGTCAAACGATTAAGGGCGAATAAAAAAGGACAAATGAAAACGCAGGAACATTTGCAACTGTTGCCACCTGATTTGTCTAATCCACACGACTGTAGGATTTCCGCTTCCAGAAAGTGCTTTTTAGCTGGTTCGAATATTTTTTCGTTTCTATATGAACGAAATATAAGCTGCAGAAATGTAGGCATGTATTTTTATTTTGTAGTATCTTGCAGGAGATGTCCGTGTGAATGAGAACATCGGATTGATGGTGATGCATACCATTTGGGTGCGAGAGCACAATCGGGTCGCTCAACAACTTTCTTTAATCAATCCTCAGTGGACAGATGAACAGCTTTTTGAGGAAACACGAAGAATTATAGGAGCTGAAGTAAGTACCCAAATTACAACATTTCATTGTAAATTTGAGCTTACATGAAACTTTTAAATTTCTGTAAGTTTGCAGTGTCAGTTGCACAGATATGAATTAATTTAAACAACTCACAAGTTGACTTTTTCTATACAACTAATATAGAAAAGTCAAATAAATAAATTAAAATTATTTAAAACAAATGAAATTAAATTTGGAAGCAATTGTAAAAAATTTATAAACAGCAAATGATTTTCTAAAATTATAACTCGCTTTTGAAAATAAAATATTATTTATTTTATGCTGTTCACAATGAAATTTATTTCAATAATAAGGTAATGTATAAACATATTAGGGTTTAATTTACATTATTATTCAGTCAAATTGGGTGCCTCAAGTTTTGCGTTGGTTCAGTATGTATAAAATTAATGAATAATTCATTTTTGAGGAATTTTTTTATTTCATTAATTACAATTAACTTTTTCATCATTCTATATCACTATTTGCACATTCGAGCACATAAATAGGCTTACTTTGTTTGTCGCTCTACAATTTTTTATTTGCAACATGAACTAATTCAACCGTTGTATTTATTATATAAAGTGAATCGCGCGAAAATTCGCAGTTCTACTCCCTCGTTTAAAGTAGAAGTCGTATCCATGAATTGTTGAACAGAAGACTAGAGCGCTAAACATTCATTTATGGCTTAGCGCTCTAGTACCTTGGAGACATTGTAATGATTTCTCATCGTGAGATGGCGCTGCGGAGGCAGCAAAACCAAGTTTAAATATAGAAAAGAAAAAGGCAGGCTGTTCGGTTGGATTCTAAAAAAAGAAGAAAGTAGAACTGGCCAGTTGAGAATGTTATTGTGTATTTTCGTTTATAAAATATTCCTGTAAATTTAATGTTGTGTTATGTGCAATCATAGAAGATAAAAAAAAATTGATTGCTAATATGTCGTGTGATAAATTCACGGCATAAATTTAATTCAGCATCTTGACAACATATAGTCAGATAACTCTTAGAAATTTAAAAATATAAATAATAGTATTAAAATTCTTATACTAATATTTTAAAAAATAAGAAAATGTAGAACTTAGATCATTCATTTGTGTTTTTATGTTCTAAATAAAGAAATGACAATATTACTAAGAAGTTAACGAAATTATTCAAAGTTATAAATTTTCAAATCTTTTGACACACAGGGATAACTTTGATTTTAAATACAATAAATAATAGAACTATTTTTCAAATATCATATGATTACTCTAAAAGAATTATCAATAGTTATTTGAAAGAAGAACGATATTTTAGCTTCGTTTTAATTCTAACAAATTTTCTACTGTGTATATTTATATAATTTTGAAGTATTTACAGAATTTGAGTGGAAGCAATTGTGAGAATTATATCATTACAGGCATTTATATTTCACTTTTTCCTATATTATATTTTGATATTTTGCAATCATTTTTACTTTCCAAAATGGAATTAAGGCTAAAAACGAATGTTTAAACATTATAAAAGAAATTCAAACTGAATCGAAGCAGTTTGATACTCTTTTAAATAAATGTGCAACAGTGACAAAAGTCTCTAAATAAAAATGTAAATTTGTCGGAAGAAACATGAACCTTGACCAATATGATATGTTTCCCAATTTTTTCAGAATTAGTCCCGGAAATTGTAAATTGCATTTTGTATAGGCTCTGAAATAACTTTTTATATTAGAAAAAATTGATAATGTAACCTAAGGAAATAAAAATTTTATGCTTATGGTTTATAATGGGATATTTTTTATTGAAAAAATCAAATAATTTCTTATAATAAAGACTAATCAATAGAATTATTAAAATTTATTCATAGTTATACAGTTAATTGTTTTTATTTCCTAGGTAATGATATGGACCCTTACAAATCAGCTGATCTTGAAAACTACTAGGAGAACTTTAACTTTGAAATTTTACTCGATCACTTATTCGAACAAATTTACTTGATTTTAAATACAATTTCATACTTTCATTCAATGTAAAAATACTTAATATTGTTCACACGATAGAGAAAAAGGCTTTTAAAAATAAACTGTTTAAGAATCCCAAAAGTCTGGTAAAATTATGTGATATTCAAGTTTTTATATAAGCATTCATTTTAAATCATTATATAAAGTATAATCAAAATGCTAGAGAGAGAAATATATGCACATTAGAAATACTAAATCTGCTTACTTTTTATAAAATTTACATTTATAGGAGTAAAGTTGCTAGAGTTTGAACGTCATAATCTCCAAAATTACCTGAGATACATAAAAATTATAATATTCACATACTTCTAATCCCGCACAAATGTAACAATTATTATTTTCTCGACTGAATTTCGTAGAGTTTCTTAAAAATGTTTTTAAAATGATACTACATCTTAAATATGCTTACATTAATAGCTACTTTGAATCAACAATAAAAAAATTTTGTCAGGAGCAAAAATGAAAAAGAAGTAATAATAAAATTCCTTTGGGGCAATAAAGGAATTTAGCGCATTTAAGTTCTCATAAGAAACTTTAAAATAATACTTTAATTATAGTTTTTCTTTCCTTAAGCCAATATACACGTTCTCTATTTACTTTAGTACAAAAAAAATTTTATTTTGATAATTTTCACACAATGTAAACAACGTGAGATAAACATTAATATACGTGAGATAAGCATTAATATTATCTTTAAAATCTTTTTGTAACAAAATAGCTCTAATTTTCTGTTATCCTCGCTTACAATAATTTTCATTTCATTTTAAACATTCAGCATGATAGTATATATAAAAATATTCACGAGCATATAAATCATAAAACTGTTTTGAAAAATCGATAAAAAAATTACTTTTCTATTTTAATTTATCATACAAAATTGAAAACTGGAACTCTTGAATGGTTCTTCAAATAACATGTATGGATTATTTTTCAACTTCTAATAATGTGCATTGTATTGTTCCTTGGATATGAAATTCATATGATACTTTTCTTGTTTTATAATTCATGTACATTCATTGTTACATTTAGTTGCAGCACGTGACATATTCCGAGCTACTACCCACGCTCATTGGAAACCAAGTTCTGCGACAATTTGAACTCGAGCCCGAGAAAGAGGCTATCTTTTACCAAGGCTATGACATCAATCTTAATCCTGGGACATCAAACGCCTTTGCCACAGCTGTAGGAGCGTCCTTCTATTCTATGATGCCCTCGCATTTCTTTATGTTCACGCAGTCGTCCGGTTCTTCCCGGGACGTGACAATGGCAAAGCACAACACCGTTGGATCCATGCAAATTAGTGAGACGCATTTCTATCCAGGGCCGCTCTATGAGAAGGATGCCTTGGATCAGTTCCTGCTGGGAATGACAAACCAGAAAGCACAGTCTATGGACGAATTTATCACGAAAGAAATGAACAACAACTTGTTTGATGAGACGGAACGAGGTCAGTTATAAACATGTCTAATCATTAAAATATAATTTTAAGTTCTGATAAGAATTAGCCCTTGCTTGAAAAAAATGACCATTGAGCAACAAGCCCCAAACCAACAACAACTTTAACGAAGGGAGTTGGTCAGAAAATGTTAATATAAAAAAATCAAATTTTGGCACAAGTGCCATATAATTCAGGATGCCAAATTCTGAGATTGGCGATTTTTTGGCGGATTTTCTTATGCATCTGGACACCTCGTTTTTGTTACGTCATACATATGGAGACCTATAACAATTAAGCAGAAAATTCTATTTTGGTAATCATAGTATTTACGTCATCGCGCACGTCATGATACGTCATCTTGGCAACATTTCTTCATCACCAAAAAAATTAAGAATTTGGAATCATGAATTATACGGTACCTGTGCTCAAATTTTATAATTTTACATAGTTAAAAAATTATAAGCATGTATTTGTGAAAAGTTTTTAAGTGTTTGGTAAACGGGAAAAAATATTCGAAAGTAAATGTAAATAATAAAATGCGTTCATTTCATTTTACAGCAATTATTTGTAATTTCATGTTACTTTTACCTAAAAAAAATTAAAAACTAAATAAAATTTTTTGTCATATTTGAGGAAATATTTTTTACTTCTATTTAAAATATGATAGTATACCTTGTTTACAGTTCTTATGTTATTAAATATTGAAATATAATTTGAACCATATAATATGAATGATATTGTTTTTAATTACTTGGAGTGAAAATCATAGCATAATATATAAAAATGGTCTGATCTACTCCTTCCCTTTTTCAACAAGTGCTTCGTCTAGCTAAGTAAAAACAATAATTAAAACGTTTTACAGAAAATTAATAAAATAATAAAAGAATATTAATTAAATTGAAAGTTAATAATGAATATTAATTACATTAATATTCTTTTAATGTATTATGAATATTAATTATATTATAATGAATATTAATTACATTAATATTCTTTTATTATTTTTATTAATATAAAAGTAATTTATATAAATATATTAATAGTATATTAACTTATAATTAAGCTTATAATTTAAGAAAACATTACGTACAATTCCTCTAATCTCTTTTGTTAGATAACAAATTTTTCGACTTTTTTGTATCATCCAAAATGAATTTAAAAGTTTATAATCCCAGTATTGTATTCTATAAAATCATACAACTCATTTTATAACTTATCTGTCGATAGTTAGATATAGTTTTTCAAAACTTGTATTTACTAAAAGACAAAAATTCTCAGAGAGTATAACTATTGCACAATTTCCTCTGAAAATACACATTTCACTCTTTATTTTCTTGTCTATTTAATGAATATTCTTTTCAAGGATTAGATTAATATGCTTTTTTTTTTTTTAATTCCGCCAACGATATTCAAACATCGAGATTTTTGGCGTAAAATAAAACCTTTCTACTAACAAAAATTTAAAAATTTTATTTAATTCATTACAATTTCATTTATTTTTATTTAATGTATTTTTATATTGTCAAAATATCAATAAAGGAAAACATATGTTGGGATAATATCAGTGTTGAAATTATTTGACTGAAAAATTAATTAAAATTTATGTGTTGATTAAAAGTAGTTTTTCAATTTAATAAATTTCGTAAGCAAGTATTTTTCAGAAAAAACACCTGCTTAAGAATTTTATATTAACATTAAATATAACAGAAAATATTAATTAAAATATTAAATATCGTATTTAAATTTAAATTCTAAGCTCTTATTACACGATGAAAGAAATAAAGGTGTCATGTTTTTTAATGCGTTGACTTTTATAAGTAGTAAATTAAAGTAGTGAATCAGATTAAATTAAATGTGTGAGATTAACAGATTAAAAAAAGTTTTCAATGATTGAAAATTTGTTTTTCTAAAATTTTAATTAGCATATCCAACAAATTCTTTATTCAGAAGATAAATTTAGAGCACAAATTAACATTATACATATTTTAACATTTTCAGTCATGAACAAAAGTTGAATTCAAAAAAACAAACATAAAATGTAGGCTTCGCCATGTTTTCGTTATAACTATATATAAGAAATATAAAACTCCTAAGGTTAAGAATCCAGAAATTATTTCAAGAAGATTCACTTTTGAGTATTTTAACCCGGGGCCATATTTTTCAATCAAGTTTATCCAATCCTCTTCTTCGGATTCGCTATATTTCTTGAGACAAAATTGATTATCTTCTGATTGGATAACCGTGGGACATGAATCGATGTCTGTATTAATATCTAGAGCTCTTTCTCCAGTTGATATTGATGTAAAAGACTCCGATAAACTACACTCTTTTGAAGTGTTTCCTTTAGATTCAATAACTAAGTAAGTAAAAAAGTTGAGTTAATTAAAATTATTTCAAAAAAAAATTAATTATATAATAGTAGGTATGCTGTACGAATATTTATTTTAATAATAAAAATGCTTGTACGCCTTAACTGAACTTCACGAGTTGTCCATGAGGATAATTTAAAATTATTCTGAAATTTTAATTTCTCTAGTATTTTCATAGCAATTGTGATATATCTTTCTTAATTATTATCAGTTTTTTTTTAACAGAATATACTTTTTTTGTTTATTTCGACAGCTACTCTTCAGCTAAATAGTTATGATTATGAAGATAAAAAATAAAATTATATGTTTTTTTATGTTGAAAATGGCATAGGTGCCATATAATCCAAGATGCCAAATTCTGAGATTGGCGATTTTTTGGCGGATTTTCCTATGTATCTGGACACCTCGTTTTTATTACGTCATACATATGGAGACCTATAAGAATTTTGCAGAAAATTCTATTTTGGTAACCCTAGTATTTACGTCATCGAGCACGTCACGATACGTCATCTTGGCAACATTTCTTCATCGCCAAAAAAATTCAGAATTTGGGATTCATGGATTATACAACATCTGGGTCTCGAAAATATAAATGGAAAACATTTAACATTATGTTTTTAATTGGAATCTTCTATACATTGCTGCATAATATATTTTTCTATAAAATAACAAAATTATTCAAATGAACATATTAAGCTTCATATGTCTCAAATAATAAAAATAAAGTTGATTAAATTCCTCTACTGTGATTTTAAAGTACATAAAGAAATATAATAAATGATTTTCTTTTCTTTTTATGTATGAAATTAGACCAACTAATTTCATTCAATAAGTAACAAATCATTTTTCAATAACTTTTGAAAGCTTACAGTTAAATGCTAAATTATCTGTTCAATAAGAATGCAGAATAAAAGAAAACTACTTTCAAGAAAAAAGCACAAACGTAAGCAAAATACAACTGTAATCAATCAACCTAAGAAAAATATTTTGACGCTAATATTTGCTTAAACAAAACATTAAATTAATAATAATCCATTGGCCCAGGTGCCGTATAATTCATGATTACAAATTCTGAATTTTTTTGCGATGAAGTAATGTTGCCAAAATGACGTATTGTGACGTGCGTGATTTATTTTTCATAATAAACAAGCGACGTAAATATTAGGGTTACCAAAATAGAATTTACTGCATAATTCTTATAGGTCTCTATATGAATGACGTAATAAAAACGAGGTTGCCAGATACATAAGAAAATCCGCCAAAAAATCACCGATCTCAGAATTTGACATCATGGATTATACGACACCTGTGACAATCCATTGGAAAAATTGTTTGTAAGTCTTGGTTTATGTGTCTTAAAAATTTAACAAGCGATAAACATAAGCATGTTGTAAATAACAATACAATTACAGTGGTACATTAAGAAGTCATTATTCAAATTTTTCTATTAATGCAATGTAAACTTTTTTTGAAAATTATTTTTTACGTTTTTATCATCTGGAAAATAATAAATTTAATATATTTTTGCTTCATGACTTAATATTTGAATAATTGAATAATAACATTTAAAAGTGTAGGATTCACACATATTTATTAAATTTTTTGTGAAATTAAAATATATTTAAATGCATTGCCTTAGCATTCAAATCTTCGATGACTTGCTTATAGTTAAAAGATGATTAGACTACAGCTTTCTGAAAGACAACTATTAATTGCTGATTAATGCAAATGTTTAAAACCTAATCAAAATAATCGGGGTGAAGGTAATAATTTGTTTTATTTTCACAAGTTCGCATTAAAATGCAATAATTACAAAAAACTGAGCTATTTAATTAATTTCAAGTTTATCAAAATTATATGAGTCGAAAATATAAAATTTCATTAACTAAAAAACTATTATAACGTAAAATTCTACCATCTTATTTTTTACAGCATATTAGTTATTGGACATTTTTAAACAGTTGAACTTCAATAAATTATCCGACAAGTTTATTCAGAATATTAATATTACTAGATAATAATATATTATCAGATTTCAAATAGAAATAAAAGAATTTTTATAAAAAGTTAAAGAATTTAAAATAAATTAGAAATCTAAAATCCATACAAACCAACATTGCGAAATGCATTTAAAGAAGTCAGAAATGCTTACAATTTGCATTAATATCATGACTATCAAATTCCGCAATAACTCGTATTCTTTCGAATGTCCATATGAAAATAGCGAGCCAGTAAAAAATACATTTTTCTTTTATACTCTCCATTACAATGATTTTGAAGATTGAATATATATTAAAGAAAAAAAAATTTAAGGACTTTCTATTTTTTTAAATGAATAAACATATATGTGTGCATTTCAAAAGAGGAAATTATTTTAATATAAAATTAGATTTGAAGTAGTAATGGATTTCATTGTTAAAAATATATAGAACATTGATTATTGCACTGCAGCTTTCTTTAACTGAGGAATATCTGTGTCAAAAAGACCATTGTTGAATTAATTTAATAATTCCCTTTGTTCACACGAAAATTTATTTCATAAAAATAACATTCATATTTTCTCAGATTATTTCGTTAACTACAAAGCTATTTTTTTAATAAATAATGTTATCTACTCATAATTCACAATTTTACGAATATAGTAAAAAAAAAAAGGGATTTAATATTTTAACAAATATGTAAAGTTTCTCATGAAATTTTTTTAATTGTTCTTGCCATTTTAAATCAAAATCCTTGTTTAACCATTGGTTTAAAAATTTTATTAAATCATCAGAATATCCATTGATTATTTAATAATGAAAATATTTTTGGATTTTTAAGTCTCTTATTATAATCAACATTACTTACAAATTTAAATTATCGTACAGTATATATTTAATAATTTTAATGTGCATTTAACAATTAACATTTATAAGAAAATTAGAATAATTATTCCTGAACGCACAATTACATTTGTAATAAATTTTGAAAGCATTTTGTTTAATGAGATATAATAACTAATAGCGCTAGTAATGAATTTTTCTAACTGTTGAAATGAGATCAAAATTTAGTATGTGATTGCAAGCACTAAATTCATTGACTTTGACACATTAGTTTAAAAAAATATTTAAAAATCTACATCAAAATTTTATAGCTATTACGAATATACATCTTCATGACCCTATTGAAAAACATAATTGCATATTTTAAGTTAAGTCTAAACTAACGATTTTCGATATCTTTATTAGATTTTATCATACGTAAATTTAAAACTAACTGAACTAAGAAAATAATTTAATAACTTTCATCTGAAAATTAGGTAATAATATACTAATTTTAAAAAACTTTTGTTTAATGGAGATTTGGCAATTTTTTTCATTTTTTCCAGTTGCATTATATAGTGTTATATATATATATATATATATATATATATATATATATATATATATATATATATATATATATATATATATATATATATATATATATTATATTACATTTTTATAAGATTAGTCAAAAACCAAATTGAGAATAATAATCAAATACTAGATGAAGAATAATACGTTGAAAATACGAAATATAGTAAACAGAAGGCAAAATGTTCAACATATAGTTTAAAATTTCAAAGAAAATAGAATAAAGGAAAATTGTACGAAACGGAGTACTTGGTACTTCGCTCCATTTTCGTTCCGTTTTCCTTTATTCTATTTTCTTTGAAATTTTAAACTATATGTTGAACATTTTGCCTTCTGTTTACTATATTTCGTATTTTCAATGTATATTTCTTCATCTAGTATTTGATTATTATTCTCAATTTGGTTTTTGACAAATTTTATAAATATATTATTATTCTCCATTTGGTTTTTGATTAATTTTATAAAAATGTACTATTAATTATATTTTTGTAATTCTATTTTAGCTGCTTATGCGCTGAATGTATTGCTAAACATAAGTGTTGTGTCTATTCTTGTACTTTTCAATTTTTGTATATATATTTCAATTTTCGCCTATGATACTTCTAATCTTGTTTTATATATATATATATATATATATATATATATATATATATATATATATATATATATATATATATATATATATATATATTATATATATATATATACGTGAATATTCACGGTTCTCAAATGGGACTTCCTTTTTCATGTCTCCATTACGAGCAAACATGATAAATTATGAGCATCTAACAAGGTATAAACCAAATCAGAAAATTTTTCTATAGATATTTTAGAATCTAATATTATATAATAACAAGGTATGAAATATTAAGCAGATATGAACATTAAGATATTGTTCCAATTTGATAGAACGCCCTCTTACTGCCATACTTTCGTATGCGTCCAGTTGAAACAGGTCTTTGGAAGCCTATGCATTTAGCATCAGAACCTCATCAGACACCAACACATTAGATCTTTTTCTTGGTTATTTTTACTGAATATCATGGAGCGTTCTGCTTAAGATACATCAGGCACAGATGCCGTATAATTCAGGATGCTAAGCTCTAAATATTTTTGGCGATGAAGAAATGTTGTAGAGATGACATAGTGTGACGTTCGCGATGACGTAAATACAAGGGTTTCCAAAATAGAATTTTCTGCATATTTTTATATGTCTCCATCAATATAACGTAATAAAAACAAGGTTGCCACATACATAAGAAAATCTACCAAAAAGTCACCAAACTCAGAATTTGGCATCCTGGATTATACGGCATCTGTGCCTACATCAGTACATTCTGAAATAAGCTTGGTAGATGATATTTCCCTCACGACAGCACGATCCGCAAAGTGATGGATTTCGTTGAAAATATTTGCCATTTCATGTCGAATAGATGACATAAGTGTGTCAGTACCAAAGAATGTATCATTGAATATATATTTTGATACTTATAAAAAGCTTTGTAGCTTTTTATTTGTAAACTTCTTTTTGTTGTCTTTAAGTCGTTATTTTTACTATGACTGATGTGTGATATTATTTCTGCCATACATTACTATTTAATTAGAATTCCTAACGACATTTTCCACTTCATTATAAGTTTGAACAGAAGATTCTGCAGAACTACACATTATAATATATTAAAGGCAAAATAAGCTTTACAATATTCTCAAGTTTTTAAATTTTGCAATATTTATTAAATTTTATCAAATTTTAAAAAAATATTAAAATATCATCTTATCTTTTAAAAATTGGCAAAATTTGTAAACGTGATATGAATACTAATTTTCAAAGATACCATGATTTAAATTTCAACTATTGTTTTAGTGTGTAGCTCTGATATATAAATAAGTGGACTGTAAAATTTAAACAAAACAAAAACTCTTTATTTTTCGTAGCTTCACCTCTCTCATTTTACAACTGCCCTCCTCCAAGGCCGTAGCTCGACTCCTGGTCTCACAGTTTTTTCAGTGTGTGTATGTTTTTTTCCATAAACAAAGATGGCGCTGCTCTCACAGCGCTTATGGGTACGGAACATTCCGCCCCACGTTGCAATGTTACATTCAACCAATGAACATATAAATAATTTAAAAAAAACTTACGCACATAATTAATATAAACATTATATAAACACAAAAACCCAAAAATTAATATAAACACAAATTATTAAAGGTAATACATAAAATATAATAACAATTATATACTAATAGGTAAAATACAAATTTTTGAAATGGGTCTTTTGAAAATTCCTGAAGAAGTTTTTATTTTAACAACTCTGACCCGTTTGTCATCGCCCAGATAGAGTTGCACTATTCTACCTAATGACCATTTTTGAGGAGGTAGATTTTCATCTTTGATGAGCACTATCTCATTGATTTTAACATTTTCTTTCTCAATTCTCCATTTGGACCTCTGTTGTAAATTGTTAAGATATTGCACCTGCCATTTCTTCCAAAAAATTTGAATAATTTTTGTTAATTTCTTCCAGTTACTCAATTTATTTTCATTAATGTCAATTAAATTAGGTTCAACAATAGCATTTAAAGGTCTACCAATTAGGAAGTGAGCAGGTGTTAATACATCATACACATCAGTATCTGAGGACAGAGGTACAAGCGGTCTGGAGTTAAGAATACCCTCTATCTGAGTAATGACAGTTAAAAACTCTTCATAATTAAGTTTAGCATTGAAACACACTCTAGTAAAATGAAATTTAAATATTTTCACACCACTCTCCCACAAACCACCAAAGTTGGGGGCTCTAGGAGGAAGAAAATGCCAATCAATTCCCTCTGTTGAAAGATAATTTGCAAGTTTCTCATCTGGTTTTAAAACTAAATGGTGCAGTCTGGACAATTCTTTATTTGCACCTATAAAATTTGTTGCATTATCGGAATATAGTTTTGAACATATGCCTCTACGAGCAACAAATCTCTTTAAACAGGCAATGAAAGCTTCTGATGTTAAATCTGTTACCATTTCAAGATGAATGGCTTTGGTAACCAAACATATAAAAATACATACATATACTTTGTGCAAGACACCTTTTCTTTGATGTTTATATTTAATATTAAATGGTCCACAGAAATCAACTCCTGAGCAATTAAATGGGAAATTTGGAGTAACTCTCTCTTTAGGCAAATCACCCATTAATTGCTCAACTCCTATAGGTTTAACTTTAAAACATGTAATACAATCATGCACAATTTTTCGACACGTTGTTTTACCTTGTATAGGCCAAAATTTTTGTCTGACATAATTCAGCAAAGCAGTTGGCCCTAAATGAAAATATCGCTTATGATACATTTCTATAATGATTTTTGTGAGCTTATGGCCCTTTGGAAGAATAATAGGAAATTTACTATTGAAATTTATACTTGCATTTTTTATCCTACCATTTACTCTTAATAATCCATCCTGATCTAAAAAGGGGCATAAACATTTTATCTTACTTTTATCAGGTACTGGTTTTTGTTGACCTAAACATTTCATTTCGGATGGGAATTCTAGTCTCTGAACCTCTTTTACTAAGAATTTTTCTGCTACCTTGATTTCTTCAGTTGACAATTCTCCTATCCTCCTTTTAGTAGAGCTCTTTAAGTTGTATAGGAATCTGAAAATATAACTTACAACATGCAAAATTTTAGTATAATTATTACTAATGTTGAGTAAGTCAGAAATAAAGGAATTTGAAGTTAAAGTCAACACAGATGAGTCATTTTGAGGCATATTTCTCAGTTCAGAGGTAAACTCATCTTGTATCACTAATGCAGGAATTTCTCGGTTGGGATAGTCTTCTTCAGCAAGGAAACTTGGGCCGTTAAACCAAAGTTCACTTTCAATAAGTTTATTAGGTTCCATTCCTCTCGAGATAAGGTCAGCAGGATTGTCCCTCGATGACACGTGGCGCCACTGATGAATCTCTGTCAAGTCCTGTATTAGAGTAACTCGGTTGGCAACAAACGTCTTCAGCAGGTAAGGCTCCTTCCGGATCCACGAAAGAGTTATCATGGAATCACTCCACAAATAGATGTTCTTACTGCATTCCTTAAGCTTTAAGGCATCTTTAACTTTTGTAATCAGCTTCGCTAAGAGAACTGCTGCACACAGTTCCAACCTCGGGATTGTAACTCTCTTAAGGGGTGCCACTCGTGATTTGCTACAAACCAAAGTCACTTCAGAATCTCCAGCCTCAGATGTTGATTTGCAATAGATGACACATCCATACGCAGACTCAGATGCATCCGCAAATCCATGGAGCTCAATGTGCATTGATTTGTCTATCAATATGCATCGTTTAAATTTAACATTGTTGATCGTTGGCAAAGTTTCAATAAAGTTCTGCCATTGCTGTGCTTCCATTGCAGGAAGGGCATCACTCCACTCTAGATTTAAACACCAAAGTTTTTGCAGGAAAATCTTGGCTTTAGTTATCACTGGACCCAAGAGGCCAAGGGGATCAAAAGTTCTTGCAATTGTAGAAAGCACTGATCTTTTCGTTGGGGGAATTGCACTCTCAAGATGTATTTGAAAGGTGAAATGATCTGTGCTGTGTCTCCACAGAACTCCTAACGCCTTTGTCTCTTCCTGGAAATTGTACTCATTATCAGAGCCTGTCTTCAATTCCGAATGATTACTACACCACTTGTGTAGCGTCATTCCTCCACTCCTTAGGATATACTCCAGTTCAGTTTGAAGCTGTTTGGTTTCAGTTATAGTGGCAGCACCACTAAGCACATCGTCCATGTAGAAGTCGCTCTCTAAGACGGGTGATGCTAGGGGGTACTTCTCTTTTTCATCTGTTGATAGCTGAAAAAGCACTCTAGTTGCAAGGTATGGTGCACTAACTGTGCCATACGTAACTGTTTTGAGCTCATAAGTTTTAACTGGTTCATCCACTCCCCCTCTCCAAAGAATTCTCAAAAGTTTAGTTTGATTAGGATCAATTAAAACCATTCTATACATTTGTTTAATATCTGCTACAAAGGCATAAATATGTTTACGAAACCTCACCATTATTGAAAAAAGATCCTCTTGTAAAGTACCACCATTAAATTGTAAGGAATTAAGTGAATTTCCTAAAGTTGTTTGAGAAGATGCGTTAAATACTACGCGAAGTTTTGTAGAACTTTTATCAGGGCGATAAATACCTAAATGGGGTATATAATACGTTCCTACTTCTTCCTTACAATCTGGAATTTCTGTCATGTGACCCAATTTCTCATACTCGCTTAAAAATTCCTTATATAATTTTAAATATTCAGGCTCTCTTAAAAAACGATTCCATAATGAATTTAATTTTTTTAATGCAATTTCTTTTGATTTACCTAAACACATTGGGTCTTCTTTTAATGGCATTTTAACTATATATCTCCCTGTACTGTCTCTCTTAACATTTGTTTTGAAATGTTCTTCACATATTATTGCTTCTTTATTTTTAGAAATTTTAGTTTCAACATTTTCTATCTCCCAAAATCTCTCTATTGCTTCATGTAAAGCAGTATTATCTTTAATAAATCCGCAATGTACTTTTCCCCCATTGCAGTGGGTAAGCTTCCACTAACTACATAACCAAAAACGGTATTTTGAAGAACCAAATCACTATTTACAGGAAAAATCTGATCTGGACGTAATAATTCGTAAAATATTTCAGCGCCTAAAAGTAAATCTATGCATCCTGGTTTATTGAAGTTTTCATCTGCTAATTTTACATGTTTTAACTCTGGTACATTAACTTTAAGCATCTTTGACGGCATGAAATCAGTAATTTTAGAAACAACTAAAAATTCTAACTCTTTTTTAAAATTTCCTTCTAAATTAGAAATTGTAGTTTTAGCAACCGATTTAATTGTTGTGCATGTATCACCTATACCACAAACTGTCAAATTTGTTTTATTTCGCTTTAAGCCTAAACTATTTGCACAATCAGTCGTTATATAATTATTCATTGAGCCTTGATCTAAAATCGCACGCGCTCTGTAAAAATTTCCTCCATGATCTCTTAGCAAGCAGTTTACCGTACTAAGCAAAACAGTTTTTGACAGATTTACGACTCGAGTAGAAAGAACTGGGTTGTTTTGGTTAGAAGGGAAGATCGGGGCAAGTGGGGAAAGTGAAGACTCTTCACGGGGGTCTGATAAGGGTCGGTTAACGCTTCCACTTTGTGCAGGTGGTAACTCCTCAGTTCTCGGAAAATGCAAAGAGCAATGATGTCGCCTTTTGACTCCCTCTCTTTGACATAAATAACACGAAAACCGCGATTTGCAGTTACTTACTTGGTGTTTACTAGGGATGGGACTTTGTTACTTTTCTTGTACTTGGTACGTACTGAGTACAGTTACTTTTAAAGTAACAAGTATTTTACCGATTACTTTGTGTACTTGTTACATTTTTTTGTGCTGCCATCTATCGGATTAAAATATAATGACAATTTTTTTCCTGTTTTATGAATAAATAAAAATTAAATTAGTTATAAATAAATTAATAATTAATTAAAAATTAATAATTAAATATATAACATTTTGTATAATTTCATAAAATTAATTAATATAATTAATGTTAATTTAAATCATTATCATTTATAAATAAGCATTCAGTTAAGGTTAAAATAAGGGCTGATGTAATAATCTATAAAAATATTTCTTTTTATAAATGCAACATTTCAATAATAACAATTTTTGTTTTTCCTGAAAAACTTTAATTTTTAGTATGAAGCAGTTAAATATAAGTTATTCCCTCAACAAACAGTTTTTCTGTGAAAAATTTTGAACACATATATTTTAATAAATATATTTCTTTCAGTATAAAAAATCCTAATCTTTTGTTATTTACATTTGTTTTTAGAATTTTTATCTGTTCTAAGTAAATTTTCAAATTATTCGATTGTAATTTTCAAAGTTTAATTAAAATATTAAATTAGTCGTGATAATATAATATCTATTTTTCAACCAAATCATCAACTTAATTTTTTGTTTTAATTTAGTAAGATTTTCCAATTATATAAATGAATTTTTATAATTAACTAGTAAATAATTTGTAAAGAATCGCAAAGTGGGAGGATTAATCAATTACAAAGAGATTTTTTTAATTTGCTTAGAAATATACAATTACTTTTAACAAAAATCAAATTAAATGTCTTATATTTTTCTATTATTAAACATTGATGAAACAATTATAGAAAAATTTTTTCATACCTAATATATATTTATTTATTTTATAAATGACGTTTATTTGTTTATATTTTTATGAAATAGATAAACTAGATTTTCTAAAATAAAAATTGCATTAACTCACATATCTTGCTTCAGTTTCCTGAATCTTAATTTATGGATAAATAAAGTAGCTTTGCAATTAAAACTGTATTAATACTTTTTAAGTGAATATGATCATCATTCATAAAGTAACTCTTATAGTAACACAGAAATTCATTAAATATCAAAAAATGTAAAACTGTTTTACCAATAATCTAAATGTTATGTTGTTTTAATGTAAAATATTAAGTAAAATGTAATGTTTAATACAAAATACAGGAACTAAAATACATATATTTTATTTACATTAAACTGTAATTTAAAAAATACACATAAATAAAGATAAAAAGTAAAAGTTGACTTAATTAAAAATTTTTTTTCATTTCGAAGTTCAAAATTAAAATGAATAAACTACCTTTATTATATTTCAACCAATATTATCACTATACTAATAAAATTAATTGTAATAGTAAAAAAATATAAAACAAATTTTTCCCAAATTTTAAATTCTATATTTATCTGAACTGAAATATATAAATCTGAACTGGAAACTTGGTTTTATAAAAATAAAGGTAATTTTTCTCCATCTAATGTGCTGGCTGGCGTACATTTTAATTTAGATGCTTGATTCCCAGTTATATTAATTTGAGATAAGCTAGAAATACGTACTTTCTGATTAAAACTCTAAACGAAATTTAATTTTTCTATAAAACTACTTAATATAACACATCTTAATTAATTTGCTTAAATGCAGCTCATTATATATAATGAGCGAATGCTTTTTATTTTTTAACAGGTACTTACATTAAAGAGTAAAATTCCATATTTGAAATACAAAAAGTTCTAGAAAATTCTCAGAATTCAGTGTTATTAATTATTTTCAAATATCTTTTCCTGTTTCCGAAAATCATCCCCCAATCAAACCATTTTAAATTTTAAATACGAATTGAAAATATGCATTTTTATTTGCGTGAACAATTTTCCCTAATTTTGTTTTCTCATTTTCAGAACTGCAATTTATGTGATTATATAACTACCTAATTTTTAATGGTAAAAATACTTTTGAAGAGAAAAAAATTGTTAAAGTAAAAAATATTTAATTACTTTTAGAAATATTTTTTTAAAATTATCTTTAAAACTAAAATATAGTAAAAAAAAATCCATTCACTTTTTGTTCAAGCCAATAGAGTAATTTTGGAAACAATGATCAGATTTAAAAAATTTAATTAAAATTAATTAAAAGTTAAAAAATAATAAGAAAAATAAGTCAATAAATATGGAATAATATATAACAAGAATATCAGGCTTTTTTCTTATATTAAAAAGTGACATATTTAAAACAGAAGTATAACCACATTAAATATATGTGCCACGATTATTGATTTTCCCAACTCATTTATTTTATTAACAAAAACGAAACAAATGAACTTGCTTTTTTTCTTCATTTCGTAATAGAAATTCATTATGTACCCTCTCCAGCCAACACCCTCTCCTAAAATACATGCATCTCTATTGCTTCAGCCCAAAGAGATTTTCTAATTCCCAAGAATCAATCTTCTATTTTCCAGTTAAACCAGCATCTCATTTCTCTTCTCCTACCCACCCTTCCTATCATGGGAAGAGATTTCCCAAATCCTGACACAATCTCCTAATTCGTCCGTCTGTATCGATATATCGATGACATTGTTACTTGTACTCGCTCTGTCATTGGCTCTTCTGTACTTGTTACATTCAATCAAGTACACTTATTACTTTGTAACAACCACGTACTCACGTACTTGCTTGTTACTTTGTAACAACCACGTACTCACGTACTTGCTTGTTACTTTGTAACAACCACGTACTCACGTACTTGCTTGTTACTTTGTAACAACCACGTACTCACGTACTTGCTTGTTACTTTGTAACAACCACGTACTCACGTACTCGCTGATTACTTTGTAACAAGTACGTACTCACGTACTCGCTGATTACTTTGTAATAGGCACGTACTCACGTACTCGCTGATTACTTTGTAATAGGCACGTACTCACGTATTCGCTCTGTCTTAGAAACTGGTCAAGTACATTGTACCTGCAACTGTCTGAAGATACTCGAACTCGCGCTGACTTTGTTACTGGAAGTACTGAGTATTTGGAAGAAAAAGTACTGATTACAGGTTGTTACATTCAAATACTGATTACAAAATACTTGTTACAGGTATTTCTTCCCATCCCTAGTGTTTACCAAGGCAGTTAAAGCAATAATTATTTTTCTTAACTATCTCTACTCTATCAGAAATAGGCAAATCCATATAATTTTTGCATTTATATAAAGGATGATTTTCCGAACAAAGGAGACATTTTAAATTCTTAAAATCGGATAAAAACACTCTAGAAGTATTTCTTTGATTTGCGGGGTGTGTTTTCGGATTCACTAGTTTATTTTCTACCGTTAGCGGTTTCCCTCGGGATACATAAAATAAATCAATTTCTTTTGCTAATTTTATGGGTTCAAACCAAGTATCTGACTGTCTAATACTGATATGAGCAGCGGTTTCTCTATCTATTGTTTGAAATAATTTATCAGATACAATTAATTGTTTTAATTTCGCAAAATCAGCCACTTTTCTCAATTTTAAGTAGTAATCGAAACTTGTTGTTAAGCGCGAAGCGAACTGGACATGAGTTTCATTTGGGTGTCTTGTTGTTTTTCTGAATTGCTCTAAACATGATTGTGGTGTGGGCTCAAATTCTCTGAGAATAATTTCTTTAACTTTTTCATAATTATTTAATTCCTCGTCGCCTATGTAAGTAATTACATTTGATGCTTTTTCACCGAGCAAATTTAAAAGAATCTCTGATTTAAATTTATTTGAAACATTTTTTGTTACAAATGCTCTCTCCAAAGAAGTAAAAAATAGATTCCAGCCTTCTGGTTTACTCGGTATTTTAATTGTTAATGTTTTAATGCTTTTTATTAAGGAATCTAAAGAGTTGCAGTCTTCAGTTTTATTTTCTGAATTAGTTTCAACAATTTTTGCATCTACTCTCAAGCGTGTTAATTCTAATTCAGCTTTCATTCTCTCTAATTTTATTTGCTCTAATTGCAACTCTGTTTGCTTATTTTTCTCAATTGTCTCTAATTCTAGTAAACGGTTCTCTTTTATAGATTTTAAGAGATCAGCTACATATTCTGGCTCATTTTTAAACGTGACATTATTCTTTATAATGTTCGTTAACTCTACAATTGTCATTTTATCAGTAATGACCTCTCCTAACTCTGTAGCCGCAATTTGCAAATCAATTTTATTCACGTTTTTAAACATTTTGAAAACGAAACTCAAAACTCAATTTTTAAAATTTATATATAATTAAGTTAATTAACAACACAAATTATAAACATAGTTATTAAGCTCAACAAAATAAAATTCGAACTGATAATATAAATTATCTCATGGGAGTGAATGACCAAAAAGCTCAAGCACATACCTCAAGCAACTGATATCGCTCTCAAAGACAGTTGGCACTCATTCTCGCACTCGTTGTAGGCAATATCTCCTCAAAAAACTCCGGCGAAGGGGACCAGATGTTTTAGTGTGTAGCTCTGATATATAAATAAGTGGACTGTAACATTTAAACAAAACAAAAACTCTTTATTTTTCGTAGCTTCACCTCTCTCATTTTACAACTGCCCTCCTCCAAGGCCGTAGCTCGACTCCTGGTCTCACAGTTTTTTCAGTGTGTGTATGTTTTTTTTCCATAAACAAAGATGGCGCTGCTCTCACAGTGCTTATGGGTACGGAACAACTATAATGAACTTAATTTAATATAAATTACTTCTCATAATTTGAGTTAAATCATTTAACACTTCAAAATATATATATGACACAAACAATGGAATAATTATTCCTTAGACATGTAACAAAAATAGCTTTTATAATCAAACTTGTTGAAGTAGTATATTAATCCTCCTTTCATGTTAAAGTTATGAAGTATAATTAATTAGAATTAAAATTTGGGACACAGATGCCATATAATCAAAAATGCCAAATTCTGAGTTTGAATTTTTTTTTTGGCGGATTTTCTTATATAACTGGCAACCTGGTTTTTATTACATCATATATATATATATATATATATATATATATATATATATATATATATATATATATATATATATAGAGAGAGAGAGAGAGAGAGAGAGAGAGAGAGAGAGAGAGAGAGAGAGAGAGACCTATAAGAATTATGCAGAAAGTTATATTTTGGTAATCCTACAATTAACGTCATCGCTTAAGTCACAATACGTCATCTTGGCAACATTTCTTCGTCGCCAAAAAAATTCGGAATTTGGCATCCTGGATTATACGGCATCTGAGTCAAATTTGAAAACACTATTTTATGTATTTAGAAAGTTCCTGTACAATTATCCTTTTCAATTAAAAGTCACCTTACTTTCAAGAAGCTAAAATAAGTAATGATTTCTTAATTAGACAGAATGAGCGATGATATGGATTTGGCAGCTTGGATTATCCAGCAAGGAAGAGATCACGGCATCCCTGGATATTTAGAATGGCGGAAGATCTGCAGGCTGTCTCCAGTAGTGCAGAATTTCACTCAGCTTAGACAAATCATGACGGCAGAAGCAGCTGATGCCATTCCTCAAGTCTATAAGTAAGAATTCATTATCTAAAAAGAATGCTCAAAATAAGTTCTGCCTTTTTTTTTAATGATATATCTCTCAGATATTATTTAATGTACATTTCATTTCACTAATTGTACATATAATGTACATTTCATTTCATTTAATGGACATTTAATTTAATATTTTTCCATACTGCATTTTTCAAATTTAAGATAAATGATAAAACTTATTTGATATAATATATCTTTAATGAGATAACTGCTTATGTATAAATAATTGATTGTTGTAAAGATATATCTTAATCTATGTGCTAATAAATTATATACAGCTAAATTTACTAGCTTTTTTGCGTTAAGTTTGACTCATTTAAAGTCTTGTTTTATGAATTCTTAATACAGACTTTGCTTAATCCATGATGATTTAGTTTAGATTTTACTAAGGGAAAACATGTGCATAGATTTCAGGTGCTCCCTCTGCATATGAAATGAAACGATAAATATAAATGCAATGAAAAGAAAAGTAGAGCATGCGTTAGAGGATACCAAAAGAATTTTTAAAAATCACTTCCAACTGAAGTTTCAGTTTGAATGTGAAAATAGGATAATCTGCTATTCAACACATAAAAGTGTGTACACTACAAAATAATTTAATTAACAGCGTAAACAATATTTTGAATCACGGATGAAATCACATGCACAGATTAATTGAAAACGAATCAAATGATGATGGTGATGTCGTGTCCATGGAGTGTGTGCCAAAACTGTAAATGTCCCCTAAGCTGTCAAAGACAGCCCTGGCTATCTCTACAGCTTTATCTGTAAAAGGAAGTTCCATATGATCCTCTACGCTGATGTTAAAAAGCTTGGCCAGCTTTGCTGGACAGCTGAAGATGTGTTGTGGAGACACTTGGGCGTCATCCAAGCAGTGAGGACAAAGCCTAACGAATCAAATGAAGTGTATAATTGAAAACCCTCTTTAGTTAGGTCATTAAATATTAAATTTTGGATATTTTTATTCGCTTGTCAAAGTATTTACGACTGGTAATGCATTAGGAAAGACAAAAACTTGCACATTAAAAAAGGAAAAATCCATTTAAAAAAAAACATTTAAATAAAATTGTGAATGTCATTATTTATTACACTTATTCTATGAGAAAGTAGAAAGGAAGGAATATATATATATATATATATATATAAAGATTTGTATATATACATATATGTTAATCCTTTTCAAAACCTCTGAATTTTTTCCTTTGTAATCTAAATGATTCATCTTGTCCTATTAAATACATTTTATTATCTTATTCAAATCCTTTCAGGTTTCTGGTTATTTTATTTATACTTTTTGTTAAAAAAATCAAGAAATATTTAATTTGCTAATTAATTTACATATAACTTAAATTATGCTTTGATAAAATTAATATATATATATATATATATATGTATGTAATAAATTCATTTTATATAAAAATTTGCATGATTTATAAAATAACAAAACTAATAATATAATGAATTAATAACTAATAATAATGAGACATATTATGCTAAAAATGAAATGTTTCATATTTAAATTTCATGTAGATATAAATGTCTCACTTTATTAAAACTACAGTAAATTGTTATTCCATGAATATGAAATATAAAAATGTTAAATTTTATCAAACGTATTTATGTAAATTTAATTAAATATTACGAATGTTTACTTAATAACTCTTTCTGTATTGTTTAATGAATCCTTATATTTTAGGTTTTACGTTGCATATTCAAGAACATATTTTAAAAATTGCTGGTTACGTAAGGTGTAAATTTACGTATTTTATGTAGGCATAAAATAACTATATAATAATGCGTGTATGAGTCAAATTATTAAAAAATATTTCGTTCTTTAAAAGGGAAATTTTTATTCATAAAATTCCCAAGAGTTGCATTGACTCTAACATTTTATAAATAATGAAAATAATTTCTGTTTCGGATGATTCTTGTTAAAGAATTTTTTGCACACATGCCGTATTAATGAAGAATGCCAAATTCTGAGTTTGGGAATTATTTTTTTTGGCGGATTTTCATTTGCATATGGCAATTTGGTTTCTATTGCGTCATAGATATGGAGATATATAAGAATTACACAAAATTTCTATTTCGGGAACCCTAGTATTTACGTCATCGTGCACGTGACAATACGTCATCTTAGCAACATTTCTTCATCGCCAAAAATATTCAGAGTTTGGAATCCTGGATTATAAGACATCTGTGCCAAATCTTTATAGTAAGACCATTTAAGTAAGACTGAATTTTCAAGCACCATTTAGCAAGGAATTAATGTATTGTTTACTCTACCAAAATGATAAAATTTAAAAATTATAACTTCATTAAAATATTTCATCATTACATTCTCAATAAATTATGCTCTGTGACATAGTGGTATAATATATATATATATATATATATATATATATATATATATATATATATATATATATATATATATATATATATATATATATATATATATATGTATGTATGTATGTATGTATATATATTATATTTATATATATGTATTTTAATTTTCAGAGATGTTCGGGATATTGATCTCTTCACAGGAGGCTTATCGGAAAAACCAATAGTAGGCGGAGTTGTGGGACCTACGTTTGCCTGTATTTTGAGTCGTCAGTTCCAACACTTAAAGAAGGGCGATCGATTCTGGTATGAAAATGATATGCCTCCGAACGCTTTTATAAAAGGTTGGCCAAATTCAATGAAATTGCTTACAAAATACATATTAAAATATTTACGAATTATAGTTTAGTTGATATGATTCTGTAATGGTTGCTAATTAATTAAAAAAAATTTTAAAAACATTTTTATACTGACAAAAAAATCTATGAAAAATCTTCAACCCACTTTAATAATAATTCCTATGATTTCTATCTTCAAATTAATATAAAATTCTTCAAATAAAATTTTATAAAGTTTAATTTTTTGTATACTTCTTTCTTTATTATAAAAAGGCATCCGAAACTTACATTGGAAAACAACCTCAAAAACTTTGTCACATATTTTGGCAAACTAATTTCAACTATAATCAGTTTGTTGAATAATCTGTAGGATAGAAATTAAGTATCAGTTACAATATCATTTGGGATTATTACATCACTTCGTAAAGAGCTGTTTTCTATTTGTACATCATTTCTTTTACTCACGCATAAACTAATAATATGAGTACTTTTCTTTGCCAGAAGTTTATGCAAAATACTTAGATCATATAAATTTGAATTATGAATTTAATTATTATTTTGAAGAAAATTTGATTTATGGAACATTTACATGAAATATTCTTGTTATAACTATGTTAATACTTAAAATTATGTATTGAGTACAAAACAATAATTTGTCCTACAATAAAATCCTTATGATTAAAAAATTCTCTATGATAAAAAATTGATAAGGTAGACTGAAAGTCGATAAAAGCAACTTAAATAGCTATGAATACTTTTAACAACTGTGGGAGTTGAAAATTTTTGTAAGTTTCTTTAATTTATTAATTCTAATGTTCCTGTCGATGTAATTGTAACCAATAAAATTAATTGAAATCAATCGAAAATTTAAAAATCAATATATTTAATATAATGTTACCATCCATGTATTATAAAAACTGACTTCTTTTTTTTAAGATCAACTTCAAGAGATTAAAAAAGTGACTTTGGCACGAATTTTGTGTGACAATGCTGGAAATCTAGTGCAATTGCTTCAGCCTTCACCAATGTTGATGCCAGATGAATTTTTGTAAGCAATCAACTTTAGATTTTTATTTTACGTTGTCTTAAATGCATACCTTTGTCAATTAATAAATGTGTCGTATTTGTCGTGAATAGGAATGCTTATCAAACATGCGACAGTGCAGCACCTGCAATGGATTTATCAAAGTGGAGATCAGGTAAAATGAGTCATTTAAATAGTGTTTCTGACTTTATTATGTTTCTTAAAAGTGTATTTTCTGTGCTAAAATTATGTTTACTTACTAAAGCATCACCAGGGTATGAAGTGCCTAAGGAGACTCTACTCACATCTTTAAAAGAAGCAATGAGACAAGCGAAATTAAGAATTGCTGCTGAGCAAAAAGTATTCGACAATAGTAAGCTTATATGAATTTTCTTATCCTCAAAAAATAATGAAACATAATTAATTTTCCCTACTTCCAATTTACTTTATAAAAATTATATATGCATACTTAGGCATACAATAAAAATCTAATATAACAATAAAATATTATTACTTAATATTGTATTGCATGAAAATTGGAGTCTCAAAACATTTAATTTTTACGATTATTTACAATAATCATAAAAATAAATGTTTTGATTATATAAATTATATAAAAATCCTATGTGATGTAAATAATGATAAACTATGAATAAAAATGATGTAAATTATATAAAAATCCTTTTACACGAATGTTCATTTCTATTTATGTATTTGAATTTTATTTCAGCAAAATAGTGAACATTGGTAATGGTCAAAATATAGTTATTACACATCTTGAAGTAGAGTAGATCGCAGTATTAAATCAAGCTTAAGTGACAAGGAAATTATCTAAATAGGTGCTTCTCTGCTGCAACTTTTATTTTATTAATGAAAGTATATTACTCCTTATGAATTTCAACCCTGAATTTTCTGCTTATGACAGTTCAGTATTGAATTGTCATCTATCTTCTAATCACGAGAGCGAAAGTTTATAAGCAGGGCTGCTGTGATTTACATTCTAAATAGTAAAAATTATAAGCTTAATATTTTTCCGGGGATAGAAATAAAAAACACAATTTGAAATTTAGTATTTTTAATATAATGTTATAATGCATGATATTTGTTTTCACAAATGTGTATTGAGTATTTTTTTTTAAATTTGTAAATCTTTATCTTGGTTTTCCATTAATTTAGAATTAATTTTATATTTGCATTTTTCATAAAATTCTTTTCGTATGGAATTAAATTTTTTAAATTTATTATAACTAAATTAATAAATGAATGGAATTTGTTTCAGGTGAACAGATGAATAAATGAAAATCTGGTTTGTTAAAGTTTCAAATGAAAAAATGAATAAAAATATGTTAATTTAAGTTGTAAGCATTTAATAATTGAAAATTGATGTCGCTAGTAATCTTTTATTCAAATATTGTTTTATAAACATTTTATAATAGGAAAACCGAGTTTTAAAAAAACTAAAATAATTTTCTTGCAGTATTATGTGGAAATATAAGTTACATGTATTCACATTTGTTTTACCATAAGCAGAGTTTTATACACAAATGAATTAATATAAAATTATTTATATGTATATTACCATTATCCATTTATTTAAAATT
Source organism: Latrodectus hesperus (assembly GCA_037975125.1). Taxonomy (NCBI): domain Eukaryota; kingdom Metazoa; phylum Arthropoda; class Arachnida; order Araneae; family Theridiidae; genus Latrodectus; species Latrodectus hesperus. The sequence goes on along the minus strand of JAJQOW010000014.1, from coordinate 13,527,544 downwards.
TTATTACACTTATTTAATTTATTGAAATAAATGAAAGACTAATTTGAAATTACAAATATTAGATCAATTTATAAATATTATAACTAAATACAAAAATCAACATTTATTACTGATATACACGCGTTAATTAAACGTTATTTAAATGCCCAATCTTTTTTATTTACAACTTCGAATAATAATTTTTAGCAATAATGCTATATGTGTGATTTATTTTGCTTATGTATTTATTCTGTTCTTTAAATTTAAAAGTAAGCTAAAACGTGTTTAAACGTGCTTATTGCTTTAATTTTATTCTAGAAAATGAAAATAAAACCATTATAATCTTTATTTGAATTGTTTCAGTTTTTTTATTTTTTATTTTAAAAAATATAGTTTGCTTCAGGATTCGTTAACTTTAAATAATAAAAGACAAATATTGTTAAATGTCCACTGAAAAATATACACATAAATCTTTTAAATCTTACGATAAACAAAAATTTTATCATGAAGATTTACAATATGCACTTTAAGAATTCCCAAAGATTTTGTCAATTTAAAAATGTATGTTTGTATGTGTATATATGTGAGTATCTATAAAATTGTTTTTAACACATTAAGTGCTTTTGAATAACAATGAAAAAATTAAATTTTGGTTTATTTTTGAGTGCAGATTTCGGTGTTGCTCATTATCGAAGCGCAGAAGCTGTACATCATGTATTTTTAAGACCGAAAAGACAAGCTATGTTTATCGCCAATAGATCTTTAGTGTTGGAATTAGCATCGCACAAGTTCCTTCAAGAACTTCAATTGTGAGACATATTTTTATTAATTTAAAATAAAGTTGGGAAAAAAGAAGTCCATTATTTTTGCGTGAAATTCAAGACTTTATTTAACATGTTTCGCATTGTCCAATTTTAGTCAAATATGCACCACCGTTTTGTTGTATAATTTATTGTCATTTTAAAGATGGCTTCATAATTCCTCTCTCATTGAAGCCTTGGTCTTTTTTATAAAAAAAACTATAGTAATCGATTTTCATAATCTTCTTTTGATCCAAATTTCTTATCGCTCAAGAAGTTTTGCAATGAGAGAAAAAGGGGGTAATCACTTGCGCTAGGTCCAGAATATATGGTGGATGCACTAAAGATTCCCAACCAAGCTCCCAAAGTTTCTGGCGAGTCACTACAGACATGTTTGGCCTGGCATTGTCCTGATGGAACACAACACCTCTTCTGTTGGCCAATTCTGACCGTTTTTCTTCAATCACAAGCTTCACACGATCCAGATATTGACAGTAAAGACCTGAATTTAGTGTTTGGCCATACGGAAGGAACTCATAATAAATTATTCCTTTGCAGTCTCACCAAATACACAGTAGGACCTTCCTGGTCGTTAGACCTGATTTAGCTACCGTTTGAGCTGTTTCATCACGCTTTGACCAGGATCATTTTCGCACAATATTGTCCTATGTGACCCATTTCTCATCCCCAGTCACCATCCGCTTAAGATATGGGTTGATATCATTCCGTTTGTACAAAGTTTCGCAAATGGAAATTCGATGCCTCATGCTTTTTCGTGGTGTGTGGCACTCAAACATCGAGCTTCTTTTAGAATCCAACTTTGCGAAAATGGTTTTAAACGGTTTTGTGGTCGATCTTCAGCTCTTGGGCGATGATATGATTACTAACATGCTGGTCAATATCGATTATTTCTGTGATTTTATCAATATTTTTAACGATGCCTGTGTGAGGTGCAACTTTAACATCAAAAACGACTGAACGGAATCTACGAAATCAAAATTGCACGTAATTATCTGTTACAGTATCATCACCATATTCATCATTCACAATTTCAGCCACCTGGCTTGCATTTTCTGCTTTATCAAAGAAAAACTGTAAAATGCACCGAATTTTCTCTTTGTTGACTTCCATTTTTAACACCTTGTAATTCACAACTGAATAGACCAAACAAAAAACAGCAAAAGAATTTTTTAGTGTAAAATATCTCTTTGACAACGAACATAAATTTGAAATCGTTTGATCGATACTTTAAAAAATATCGAACACTACAGCCATCTACCAAAAAAAATATTGGATTTCTTTCTCCCCAACTTACTATGTTTGTAACTATATTGGCCTTTCATACTCTATATTCAGAAATTAAAAATATAATTTAAACAATTTACAATTTTTTATTGAATTTAAATGTTAATTTATATAATAATAAAACTGCCAGAAAAAGGGGGTATGATGTAACATTCAAATGTTACTGTCAAATGTGTACGTCAAAATTAATATTTCTTAAATATAACTTCATTTTTTTGTTTTAACCGTTATTTTATTTGATACTAAATAAATATTTATTTAAAATGCGTTAATAGTTATAAAAGATGATTTCGTTACTCGATTTTCTTTGTGATTTTAATAGCAAGTGTTTCTTATTTAAACTTTTCGCACTATTATTATTGCAATAGCTTTTAATTATTATGAGTTAAGGTATTAATAAGAATATTAAAAAAATAGTAAAATTAAGGTGTTTTCCCTTTCCGTTTGCAATATGTACTTAATAAATTATAAAAAATAAATATCTTACATTGAGCCTGAAAATATCTTGTCATCATAATACACATTTCCTTAAATCTGCTGTTCTCTCAAAATAATTAAAGTAAATAAAATTAAGAGTTTTCAGTTAGACAGTATTGATACATTTTAACAAATAATACTTATTTTTTAATAATATAAATTTCTTTTATCTAAAATAGAACTAAACTGAGTACACTAAATTATCTGAACTCTTATTTCTCAATACATATTTGCTATCTAGTTTTGCATTAGATTTAAATAAATAATTTTATATTACAATATGTGAAAGCCAGAAATTATGAAAACAATTTCTTTAAAGTATTAAAACAAATACAAATAAATAAATAAATATTTAAATAATTATATCAGAAAAATAAATATTTATTTTCCTGAAACAAGATTAAAATAATAACCAAGTACATATAATCAATTTAAGTATGAGAATTATCAAAGCCACTTCGAATTTGTTATCTTTACTCAGAATTTGTTTGCAATTTACCTGCTTAATGAGAAATACTAATTTATTTTATGCTTAAATTTAAAATTTTGTATGAAATGTAATGTGGCTTTTCAGCGATTTCAAAATTTTACATGATACTTAACAGCTAATGTTAAAATCGATTATATATTCTTAAATATTGTAAAAGTACTAATTTTTTTTTACTAATCAAATTGCAATAAACTTGAAGTATATGTGCTATCTAGATTTTTCCTATTTTTTTCATTTCGGTAGAAGTGTTTTCGTGTTTTTGTTACTAAATATTTATATGAAATAGTCATACATTTTCTCAATTTGTTTCATTTCTTTATAAAACAAATGGATTCCAAGAAGTGTTTCTGGTGATGACCAGCTCTTTCTCTCTGATGTGTGAGTGCAAAATATGCGAATATCTTCCATTGTTCATTAATTAATGAATAATCTCATTGAAATAACTCTTTATATAAATATAGAAGTAAATTGTATTTTAATATATTTTTTATTTATTTATTTATTTCTATTTTTTAATAATTTTTTATTTTATATAATTTGATAAAATAATAATAAATAAATAAATAAAAATAAAAGTACATATATAAGTGAAATTTTGGTATTATGTTGATCGCAATAATTTTAACACTGCCATTATAAATACTAATATAATAAAATCAATGTAAAACTAAATTATTAAACCTGACGTAAACTATGTCATAACGTTTTCTACATTAAGTGACCATGAATGTGCAAAATCATTAATTCTATTCAAAAACATTTTTTTAAAAAAACTATGAACTTTAAAAAACAACAAAATGCAGCATTGAATAATAAGTGATTTTTATCGTAACAAAATACAAGGATACGGTAAACGAAAGTAAAAGATGAACCTAATAAGATCTATATACTATGAAGGCAGCTGTGGTGATCAATCATTTTCAATATGTGTTCATTTGATAACAGATATTGGGTCAGTTTTGAAAAGTATGCCTGGCTAGATGAATAAGTACATGTGATAGGTTAATACCTTGTTAGAGAGAAGCAGTGGGCAACTCGAATTCAGATGTAATACCCTTAGATAAATAAGACAGTCTAAAACATTTCATACATTCTGTGGTACTTCTAAAGGAGCTTACGGAACTTCAATACACTTAAGGATTGATATGAGAGTCCATTTATAATTATAAATTTCTTTATAAATTTCTTTATAAATAACCCAGCAATAGGTTCACTGTGAACCAATATAGGTGACTGTCAGATGAAGAACATGAGAGGAAAAAGTTTATTAGCATTTTGAGTTCCACATTTCTCTTGAACAGTTTCATTAAAAAAATTTTTTACAGAAATAAATTGATTATTGTTTAATCTCATGCTTACTACCTTTGTGTTTATTATTCTTAAGCCTCAGCTTAGCATCAATGGGAATTTTTTAATAGGATTGCCCACCTGCGTAGAATCCTCTCATACCATCATAAATTCAAGCAAAATATTTGTTTATATGTATTTTCAAAAATAAAATGATTAACTACTAATCAATATTACTAATTTCTTGTATTATTTATTAAAAAATCAAAATTATATGATATATATAATCTAAATTCTTATAAAAACAAATTCGTAAAATTGCTACTTCTTAGAATTTATATCATATTGAATAATAGTATTTAATTTAAAAACATGTAATATGCTTAATATTTCATATTATTTCACATTTTAATTAATTTTGGACATTGACATTTTCATCGAATATGCCTTTCTAAATATTTATAAATTTAATTAATGGTTTTTTTGTGCACCAATATAGATGTAACTCGAACTCTGATTTTTGATGTTCTATTTTAATCAAAAAAGTATGAACAAGCAATAGTACTAAAAATTTCAATTTTTACTTCCTTGTCTGAACATGTTTAACATATATGGTGGCTTATTTTTCTTATCACTTTGTTTACGTCTTCGTAAACTTTCTTTTTCCACTCAGCATAATTTCTTATTTTCAGTTTAACGTGAAATATATAGTTATATCAAATAAAACTAAAATTTTTTCATTTCGAAGTTTCTCATCTCTCACTCTAAGAAATTATTTTTCGTCGTTGCTACCAAGTTATGCTTCATATCGCAATTATCATTATTGTTGTCGTGTGCCAGCTAGGCTGGCATTATGGGGTGCGCTGCTCCACTTTTTCCAACTGAACCATATTTAGGTGTGGAGTCCGACTTCCCCAGTACACACATGTCATAGGAACCCGTTTATAGGTTAGACAACCACTCACAACCCATTCATACAAGGAAAGAACAAAGACAGGATAGAGATAGAAAGAGAAAGTACAACCATGCCCGAACCGGGATTAAAACTCAGCACCTCCCTATCCACAGTCAGGCACGCTGACCATTAGACAAGTTGGGTGGCGTAATTATCATTAAAGGCTTATTTAACATTTTGGAACTCTGGCATAACTCTAAATAGTGTTTGTTTTACTTTTTAATCATTTTATTAGTTATTCTATCTTGAGATTCATGGTCACGTCTTAAGTATCAAAACGTATTTTATGTATTTTTCTTTAAAAAAATATTTAATAGAATACTAAAAAAGATAGATAAGATATTTAATATTAAAGATTTTTTAATAGAATACTAAATAAAATACTTAGAAATAATATATTTAATTCATATAAATATAATAATCTTATAATAATTGATTTTTCCTGAAATACTTTTTTGGCAGAAAAGATCACGAAAAAAGACCAAGTGATTCAGAGATATCGGCCATGATGGTGACTTTGTCTTCTCAAGATGTTGAAGAATATTTCGAAATGGAAACGCGATTAGAACCAGATGAAAACTTAGAAGGCAGGTGCAGGCTTGAAGAAGACCAAGCATCCTTACCATGTGACCATACCACACCTTTCAGGTTCGATTCTTCGAGTGCTTTATATAGCTTTCAAATTATTATATTCTCAAATTTTTGAATTGATGTGATTTTTATGCAAGTGAAACTTTTGAATACGTATTACGATTATAAAAATTATTTTTAGTTTGCTTAAATTAGTTTATTGTATACGGCCGTGGTAGCCTAGTGGTCAGGGCATCGGTCTTCCATCCGGAAGGGTGGGGTTCGATTCCCAATGCAGCCAAAGACCCATCGAGTACATGCGATATACGTGTTCATTAAATCTGTGGAATTGAAAGTCCTGTGGTCGGTCACTGAACAGTTACCATGGGTACAATGGTCTAGAGAAAATTACCTCCCCCTTCATATCAATGTCAAAATTGAGGGAGTGGATCCTCTCGTGGTAACATCTATCGGAGAATTTAAAAAGTAAAGACGTACTTTCACCTACGTGTTGCTCTGATTAAAACGAAAGACGCTCCCTATTGACTTAAATTCGCAAGCCAAGGATAGCGAGCTTGGCTTGTCCAAGTGTCGTAAGTAACAACAGTTTATTTTATCTTTGCACTCACAAATTAACGATGCAATGAATCTTAAATTTTTCTTAGATCAAATCTGAAACAAATTTTTAAAAAATTGTCAATTTCAAGTGCTTTTTATTATTTGAATCATTGACGTAAGTAAAATAGAAATCAAAATGATGGTAGATAGAACCGGAATTTTTATAAAAATAAACAAAACTGCAACATGTAAAATTAGTATTTATTAAGTAACCATTTCAAAATATTATCACCAAAAATTAAAACTCAAATAATTACGAAATTTTGATCGTAATATTAATTTTTAAGGTTAATTAAAAAATTATCTTTTTTAAAAATTGCTTAAAATATTACATAATATAAGTTACATCAAGTTATACAATCATAACATCGTTAAAAAGTTTTTTAAAATTTACAAAATTAATTCTTAAAATTATTTATTATAAATGTTTGTGGGCCATTCATTCAGACTAAAGCGATTCTTTGTACTTAAATGCAGAATGATTTCAAATAAGATCGTTATTGAATTCCCCGCAACAAAGGAGAAACTTTTCTTCCCTTGCTGGTCTAACTCAAAATTTTATTTTGAGTATAATAAAATTTTGAAATTTATAAGGCATTTTTTATTGAAAAGCAAAGATTTGAACAAATAAAAATTATTTAATATTCAGTTATTTCAATTTTGATTTTTTATGCCTAGATTGCTTCATTTATTTGAACTATTTTAAGCGCAATAGAGTAAAGTTGTCTTATATAACTTGAATAAATATTTAATCTTATTTAAAGTTGAAAAAAATAATCCAATTAAATATTGAGCAATGTTCGATATGATATAAATAATAATTTGCTTCATTCTTGGGGCAAAAAACTTCAACCTGTAAGTTTATCTTCAATAATATTTAATTTAGTTTTGCTTAGAGAAATTATAGGAAAATTCAACTCGAGGATTTTATTAAATTAATGATATTGAAATAGTGTATTATTTAATTTTCAAGAATTTAAATCCAATATTGTATAACTCTAAAGATAATTATTATTTTAGCGATTATATAAAACTAATTATCATTCCTTTTACCTGTTCGACTCTGATATCGAAATATAATTTCTATGTTTAAAAACTAAACAACTTTAGAATCATTAAATGACCACAATTAAATGACACTTTAATAATGAAGATTGACTTATAGATCATTTTCTGGTTGGTGCAACAACATTCAAAATCCACATTGGGGAAAATCATTAGTGGCATTTCAACGCTTATTGCCGCCTAAGTATCATGATGGTGAGTTTTTAATAATCATTTTGAATTATCGTTTCTTAATAACTCTTTTTTTAATAATCATAGAAAATTAAATCATTTCAAATTAAACGCAATTTTTTTTTTAATTAACTGAGTGTTCTTTACCTCTGTTAGGTATTAGTTCTCCTCGGAAAGAGAGTAAATCAGGAAATGATTTACCATCAGCAAGACTTATATCATCCGTTGTTCACTATGACACAGTTGCACCGCATTCCCGATATAGCTTAGCTCTCATGCAGTGGGGACAGTTCCTCGATCATGACTTGACTCTAACACCAATGCATGAAGGTATTTATGATCATTATTTGGCTCTTAACATCAATGCATGAAGGTAATTATGAGCATGATTTGACTCTAACACCAATGCATGAAGGTATTTATGATCATAATTTGACTCTAACATCAATGCATGAAGGTATTATGATCATGATTTGACTCTAACATCAATGCATGAAGATATTTATGATCATGATTTGATTCTAACACCAATGCATGAATGTAATTATGATCATGATTTGACTCTAACACCAATGCATGATATGATCATGATTTGATTCTAACACCAAAGCATGAATGTAATTATGATCATGATTTGACTCTAACACCAATGCATGAAAGTAATTATGATCATGATTTGATCCTAACACCAATGCATGAATGTAATTATGATCATGATTTGACTCTAACATCAATGCATGAAGGTATTATGATCATGATTTGACTCTAACACCAATGCATGAAAGTATTTATGATCATAATTTGACTCTAACACCAATGCATGAAGGTATTTATGATCATAATTTGACTCTAACACCAATGCATGAAGGTATTATGATCATGATTTGACTCTAACATCAATGCATGAAGGTTTTATGATCATGATTTGACTCCAACACCAATGCATGAAAATAATTATTCATTATGACACAATTTAACTAATTAAAGAAAACTTCAGTAAGTCTTGCTTTTTTAATGTGGTTTTAAATTATTAATTTTTCAATTATTAAACTAGATATGTTTAATATTTTTTTGTATCGTTATTTTTAAGTAACGAAATAGTGTGAAATAACTTTACAAAAAAGTGTGTCTTTTATTTATCTATACATTTTATTTTTCAGCACTCGGCCGTCGTCCTCTCGATTGTAAATCGTGTGATTCAGCCACTACTGTACATCCTGAATGCTTACCCATTCCTATCCCTCCAAATGACCCCTTTTTTCCACCCATTCACAAAAATGCCTCAAGAAATTGCATTTCATTTGCAAGATCATTAGCTGGTCAATTGACTCTAGGTATTAAATTACTTTTCACTTTATTTTTGTGATATGTATCAAAGTTCCAAAATAAAACTAGTTTTCAGAATAATTTTATATTGAAAAAATTATCTTAGATTGAAACGATTTTCAGATAATAAATAATAGCAATCAGCAGCATCTGAGACTCCTATAAGAGTATTAAAGTTGTGGATTGCTATGATTTTAATTTGCTGCTATGAATAAATTATAACATAAAAGCATAATCAAAACAAAGATTATCGAAATTGAATACATTTTTTCATAATAATCGAATAAAAAAACGGTATTGATTGTTTTTTTAGAAACATTCTTATTTAATATGAGTATGATGTCATATTTCTAAGCGGCTGTTTTTTAGAGTTTAAAAATTGTAGTTATTTGTTTTTCTTTTATTATTAAGAAATTTATGAAAACACAGAATAACGAAGCTTTTTCCCTTATAAAAAAGTTAGTGCAAAACAATATTACTGCCTATTTTAATTTTTGAAATTAAATATGGTAAAAATTTGATGTCTTCAACATGCTACTAAACAATATAAATTAAATTACTTGTTAAAATCAGATAATTTTTATGTCATCAACTTTGACTACAGGGAATAAAGATCTTTAATCGGAGTTGCCGATTCAAATTTGATATCAAAAATATGAAAGGGATATGGTGTTGCACATATATAATGTTTTAAGCTTTATAAATTATTTGGATAATTGTGACATAACAGCCTTGAAAGAGCATCGTAAATGGCTAAATATATTAAAATATTTTGAAACCATTTGATTATATTATTTGGTGATCCCTGTGAATATAACTTTTTTCTTTTATCTTTCATGCCTCTAAATCCAGTCTATGAAATGATAATGTTGAGATCACGCTGGTTGAAAATTCTCACATAAATTATGTGTATTAGGAAACATTGTTTTAAAAAAATTTTAAAAACATTATAGGTAATATTATTTAAAAGAAATTTTTTTTCTTTAACCTTCATATCAATGTTAAAATTGATAGAGTGTATCCTCTGGTGGTGCCATCTATCGGAGAAGTTTAGAGCTAAGCCGTACTTTCATTTTCATGGTGTTTTGGTTAAGCGAAAGACGCACCCAGGTGACTAAAATTCGCAAAGCAAATGATATAGCGAGCTTGGTTTGTCCAAGTGTTACAAGTAACAACAACAAAACAAATATGAAGCTTCTATGATAGAAACAGCAACCATAAACGTAGAAAATGAAAAACAAGTTTAATTTATCTCTATGATAAGACTAACTAAGAATGGTATCTGAACAAAAGAAAAAATTTTCCATGCAAAAATTTCCTCTAAATTATGTGACGACAAAATAAAATTAAACATTGTGGGTCCATACACAATTATAGCCGATTCCTTCATCAGAATATCATTCACATTCGCGTCTAAGCTTTAGTTAGCACACAGAAGATACTAAGGCTGTTATTTTTGTATATTCATTAATAGTATATTATTTCGAAACAAATTCCCGATATAGTGACACGTTTTAATACCATACTGTTGCGCAACACTGATTGTTAATTAAATTTAGAGGATGTTTTAATAAACAATCTTTCACAAAATAGGAAATTAAAATCTTCATAAGACTTTAAATATCGCAAATTTACGAATGATAATATTGCTGGATTTCAACTTTGTGAATATTTTGATCAAAGAACTTGTTATTATTTTATTTCTAATTCATTACTACTTGTTTATTTCTTTCGTTTTATATATGAAAGCTATTATCTAACTGCACAAAGCGCGAACATGAAACTATTAGGTTGGGGAATGATTTCGTAGCGTTTTTAACAAAGATTTTTATTTAAACAAAAAACAATAACTATATCAATAAGTCAATCAATTATATATTCGCCGTTGCCGTTTACAACCTCTTCCCACCTCTCGACCTATTTGTTGATGCCGTTCCGCCAAAAATAACCTGATCTGGTGTCAAAAAGTTTTAAAGATCTCTTTCTTATCAAAGGTAACGCCCTTCATATGGGTGGACAAGGAGCGGAAAAGATGATAATCGGTCGGTGCAAAGTCCGGAGAATACGGCGGATGCTGAAGGACCTCCCATTCTTGGACTTTAAAGTGCGGTTTTGACGACTTGTGCAACAACGTTGTCGAGAAGGAGTATGGTTTGACCATGTCGATCAGGTCTTTTCAGCCGAATAGCCTCATTCACGAGGTGTAGCTTGGCAATGTAGAGCTAGCTCATTGTTGACTGTGGCATTCTTTTCGAGCATTTCCCAGTGCACTAAGAGGTCCTTAAAAACTGACTCAACAACTTCTTTGACACCAGACCAGATTATTTTTGGAGGAAAAGCATCAACAAACTGGTCGACGGGTTGCAAGAGGTTGTAAATAGCAACGTCAAATATATAATTGATTAACTTTTTGATATAATTGTTGTTTTTTGTTTAAATAAATGTCCTAGGTAAAAATCTACGAACTTATTCCCCAGCCTAATACTAATAAGTCAGAAAAATATCAGTTAAAATATTATCAATTACAAAAAGTACCATAGAATGATATCATCAATTACAACATAGCATTCAGGATTTGCTTGAATTAATAATATGGAAGGTATGTATCAAATAAGTTATAATAACATTGTATGGAAAATGTGTGTTCTCTGCAATGCAATGATATCTTACTATCTTATAAAATATTTTAATTGTGGGTAAAAAAAAATTGTTAGTTTAAATACAGAATTAACCTTAGATCATTTAACTTTGAATGCATAATATTTCATTAATTGCAGTCTTTAATTGTAGGTCGTCGAGAGCAGATGAATCAGCTGACTTCGTACATCGATGCATCCAATATGTACGGTTCCGACGCTTGTGAAGCAAGAATGCTTAGATCTCAAGAGGGTGGTCGTCTAAATTCTACAAAACACCCCTTTGGTGGCAAGGACCTTTTGCCACTGGATGCCACAAACGTCGAATGCCGAACATCCTCTGGTGTATGCTTTGAATCAGGTGACATTTTAGAATTTTTTTTTTTCGTGAAATATAAATATTTTATGCACCAGAAATTATTTTTAAATTATTAATAGTCTTAATTATGTCTTTGCAAGGTATATGTAAATTAATTTGGTATTGAATTTTTGTGATCTTTGAAAAAAATTTTTTATTCGTATCAAGTACAAATCATGATTTAATTAGCTGGAGTTTCTAGCGAGAGTTCATTTTAAAATAGCCAAGGTATTTTTAAAAATATAACCTCTCTTAAAATAAACTGCATGGAAAAATATATTAAATCTTCAAAATGTATCTAATTCAAAATTTAAAACAAAGGAATTAAAGTTTTAAATAATAAAGTCTTTGATGAATAAAATAAGAAAATTCATAATTTAATGTCACATGAATACAATAAAATCTTTAAATATACAGTGTATTTTTGATTCAGATGGTTAAACCTTGTTGAATAATTTTATTCCAGGGAAAATAATTCCTAGTTTTAAGAACTGAATTTATATTCTTAGAATAGCATTCTAAAGATTATTAGATCTTACTTGAAACACGAACGAGATGTAATTATAGTCCACAGCTGTAATATTAAATTGCGCAAGTAATGTGAATCATGTCATCACAGTAATATGATAATATCAATAGTAAAATTAAAGATTTTTGGACACACACACATACACAGAAAATTTTCTAACACTCCTAAAAAAACCTACTATTTGAAATATTTGGTAAGGCTTTCCGATATAGTTTGATGCATAATTTTAGAATGAATTCTTTTTCAAATGGTATACCATCCAGTTACTATAGATATCCATTTTAGAGATGGAAAAACACTTTATAAAAACAGATTAAAGAAATTTTTGAGAAATATCAGGAGATACTTAGTGAAAATTTTCTTGAACACATTAGTGAATTTATTGCTCATTTTAGCATGAATACCACACATTAGAGAAATGAGTTATCTGACCAATGTCTTTCACATTAGTGTATATCTTGTAGTTATTTAAAAAGCATGTTAAATCACAAGTTTTAGTCAGATTATCCAAGTTATGTAAAAAGTAACCGTAGAAGACGTATCTCTCTATGTTTCTCTCTCTCTGTCTGTCTCTGTCTCCCTCTATCTCTGTCTCCTCATCTCTCTCTGTCTCTCTTTCTGTCACTGTCTCTCTTTGTCTGTCTCTATCTATCTATCTATCTTTCTCTGTCTGTCTCTCTCTCTCTTTCTGTCTGTTTCTCTCTATTTGTCTCTCTCTCTCTCTCTCTCTCACACACACCACATCAGATTATAAATCGAACATTATGAAAAGAGTCATTTTATATTAGTGAGTTTATTGCTCATTCTAGCATGAATACCGCACATTAGAGAAATGAGTTAGCTGACCAATGTCTTCCACATTAGTGTGTATCTTGTAGTTATTTAAAAAACATGTTAAATCACAAGTTCTAGTCAGATTATCCAAATTATGTAAGTAACCATGGAAGACATCTCTCTCTATATATATCTTTCTATCTCTGTCTCTCTCTATCTCTGTCTCCCTATCTCTCTCTCTCTCTCTCTCATACACACACACCACATCAGATTATAAATCGAACATTATTAAAAGAGTCATAACTTCATGGTAATCGACAGTATGATTAAATAAATAAATTCTCTCAATTTTCTCTTTCACATCTATTTTTAATATCATTGATTGTTTATTATTATCAACAATGATAGGAATGGTTGTTATAAAAAAGCGATTATCATTCTGCTCTGGGAAAACCAATAAATCTAAATATAATTAATAATATCTCCGAATGGAAATGTTTTTAAAATATTGGATTCCATATACAATCTTTTTTATTTTTTTCATACAAATTTGAAGAAAAGAAAATGTGTTGAGAAAATAAATTTGCTAGGCTAGAATTAGTTTTATTAAACGTTTTAATTTGATTATATGCCTAAAATACCTATTTGAACAAAAACCCTTACTAAAAATATATAAATTATATAAAATATTTTGTCCAAAATTCAAATAAATGAGTTAAATCATTTGTAAAATTGCCTTCAAGTAGATTAGATGCTAAAAACTACCTCGTTTTTGATTATTCAACCAAAGCAAGATTTATTATCACTAGCCAAGCTCTTCTACGTTTAGGATTGCGTCCATCTTCAAGAAACTTTAAAATAATGAGACAGTGGTCTGAAGGGAGGGGTCGCCATCCATATCCCCTGGAGTCACAGAGTGTGACTGACTGAAACCTTGACTCCAACTAGATGTAAATGCCTCTGCAAATAGTCATGTCCAATAAGCAAACGATAGAAAGTAACGTCTACAATTTGAGGCATGGAACTAGGATCTCTACTACTTTATGATTAAAATATAAAAACAAAATATACAAATGAAAAAATTAAATATAAAATATATGACTAATACTTTCGTAAAATAAATTAATTTATTGAAGACAGAAATAATTAATTTAACCTCTTTACACAATTATGCTCGAATTAATCCGAGCATGGTAAATAATGCGTTATAAAACTTGAGCGTGAAGGGGTAATATTGTACATGTTATTTGTTAAAATACACACACTACTACAAAACAATATTATATAGTGCCTCTAAATATAATCGGATGTTAATCATTTTTTCATTCATAATTTTAAAAAATATTATTTTTCAATTTTAATGTTTTTAATTTATTTTTTATTTTCACTAAAACAATATATCCCAAGTTATTTTTCATAACTAACCTCAGATAATAAGTATCTTGTATTTACATTGAACTATTATGAACAATCACTAAAATTAACGTAGAAATTGATTTTGTTACCTCTGTAAGAATCTATTTATTTTCTTCTTCTTCTTCTTCAAGTTGAGTTTGTATGTCATTGAGCACCTCTGCTTTTATCAGCATTTTGTACTGTTAACTCCAAACCCAATGTTTCTTAGTTCCATTTGCTCGGATCACCCACTTTATTAATAAAGTCTGATAACCCTTTAATGGAATCTAGGTATAACTCTCTAGTATGGATGATGCCTAAAGAGGTTAATCTAGGGAGGGCAAGAGCCTCGCATTCATAAATGATATGCTTGGCCGTTTCCTCTTGCATATGACATTTCCTGCAGATAGGGTCTTGCTGAAACAGTCCCATTTTATGGAGATGTTTTCTGAAATAGTAGTGCCCAGTTATGAAGCCTACGATTAAACGTATCTTCTGCCTAGAGCATCTAAGAATTTCATAGGAAATCCTCGCTGATGACCTACAGATCATACCTTTAGCGTGGGTTTGACCAGGAGATTTGAGCCAAGCTTCATACATCTTCCGTTTTTCCCATCTGCGAACATTGGTTTTTGCGGTCTTCAAATTGATCCCACAAAAAGGTTCTGGACCAATGGGAACAAAAGACGATCCTTGTTTAGCAAGCTCATCAGCCCTTTCATTACCTTCGATACCTTTATGCCCTGGCACCCATACAAGGATCACCCTGTTTCTAGTTGCCAGTTCTGTAAGAAGGTTTCTACACTCCAGAATCATTTTAGATTTGATTTCGAAGGAATTAAGCGCTTTTAAAGCGGCTTGACTGTCACTGAAAATGAGAATCCGCTTATCGTAATAGCCCTTCTTCATATTCAGTTGCAGACAGTGGATAATGGCCAAAACTTCTGCCTGGAAGACCGAAGCGTATCGCCCAAGGCTTACAGACAAGCTGATTCTTGGTGACACGCCACAAACTCCCAGACCTGAGAGGCTGTTCTTCAGTGATCCATCTGTGTACCAGATTAGATCTCCTGTTTTAGTTTCAAACATGTTGTTATCCCATTCCTCTCTAGTTGGAAAAACTACATCAAATGTCTTGTCAAACATGTATGTTTTTTCCATGATGTCAGATGGCATCAGAAGAGTAGGGTCTTGAAATTTCCTGGTGATGCCCTTGTGCCCTTTAGCAACAGGCTGGTCATACCAGTGGTTTTGCAGCTTCATTCTATATGCATTCAATCTTGCAACGCTGCATATGAAGATGTCCAAGGGAGTCAGATCCAACACAACCTCCAATGCTCTGGTTTGCGTGGTGGAGATTGCTCCTGTGATGCAGAGACAGGCTAGTCTTTGTAGACTCCTCAATCTGTCAATCACAGTCTTCTGTTCCACCTTATGCCACCAGATCACACAGGCATATGTGAAAATGGGCCTGACAAAAGCTGTGTACATCCATAACATCAGTTTTGGATGTAAACCCCAGTTTTTACCAAGCATTCGCCTGCAAATCACAATGCTTTTCTTTGCTCGGTTGATCCTATCATCAATGTGCTTATTCCAGGTGAGTTTCTGGTCTAAATAGATGCCCAGATACTTCAACTCTGAAGCCACATTGATTTCAACATCAAAAAGTCTTGGTATGAAAAAACCTTTCCGTTTCTTTTTGCGTGTAAAAGGTACAAGGTAGGTTTTCTGAGGATTAACCATCAGGTCCCTATCCATGCACCATTGACCTACATAACTTAGAGCATCCTGCATGAGATGACAAGTTATGTCAAAATCTTTACCAAGGATAAGGATGACAATGTCATCAGCATATCCCTGCGTATAATAGCCCTTATCATTTAGATGTTTTATAAGGCTATTTACAACTAGGTTCCAAAGTAATGGTGACAGAACACCTCCTTGAGGACAACCTCTAGTAGTCTTTTTTTCAAATGATTCACCGAAGATGTTCATTTGTATATATCTATCCGAAATTAAGGCCTCAATCCAAGTACACAGGGTCTGATTAATCCCTGCCCCTCTAAGTGCATTGAGGATGGATGGATGGGAATTATTATCAAAAGCACCCTGGATGTCGAGGAAAGTTGCCAAGGCAATATCCTTTTGATCCAGAGTGGCTTCAATCTTGGAAACTAGCTGATATAGAGCTGTCTCTGTAGATTTGCCGGGTTGATAGGCAAATTGAAGAGCATGCAAGGGACTATTTCTACCCAAGTAATCTCTAATATGCCGATCAATGATTTTCTCCATAATTTTAAGAAAGAATGAAGAAAGACTGATTGGTCTGTATGACTTGGCCTGGTCATAAGTGTCCTTGCCAGGTTTTGGAATGAAGACAATCCTAGTCTTTTGCCATGTCTTTGGTATATATCCCAGGGCCAAACTAGTTCTATACATTCTAGTTAGCATTGGTATGACAACCTTCTCTGCCTTCTGGATCATGATGGGCATAACTCCATCAGGCCCAGGGCATTTTAGAGGTTTAAAGGCAAAAATTGCCCATTTAACAATGTTGTAGTTTATGATATTTTTAGCGATGGTCCATTGATTGCTATTGACTCTTTGCAAAGAGCCAATGCAATGTTCCCCTTCGTTGCTATAAATATCTCTAGCTCCCGGGAAGTGAGTCCTGGTCATAATTTCCATAACCCCTTTTCCGGAAGAAGCAAAATTACCCTCCTCGTCTTTTAGGGTACCAACCAAAATAGGTTCATCCCTTTTAAGGAGTTTATGGAATCTAGCTCCTTCAGAAATAGAATCTATCTCGTCACAGAACTTTCTCCAGGAGTTAATCTTGCTTTTTCTAACAAGTTTGTTATAAATAGTGAGGGCCCTTTTATAGTTCTCCCATTCACCATTTTTCTTAGCTTTATTAAAAAGTTTTCTAACATTTGCTCTTTCGGCAGCTAGAGAGTCATTCCACCAAGGGCATTGGAGTTTAGCTCTTCTAGTGCGAATGGGGCAATTGTTATGATAAGAATCTAGAATACTTCTCTGTAGGAGATCTGCTGTAACTTCTAGATCGTAGTTGTCTCTAATAGGTCTGTTACCGAGCTCAATCAACCCAGTCAGTTCTTCTTGGAATTTCTTCCAGTCCGTCCTAACTGGGTCTCTGAATATGCGATCCAGACACACATTAGAGTGAATTTCAAAATGGATGTTTTGATGATCTGAACCAGAAGGTCTGTCATCTACTTTCCAGTATTTGATATTTTTACTAATCAGCGTTGTCGCTATAGTAATGTCAATTACCTCAGATCGATTGGAAGTAATAAAAGTTGGTTTTTTGCCCACATTTAGAATATCTAACCCATAGTTTAGAATAAATTCCAAAAGGTACTCACCTCTTTTATTTGTGTCCGTACTTCCCCAGACAACATGATGAGCATTACAGTCTAGTCCTAGGACTACCTGTAAATTGTTATTACTGCAAAAGTTCATGAGCTTGTGCAGAGAATGGTCAGGTGGAGCCTTCTCTTCATAGGGCAGGTATCCAGAGCCAAAAACAATTTCCCTGTCCCTACCCTCTATGTTGAGTCTGACTTTCACAGCTGTCAGGTCCCTAAGAATAAATTCAGAGAGGGAAGAACCTCAATGTTTTTATGTAAGAGTATACAAGTTCTAGCGTTACCATTAGTACAATAGATAAGCTTACCTTTAGTTCCTTTGAGACCACTGATTCTTCCCCTAACCAACCAGGGTTCTTGAATCAGGGCCAGGTGTATATCCCCAGCAAGAAATTTCTTACTGAGGTTAGTAGTACCACTTCTACTGTGGTGTAGGTTGGCTTGAACTACCTTCACCCCCATCAGCAGGAGCAGGTTTATCAAGTGCTTTAGCCTGCACATGGTGAAGTCCAATATGAAACCTATATCCCCTTACACGAAGTGTGGCAGCATCAAATTCAGGCACACTAAGAACGATGGTCCGCCCAGATGGGTCGTTCTTAATGTTAAGAACGTTCCACTCCAATGGAGTGACCCCACCGTTCTTAGCCTTGATTTTTCTCAGGAGCTCTTTAGGTTCCAGTTCATTACAGATTTTTGGCAGTTTTGCAATTATCTTGGTGGTTCTGACAAGTTTCCTTGCCTCACCCACCAAGAGTTTATGTTCTTGCCAAGGGCTTATATCATTGACATTTTGTTCCAGCCACTTTGAGCTCTCCAGATCTGCACAATTGATAATAAGAGCCCCGTTTTCAAGTTTACAGGATAGGAAGGTTGGGGCAAAGCCCTCCTCATTCCTTCCTATTTTCCTGGTTAACAAGAGTTCCAGGTCATAGGCCTGTTTCTCTGTTAACCGTTTTTCCGGATGACCTTCTAAGAGCACGGCCATCTTGATCGCCGTGAGAGCCGCCCTGTAAGTAAATCCCTCAGGTCCTTCTCTCTTGGCAGCCTTTCCGACCTTGCCCTGGTTCATCCGATTGGCAGGATGCTTCTCGCCTTTGGTTGCCTTGGGTTTTTCAACTCAAGTCCCTTCAGCGATTTTGCGCTCCTTCACCAACCTCTTTTTCTGTGCACCAGATATTCTCTTTTTAAGCTTGATTCTGGTCAGAGAGTCAGTCATGCTAGAGATAGCTTCCTGACTCTCACCAGAAGAAGATGGTTTGGAGGTCATTTCTACCTCCTGTGAAGGTTTCATTGCTACCCCTTCATTAGATTGTCTCTGAGTTCCCTTGTCTTTTTCAGAATGGTCTGCTTCAGAAGTTTCTCCTGCAAAAGCAGAAATGTTTGTTATTTTCAATGTCTTTTCAGCCATATAATAACAGTAAATAATCTCAGGTAATATGACAGTCCACCCAGCATTGCCTGAGTTACTGGGCAAGGCAATTTACTCTAGAAGTTCGCCAGGCAACTAGAGGCTCCGTTAAGACACAAATACCGCGGTGCCAATTAGCCCTAGGCACGGAACGCATAACACCAGGGTTTACGGGAGCTGGTTCGCGGCCTCTTATTCAATATTCAAGGCTATCCTGTCATTCCTACAGGACTTTCGGCTATCCACCACCTGCCTACGCGCCTGGTGGCTAGCTCAAGCCCCAGAAGGGTACGCATACCCCCTGGTTCCAGGAACTATTTATTTTAGTTATTTGAATTTATGTGATAATAAAATATATAAAGTGAAAAAGTATGTTTTCAAGTTCAATTTACATAACTCTTTTTTTTTTCGTGAAATACATAGGTGATATTCGAGCAAGTGAACAACCTGGTTTGACATCAATGCATACAATTTGGATGAGAGAACATAACCGCATTGCAAATGCTATGATGATTATAAATTCACACTGGAACGATGAGATGATTTACCAACAAGGTAAATTATTAATTATTTTTACATCATTTTTTAAACATCAAGCTTAAAAAGAGTGTACAGTAAAATAATTAGTGCATGTTATTGCAAAAATGTTTTAAATAATGCAAACGAATTGAATTCATTTTCTACAAAATTCCAATTCAAAAGTATGTTTATATTCACAGTTAAAATAAATCCAAAATCAGTAAGAAGTAAAATATTTAAAAGAAATTATTCTTGCTTATTTTTTAATATATCGTATTAAATATTTTCAACTACTTTGTTTTCTTTAATGCAATAAATCAATGTACATTGCTGATCATTAACACATCATTAACGTGTTATGTAATAAACGTGATAGTTAAATATAATGCAAAATTTTAGGAAACTATTGCAAATACCATGATTTTATTTAGCGCACATTAGATGAGAAATTAAATGATTAAGATTTTATCAGGATTGCGGTACATAAATCTTCCTTATATTTCCCAACACATCTCTTGATCTTTTCAAAATTCTTGCTTTCAATACAAAAATCTTCATGGACACACCATCCCTCAATTTTTTTTTCTTTCCTTTTAATTTTAAGTAAAATTTGAGAATATATTTTCATCAAGTAAAATATACGAGGGAATTATGATTCTCATAGTTTTCGTCCCATTTTACACCACTCAGTATTTATAGGGGAAGGAATTTTAGGGAAATTACCTCCCTCTTCAGATCAATGTCAAAATTGAAGGAGTGGGTTTCTGGTGGTGCCATCTATCGGAGGAGTTTAGAGCAAAATCGTACTTTTATCTTCGTTGTACTCTGGTTAAAAAAAAGACGCAACCTACTAACTTAAATTCGTATAGCCAATGGCATAGCGAGATTGGCTTGTCTAAGTATCATAAGTAACAACAACATTATTTCTTTGGTGCGTGGCTCTTCACTTGACTCATAGTTCGGAATTTCAAAATGGTGATGAGATTTAACTACCAACTGATTAATGCTTCATCGTTATAAATGTATGCCAGGAGTCCTACATACGACTTTTCTTTTTAAACTGGTTTTCACATGCTCTGTTCCACTATAAACTGAATCAAAATCTATTGCGCTTTTCTCGCATTATACAGAATTATACCTATAAATATCCCTGCTATTTTTTAAAGCCACTTTATTGAATAACAATTCATTCCACGATTTAGATATATATTAAAGTGAAAGACTTTTTTGGAAGGGGTTGGTAAACTGATGACAAGGCTATTAATATAAAATTATGATAATAGGAAACTTCTAAAGAAAATAAGAAAGAGAACCAAAAAAAAATTAACTGTGATAGAAAAAATGAAAATATTTATGTGCTATATAGAAAAAGAATTTATAAGTGAATTTTTTATACACTATATGAAAAAATTCGTATACAAATTCTGCTGTGAATTAAATGTCTCAAGGTAATTACACGTATATTAGATTTCGCAGTGAAGTAAATCCGAAGTCGTTATTACCTAATTTGCGATTTATTTTCTGGTATTAAACAAAGAATATCAGCCTTTCATCCTTTCAGTGGGTCGATAAACTAAGTACCAAGCCTGCTTGGGAACTAAACACTGGGGGTCTCACGTAAGGCTGACCACCCAACTGGTACATCTGATTCGCACTTCAAGGCCTTCGGTCATGAAAACAGTTATGGGCATTGCAGGCCTTGGCTCAAATGGACTGTCGTGCCATGGAGTTTAGTTTGTTTAGTTTAAACAGAGAATGATTATAAACTTACAAGCAAGATAAAAGAATTATTTTATTTTTTATTAGCAATTTTTTTGTTTTCCTTCACGTGCAAATTTTCAAAATGATATCAAAATTTTTAAAAAATTAATCAGAAATTTATTTTAAAAAAATGCGAAAGACATTAGCTTAGTATCCACCAACAAATTTGAGATCTTTTGTAAATTTTTTCAATGGTTCTGTACATAACACATATTACAATGCAGTTATTGCGACCTTTTTTCATTGGAATTTGCAGCACGCCGAATTGTATCTGCCATGATGCAGCACATTACTTTCACGGAGTTCTTGCCTCGTGTCTTGGGGGAAAAGCTGCTTAAAGAGTCAGGATTGAATGATGCTTACGAGTATGATTCGACATGCGATGCAACCATTTATAACGAGTTTGCAGCAGCGGCCTACAGATTTGGACACACTCTCCTTAAGCCCAGCTTTCGCAGGCTCGGTTCTAACTTCCAAGATGCTCCAGCGAAGCAACCAATTCGACTCAGAACGACATTTTTTAACCCTGACCCTCTATACGAAAGTAAGTTGTGTTTAAAGAAAGCTATTTTATAAAATCAATGTAAAAGAGATAATTCTTTTTTATAATTAGTTATAATGATAACTTTTATATATATTACCCTAACTGGAACTGTAGTTAATAAAACTTCTATTCCAACAGAAGTATTATAAATGTACAAAAATGATTCAATGTAAAAAAAATCAAAATGATTTATTTAGTGTTTTTAAACTATCTTTTGCAAAACATATATCATATTAAATATAATGATGGCGAATAGCGAGGAGTTTTAAGAAGTATAAAATGGAAATTTACATAAGCATCATAAGTTCCCCTGCTGAGAACTCATAATCAAGTTATTAAATGAACAGAAAAAAGGAAAAGCCCTATATATATATATATATATATATATATATATATATATATATATATATATATATATATATATATATATATATATATATATATATATATTATCCTAAAACTTAAACTTAATACACTTTCTAAGAGGTTAATAATGAATTCGAAAAAATATTCAACATAATTTTTTATTTTCATTATATTTATGAAAATTTGCTCTTACCAGCCAAACATTTCTTCCTCTTTTTATATGCTTTCATTTTAAATATTTTTGTAATAAATGATTTTAATATAATTTGATTCTATAATAATGATATATATATATATACAAGCTGACCCAGCCACGCGTTGCAGTGGCTGAGTTTTTAAAATACATTGAATCAATTTTTTACTAATTTTTGGGTTCAATCAAATTAATATTTTCTAAAAATATTTAAAATAGGTTCATTCATAGGAGATTAAAAATAAAACGTTTCACCAAAATTTAATAGTAATAGGTAAAGTATCGAAATTTTGAAATTAAGCACAAATCAACATATACTTTCTGAATTTACATTTTATTCATCTTATATTAAATTATAGTTTGTAATCAGTGACTTACTTATAAAATATATTATATAAATTAAAGACATCTAAAAATAAATTGTTATAAATGAGGTAGATAACGTTGACATCGAACTATTATTATTTTAATTTTAAATTATATTAAAATATTTTCCGCGGCATTATCTGTATATATATATATATATATATATATATATATATATATATATATATATATATATATATATATATATATATATATATATATATACAGATCAAAAATAAAAATTTTAAAATTATATAACGATATTTTTTTTCGCCCACAGTAAAAATTTTTTCTAGAAAGTATTCTTATGAATTAAGATATTGCAAATTACAAGCTCAAATTTTAGTATAGTATGGAATGATTGAAAAATTTCAAAGCAAATTATAATTTGCAAAATTCTAAAGTGATCATTTTTATCACCATTTGGCCCAATGAAAAGAATATGTCAAGGGTATTCAAAATTCTTAGCCTAAAGGTTATGCTCATAGATCAACTATGTACCAAGGCGAAGCAGAAAGGAAAATATCGTTCCTCCTTCTTTGCAATTTGAAAAAAACTCTCAATTTTTAAGGTTTTAGGATTATTTTTCTAAATTAAATATCACTTTGTTACTCCCAGTCCCCTGTATATATATATATATATATATATATATATATATATATATATATATATATATATATATATATATATATATATATATATATATATATATATATATATATATATATATATATATATATTATTTGGAAAAAGTCTGAAATGATTCCTTTTCTAATTTAAAACAGCGAATTTAATTTTTTTGAATTTTGAATCCCGTCATGAGAGATTGGGATTTGATGTGATCATGCAACAAATGTAATTGGAATATATATTCATTTTGATTTTTGAATTATTATCTCTGGCCACATTGGCAGATATGATAATGAGTAGATGGCATTTAAATTCTTCAACTTTTTTTCTTGTTTAAAAGATCATTGCTATGGGGGCTCAAACTTTTTTCAAATAATTTTTCTATGTTTATCATGATGCTAATAGAAAATAAGTTTCCGATGCAAGAATTTAATATATAGTTACCTGATATGTTAATTAAATCTTAATATAAAATTGAGTTAATCATGATATTCTCTATTAAATTCTGTGTTACAAATTTAGTTTAATTATAAAATCTATCCCTATAATGCATAAAAATTTAAATATGTTAACATATTATACATTTAAATACGTATTATATAAAGTTTTAATAGAATACTTTGATTTGGCAGTCAAGGAGTTTGTTAGTTGAATTTCAGAGTTAGTGTCATTAAAGAAATTCGTTGATTGGAATAAAATGCTGAAATAAGGAAACATGCATGGTTTTCCAACAAATCACAAATAAAGAATATGCATTACGTTAATTAATTAATTTCAAAATTTTGAACTGTAATTTGCATTATCATAATTTAAAAATAACCACAGATAACTATTTTTTTTATGTTATATATCAAAATTTTACAGATAATACCATTCAAACTTCTTTACAATTCTTTTTAAAAAAAAACCATACATTTAAGATAATTTTGTTCTGAAATTGTATGTTTCAAATAAAATGTGTACATAAAAATATTTCAGTTACGCAATGTTTAAATTAATAATAAATTTATTGCTTAAATGGAAAAATAAAACTTGAATATTCTTGCGAATTCATAATTAATATAATTTTATAAAGGAAATGCCATTGATGAAGTTCTTCGCGGTATACTCAGTAGCAGCATTGAAGTTTTTGACCATTCCATCACTTCTGAGGTAACCAACCATTTATTCGAAGACAGGAAAGTTCCCTTTTCTGGAATGGACCTCGTCGCTTTGAATCTACAGAGGGGCAGAGACCACGGACTCCAACCTTACAATGAGTACAGAGCCTTCTGCAACAGAAGCAGAGCACATACTTTTGAGGACTTATTGGAGGATATTCCAGACCATATTGTACAAAAGTTGAGCAGTGTTTATGAGTAAGATTTGACAAAATTATTGCATATTCATTTAAAGTATTTTCACAAAATTAAATCTTCAATGAAATAATCATTTATAAAAATGCAAATCAATTACATTTGCACTGTATCAATAACTGCAATTTCAAAAACTTAGCATTTAGTATAAGCAAATGATACTCCATAATGCAGCTATATATAATAGCTTCCACACTGATTGTGTTCTCACTATCGGAAGGTAGTGAGTTCGAATCCTGGCCTAACCGAAGATCCGTCGTGTTCACTAATGGCACGTTGAAACTGGGCGTGGTCGCAATGTCCTCCAAGTGAAATGATACCTCTGGGGTTGGTAGGCCAAGTATTGGGTGTCTTCTGCTTGGTCCCTGCTTCAAAATCACGAAGACTCCACGCGGTTGCTTCTATCTAACTGGTAGAGCCCAACTCAAGGCTAGGTAGAGGGAAGCATGCTGGTGCAACAACAACATTGATTTTAAAAAACGATGCATTTATATGAAAGAGTTCAACAAAATTCGTCATATTTTATCATATGCAAGATTTCTTTCATCACTATTACCACTTCTATCTTGAATCTTTATAGTTTATAAATTGAATCACTCTTTCAAAAAATAATCATGGATAAACAAATGACGAATAATAATAATATAACACGAATTACAAACTTGGGTTTAACAATAATATTCAATGTAAGACTTAGTGTAAAATTCATACAAGTATTTAAAGTGAAAAATCATTCCATTCTAAGGATATTGGCAAAAAATAAGTTATCAAGGCAAAGATGCCATATAATCCAGGGTGCCAAATTCTGAGTTTGGTGATTTTTTCAGTGATATTCTTATGTAACTGGAAGCCTGACTTTTATTACGACATAGATATAGAGACCAATAAGAATTATGCAGAAAATTCTATTTTGACAACCCTAGAATTTAGGTCATAACGCACGTCACAATACGTCACCTTGGCAACATTTCTTCATCGCCAAACAAATTCAGAATTTGACGGCATCTGTCCCGTTATAAAAATGTAGAATATAATCGTTACCGTAATAAACCGAAAAAAGCACAATGAAAAAATTATATAAACTTTGAACTCATAATAAAACCCATCGTTATAAATTAAAATGTATTGTTATACACATCCTACCAGCAAATTTTCTATCCTATCAGCATTAACTTAAAAGTTGAACTTCATAATTAATTTTCTATTGTAATTTGATATAGATAAATAGTTTTAATTATTATAGCAATCAAATCAACATGTTATAATTAAAACTGAAAACAACTAACTAAAAATGCTTTTGTTGAAAGTGAAAATGCTTAAATGGAATGAATAAAACTATTTAAATAAAATTAGAATAAGTAAAAACGAATAATCCAAGAAAAAGCGAAAATGATACGTAATCGGTTAAAATTATCTAAATCATTATCTTATATAATCTTTGTAAGACCATGCATTTATAAATACTTACTTATATCTCGATTGCTCTTTCATTTCCCAATTATAACATATACAATTTTTATTTTTCATTACAAAAGAGCCCTTATAATGATGTTTTTGGTTTTCGAGAAATATGTTGTTGTTGTGACTTGTCCTCTTTAAAAATCTGACATTTTTCAGATCAACTCTAAAAAATTGTTGACAGTCAGAAAGTCGATGACAAGCAGGGGATCTGAGGATAAATCCTCCAGGGAAAGTCCGACGCAATTCAGAATATGTTTCGATAAGGCTGGATGGTCACAGCATTTTTTACAAGTGGGATAATTTTCTGTACAACGTTCAAACGATAAACATTTTAGATGTCCCCTTGATAACACTGGCCAACGCAGTCTGAGATTTTCGGTCACATTTTATTTCCAGAAGAGTTCCAGGAGATGTTCCAGAGTACCATTGGTGCATGGGTGGAATTTGCCAGATTGAATTTAGTCTAGTTTTTTCATTAGAATAAAGTTCCTGGTATGTAAGTGTTGAACCAGTGGGCGTATCTTCAGTAAGCATAGACAGACTTCTACCTTTGGATTTGTCCATGGGTGCTTCAGACCTCGGTCCAACAGAAGCTGCACACTACCTTCTCCATATGACTTTGTTGAGAAATATGTTATAGTATAATACATATATCGGAAAAACATAAAAAAGTACAAGCAGCTGTATTAGAAAACTAATTATAGTGGATGAAAAATTTTATTTTCCAACCGGGGGAGGAATGTTCCAAATTATCTATCAGCTGTTGTGCAGGTAGGTAGTGCAAGCTCACGGACTAGTAAGATGTTTAGAAAAAGCTTTGAAACGATTCACTGGATTCATTCTTATGGGTGAATAATGTATCTGCACCTGAAATTTATAATCAGATCATGTAAACGCCCTAGAATATTGATTGATGCCTTGAACCACTAGCGTGAAAATGCTTGACTTTATGCTGCTTTCCAGATTCAAGAATTGGTGTAAAATTTCAAATGAAAAGTCCCTCATACAGCCACATTTGCAAGTCAATGACTATTTCTTCCAAAATTGAAAGAATATTTTGACACTGCATAGCTGAAAGCCTGGCAGTCGAACGCTATTGGAAAGTATTATAACATCTGGTCTCAACTTTGTTGTTCAGGTGGCATTCCATAGATAATAGGTCGCATTCATATGTCGCAAAGGAGAAAACCCAGAAACTACTAAGTACCCACTCCGATAAATGCAACATCCATCTCCCATCATTTAACAATACTGAGAATGTAAAAAATACTTTGACCCCATGATATCAAGTAGTGGACAGCCAATGACCAAAGGCTGTTGTTAGGGGTTTTTATGTCCATCGACTATTGCCTACATGGAGATTTTTTCATAAAAAGTGAGCGCAAGGAAGAAAACCTGAAAATCTCCCAGGCAACCTCCCCGACAGACATGCATGCAGGAGTTGGAAAAGCAACATTCATCTTCTGTTGTATAAGAGAGGCTGGAATCAAACCCAGGATCTTTGGGTGAGAAGAGCGCTGTCCTACAATGAGACCACATAAATTCAACATTGATATGACTTTGGACATCACGTTGACATCTGTCTAAGGATGTAGTAAAATATTTTTATGTCCACCACGTATTTGTCTTCAGGAAAAACTCTTCATAAATAGTGGGCCATATTCACCTGTCACAAGGGATGGAATCTGGAAAACTCTCAACCACCCACCCTTATAGATGTACATGCAGAAATTCTTTATCCATCTCCAATACTTAACAGTGACTGGAATCGAATCTGGGACCTTATGCTGATCTTATGACCTTATGAGATCTATCTTAGAACAGTGAGCACATATCGACACAATCCACATTAATCATTGAAGGCCACAATGAACTCACTTTGATGTAACTTATCTGAAACAAGATTTTCTTCAAGTATAAGAATACAGTTATTAAAAAATGACTCAATGGGCAGAACCATTATTTCTACTAAGTCGGGTTATATAAATTATTCCCATGTTCAAATATAAATAACTAAATAAGACTTAATGATTGCATGTGAAAGCTATTGACAACTATCTTGATGCTTTTTATGATTTATATCAATTATTAATAATTTAATTGCTCAGGTAATCCATCTTTTCAAATAATCTTACCTATTTTATAGTACTCCACTATCCTTGTTGTTGTTTCAAATTCCAGATGGTGTAGCTAAGCTAAACCATCTCCATAAAACCAAAAATCGTTAAAAAGTCTAAAAATAAAATAGGATTCTTCAAAATCTCGTTCACAGTAAAATTCAGATACTCAAGAATATGTCTCGAGGAGGCCTTGAATTTTGTTTCATAGTAATGGGAAACGAACAGTTTCAATTGATCCAAGGAACTAGAGCACCAAAGGAAGAAGTCTGACTTAGCCCCGAGCGTCTGCTTGTTTTAGCTGGACATAATGGAATGGCCTTCATGCCTAGGGTAGCTCTACCAGGAGAATATACTCCCGACGTACTTCGTCCATTCCGCCATCATCCTTAATTCATATAACAATCATCATTTAATCAATTCAAACAACACTTTTAAAATGAGGGTAACAATCTAATAGTATTTATCATAATTTAAGTTTATTTATCGTATTAAATAAAATTTATTGATATCAAAAACTATAATTTCACGTTGCTTATTCATGCTTGGTAGTATTAAAAGAAATAATTCAGGAATATTTTTTTTTCTCGTCCACCACCCTATCCATTACAGTACACAGTAATATAGAGTACTTTTAACCTATTCTTACTTCTCTTTTAAGTCAGTGCATCTGAATTACAGTGTAACAATAACATTTTTCCATTTCTTACAGCTTGCATTTATAAAAAATTTAAATTTACTTAATGGTACCACTATTTCTATTTTCAAAATTTTAGTGATATGGTTAAGCAAGCACTTATTGTAAGAAAAAAATCTTATCATTTGATTTTTCAATAATATTCAATAAAAAAAGAGTAAAAATATTTTCTTGTCATTCTAAACATAAAGATACATATATTACTGAAATTTTAATGTCCAAAAAAACTGTGTTTATACAAACCTTATTTATATAATCTAACAATATGATTTTTCTATGATGTTCTTAAAAATTCATTTAAAATTATTTTCCTCCACTGTAGGCACCCAGATGACATTGACTTATTTACTGGTGGGGTTGCTGAAAAACCCATGTATGGAGCTCTAGTAGGACCAACGTTTGGTTGTATAATATCGAAGCAATTTCTCAATCTTAAGAAATGTGATCGTTTCTGGTATGAAACACAAGATCCATTTCTGAGGTTTACAAATGGTAAGCAAATAGAAATGAACTTTTGACAATATACTTCTATTTCGTTACATCATTTTGAAAGAATTCAGAATTGCACAAAAAATTATCATGAGTTAAGAGAAAAGTTATTTATTATCAGCATAAAAATAAGTTTCCACCGTAATTATAATTTTTAATAGGTTCAAGAAAATGATTCTAAATATAAAAAATACCTCACTTAAATAGTATGGGTTGCCAATATTTAACTGATAAAACTATTTTAATTATTTTTAAATAGCTATTACAGTATACGGAAAGTATTAAATTATATTAAGATAATGAAAATGCTATGCCTAAACATTCTGCAAAAATGTTTTTAGTGAATGCAATTATATATATTTAAGTAACAGAATTTTTTTTCACTTTGCTGATTGTAAAATACTTTTATTTAAAATGGAAAATTTAGAAATATAGGATAAAATAATACTATATATCTAAAAGAATATAAAATTTTTACTAGTTAAGAAGGACTTAATATTAAATATTTCCCAAATTTTACAGGAACCAATGCATTTTAAACATCGGAAATATAATTTAAATGACTTGTGACCGAAGCTTATGCAAGAATTCGAACTCTTTTATTTTCTAAAAGAAATGAAATTCCCATTCCAACCTAGCAGAAATTCTAAAGTATCATTATCTAAGTATATAAGACATTTTTCGGGGAAGGAATATTCCTTTTCTTAGTTTGAGCACGTGTTTCGAAGAGAACAAAATAAATATTCTCTGAATAGTTATTGCGAATTCCACCACCATATCTAACTGGAATTTCAGAAGATATTGTTTCTAAGGAACCAATACTAAGGTAGAAGATCTATTATTTCAATCTCATTTATTAATTTTAATATGGTTTGGTGTCGATCCTTTTCAACCCTTGGTCTTTAACAAGATGGAAAATCCTTCTATCGTTATCCATCACAAATAGAACAAAATAAATTTGCGACCCACGCAACAAATTGAGGACCTTTAAGTTCTTATATGAGAACTTCTTGATCAATATTTATTTTCTAACTCGTATCGCTTCGAAAAAAATTTCAATCCTGCTTTTTGGTTTTGTTCTAAAAAATGATACAATAAAAAATTAATAAAGAACTTGTCTGTCAAAAATTAGCAATTTTGTTTATACATTTTATGTTTTAAGCACTTGTTCCAGCTGTAAATAGAAGGGATTAAAAATATTAAAATTAAATTAGATTAACACATAGTTTCCAAAAACTCTGAGTCACTTTATTTTAAACTTGCTCTTCATTTTATAGAAAACCATGATGAAATTTTATACAACTTTAAAATCTAAAGATAATTATTGTACACAAAAATTATTATTGTACTGACCAGATTTATATAAATTCTTAACCAAGTCAAAAAAAATTCTCAGACTCGCACAGAATTCATTAAAATTCTTTTACTGACAATTCATTAAAATTCTTGTACTGACATTATTTATTATCATTGTATTGACCACATTTAGACAAATTCATAACCAAGTCAAATTCTCAGACTCATCAGAATGCATGAAAATTCTTTTACTTCATTAAAAATTGCTATTTTGTAATAAAAAAATAGTATGATTTATACAAAAGGCATTTGTAAAAAAATGACATATATAAATGGAATTTATTTTTCAATTTTTAATATAAACACAAGGAAAAGTATGTGTGTGACCCACATATGTTAATACTTGAATTTTTCACACACACAAAAATGACTCGCATATTTTATTTCAAATAACACAGTGAATCTAAAAAAAATTAAGAAAAATAAATTATTTAAGTTTATGAGTTTTAATTAAAGAATATTTATGTCAAATTTTCCATTCAAAATCAAACTATATGTTATTAAATGCTTATTATATATAAAAATTATTATGCATAAAAAAGTGAGACAATCAGCTGTATAAAATTATTCAAGCTAACATCCCAAATGTTTTGATTTTTCTAGATCAGCTGACGGAAATACGACAAACAAGACTATCAAAAATAATCTGTGATAATTCAGATGCCATTGACAAAGTCCAACTGAAAGCTTTTGAACTTCCAAATGATTTTTTGTAAGTAAAGCAATGAAATTAAAAAAATTAAGATTTAAAAAAAATCAGAATATTAAAAAAACACAAATATTATGAAGTTCTTTTTATCATTTTATATTTAAAAATAAATATGAAGCTTGACAAATATTTTAACTTTGAAATAATTTTCATTACAATTCAATGTTTCATTTCGATGAAAAAATTATAAAAATAAGTGAGACCATGTTTTTGTTTTGAGCTTGTTATATTTATTGCAATAATATATAATCTCAATTCTCAACTTCAAAATTCACATAAAATGTTTAATACTTTTCCCATGTTTTCCCTTTTAAACAGCATTCCGAAGAAAATATTTCCAGACAGTGGTAACAGGGCAACAGAAGAATTGTGAAGCGGGGCAGAAAAATTTAGCTGTAGCTCATTTTACAATTAAAATGACATACCTATATATATATACACACTACTGGCCATTAAAATTGATACACCAAGAAGGAATGCAAATAACAGAACGATATTTATTGGACACATACATTATAGTGGAAAGAACAAGTGATTAGATTTACAGGAAATTAGGATGTATAGATCTTGAGAAATCAGTACCCAGAGCAGCCACCTCTGGCTGCAATAACAGCATTTATCCGCCTAGGCATGGAGTCAAACAGAGATTGTATGGCATGTACGGGGATCTCAGTCCATGCAGCTTCAACACTATGCCACAGTTTATCGACAGTAGTGGATGGTGAGTGATGGCGTGCCAATCGCTCGGCAACCATTGACCACACATTCTCAATTGGTGACAGATCAGGAGAACGTGCTGGCCAGGATAACAGTCGAACCTGTTCTGTATCAAGGAAGTTCAGAACAGTACGGGCAATACGCGGACGTGCATTATCCTGTTGAAATAAAGCATTAGGGAGGCCTCGAAGATAGGGCAGAGCCACGGGCTTTAACACATCGGAAATGTAACGTTTGCTGTTCAAAGTACCGGTAATGCGAACAAGAGGTGTCGAGACGTGTATCCAATGGCACCCCATACCATCACTCCAGCAGATGGCCCAGTATGGCGATGTCCAATGCAAGCTGGCAATGTGCGTTCTCCACGATGCCTCCAAACACGGATGCGGCCATCATGGTCCTGTATACAGAACCGAGATTCATCTGTAAAGATGACGTGATGCCATTCCCGCGTCCAGGTTCGTCGCTGATCACACCATTGAGGGCGCTCCTGTCTGTGACGCAGCGTCAATGGTAGCTGAAGCCATGGTCGCCGTGCAGACAATCCATGCTGCTGCAAACGTCGTCGAACTGTTCGAAAAGAAACTTGTTGCCTTGCAAATGACTCTATTTCTCGACTCAGGGTTCGTGACGTCGCTGTACGATTCCTTGTGACCATGTGGATAAGATGTCTGTTTCCTCTGCTGTTAGTGATGAGGGGTCGCAGAGATCCTACATGACGTTCCGTATGTCCAATGAGTCCTGAACCCATCGATTCCATATTCTGCTAACAGTCATGGGGTCTCGACCGACGCGAGCAGCAATATTGCGGTTCGATAAACCGCAATCCCGGTAGGCTATAATCCTTCCTCGATCAAAGTCAGACACGTGCTGATAAGCATTTCTTCTTCTTACACGAGGCATTACAACAATTTTCTTTGCCGAAAACAACGTTGAAACGGAAATTGAGTATGAGAAAACTGCTGTCAAATCTCTGGTTTTATACACATTGTAGATGTCGCTTTTGTCGCCTGCTTTGTACGAATGCGCTGAAAATCTAATCATTTGCGTATCACAGCAAGTTCTACCTGTCATGCAAATTTCACGTGTGTGGTGTGCCGCTTTCCTGGTGTAGCAATTTTAATGGCCAGTAGTGTAGATATCTTGTTTCAGATCACTTAAAAATTACATAGAATATATTAAGATTTATTAAAATTTGATCTTAAATATTCAAAATAATTTATTCTCAAACTGCCGAAATGAATTAAAAATCAAAGGCAGTATATTTCTCAGCATTTACAAGCCCGTGCATAGCAAATTATGATAAAAATCATAAAATATTGGGAGAATGCAAAGGTTCTACCCTTTTTCATTATTCATAAAGAACAAAAACGGCAAAATGAACATTACCTATGATTGCGCATAATCCCCATTGTTAACTATGACGTTATCGTTCTGGTAGATGAATCTCATGATGATAAAATAACGGCAGTATCGAGTCAAGTCTTGAATAGCAATTTTCACAGGTTCAAGATCATCAAGGATTTTCTGATGGAAGGAATTATTCAACGCGTGAAATATGAGATAGTCAGTTGGTATCAAGCCAGAATAAGAAAGGAAGGGTGAAAACTTCCAACCAAACCTCATTCACTTTTGGAGGCGTGGTGACAGCATGTGACTCAGCGTGATAGCGATGAAGGATAACACTGCTACGATTTATTGCCTCTTTGATACCATTTGGATGCTGCTTGTCTTAACTGTAGGCAGTAGCAGCATTGAAGGTTTGGTTTAGTGGCAGGAGCACTCAGTGAATTATTCCCACAACATATTTAGTAGCACCTTGGGATGAAGT
Source organism: Latrodectus hesperus (assembly GCA_037975125.1). Lineage (NCBI taxonomy): Eukaryota > Metazoa > Arthropoda > Arachnida > Araneae > Theridiidae > Latrodectus > Latrodectus hesperus. Next base: position 13,492,895 of record JAJQOW010000014.1, on the reverse strand, counting down.
TTAGCTTTCGAAGTTGGTCAAAAGGGTTACAGTCCACAATTACAGTACTTAACCCACTTCTGATCTCCAGTCAAAATTCATGTCAAGAAGGGGTCATTTTTGGCACGGAAAAGTAAGAAAACACAAACTATCAGATTATGAGGATTCCAACGATCCAACTTTATAGTAAAAATCAAGTTAACCAGTCGACCATTGTCCACGGCTCGTTGAAGGTCAGCGTTAATTCTTGCACAGTTGGGTTCGAATTGTTCCTGACTTGATCAATATTTTCTCCAATAAATTAAGGCCGTCCACTACTAGGTTGATCTTAGCAGCTTCCTAAATTTACGAGCTTCTTTCTTCTTTTTTCCTAAATTTACGAACCATCGTCGATATGTGCTTTCGTTTCTATTTAATCCTTTACATAAATTTGATAAACATTACGATATACTGCGGCTACCGTACTCTTTATGAAGCTCGTAAAATAAACAATGTCTCGCTAACAAAACATAAAATACACAATACTCCTTCTCACTTTCCATATTACATCCTCTAAGAAGCTTTTTATGATGATAGTGAGACACAACGATGACGACCATTACCCAACATGACATTTTAATGATGATTTCGTTCATTAAAACGTCGTGTCCGTCTATTCCATTGCAAATTTGCACATTCAAAATCGGGTAAAACACTTTCGCACTTCCTCATTAGTTTAATTTCAAAAAACCTTAATTTCAGAAAGTTGTTTTCAAATTGTATAACGACTCTGTGTTATCCTCTTCATTTGGCATTAAGATTTTATTTTGAATACAACTATATTATGTTTATTTACTTATTATTGATCATTACATATATTCAGACTTGTATGCTTGATTCTTGAGGTCCGCTTGTAAGTCTTCGTCGATAATAGGACAATTAGCACAATGACAGATGTACAACCACAGAAGATAACGAAGAAAACACCCAGGGCCACGGTGGGAATCGAACCCACACTTCTACGCTCTCAAGCGATTAGCGAGGTGATGCTTTGACCACTCAGCCATGAAGCGCCCACTATATTATGAAATATGATTTATCAATTGGTTTTTCCTTGGACATTTTTGTACACCCAAGTCAACTAAAAATGCTAAATATTTACTAGTTTACATCATCAAATATTTTTAATCAAATTCATTTCAATTCAATTTTAATTTTTTTATTTGGAGATAACCATTTTACTTTTGAAAATAAACAATGAATCCATTACTATTATCCATAAGTAATAACACTACTTAATATCAATGAGACAGTTTTAATTCATAACATAATTTAATATAGTTCCCCCCCTCATAAAGGCTGATGAAAAGAAATGAATTTAATGCCACCTATTGCTGAATTAATATTTTCTGCTCAGCATTTGCGAAGTTAAATGTTAATGCCAAGTGTACATTCAGAAAAAGAATGATACATAAGACAAATCATAGTATATAAATAAAAAAACGATCAATAAATAAAACTGCATGGTTGGCAATCTTGCAAAACTGCAATTATTTTAGAAAGATTTTGCTTTTTCATTGCTGCATCATGTGTCAAATAATGAATTTCATATACAATGAGTAATCGGTTAGCGAACATAATTCCTTATAAGACTATGTTCGGTATCCGAAATGTTCGTTAACCGATCATCGATTTACCATAGACTTTTTTGCGAAATCGATTAATTTGTTCTGAAGGCCCTAAAAATGAAATTAAAAAAAGGATGTATAATTTCTAATTAAGTTTATTAAAAAATATTTACGTATGGCCTTGCATATTAATCAGGCCGTTTCATTTTTTGTTAATGGGGCATTAAAAATATATACAATATCGATTGCTTTTCTTTTATAAGACTCTCTGGAAGTGATTAATAGCATTGTTGTTGTAAAGATCCCTAACCTTACTGGTATCATCTTGGTTTAGTTGTCGTTCTAAGACCATTGCTCTGACGTCCGCAAGTGCAAACTACTTCAACAAATGAACGAGGGGAGTGCTCAAAATGAAATCAGTTTCGGTTTGGAATGAAATCAAAGCCGAAACTGACGGTCTATTTTGGCTATAAATATTCTGTTGAAAAAAATTTTTATTCCAGTATTGAAGTTTGATAAGCAAGCAACATAATTCAAATGAGATGAAAAACGATTTTTTATCTGTTGGGTTTGGCAACCGTGCAGTCCGAAATATTCGTTAACCGATCACGCACTGCATTAAATTTGAATATCGATTTCTAAGAATTTTTAAAACAAATATGTGATCAAGTATTCTCTCTTGTAAATTAATGATCTTGTAAACTAAATGCCTAAAAGTAGACCTATAAAAAATTAAGTTATCAAATTGCTTGAAGGAAACATTTTAAAACAAAATTCTAATTTATTAGAAAATGTTGTAAAAAAATGACAATATATCTCAGGTAGAAAAAGAAATGTAAGGGAATCATATTTTCTTGTTTCTTCATACCAACAACATAAAGAACAAGAATATTTTTAGAGATGCAAAGTACTTATCGTTTGAAACTTTTTGAAAATGGTGTTACCATGTTGTACTAACAGAGCTCATTTTTTAAACCTTGCTGTAAAATGGATACTATAGATACATTAAAACATCTGTTACAATCATGTTCAAAGATTATAGGGAATTGGCAAATAGATTTAAGTATTTGAAAGAATAGGAAAATCCTTATCAAAGAAAAAGGCAAGAAAAAAAAATTTGAACAATGTAAATACAAGTCTCAAGTCAAAAATGCATAAAATTAAATACAAAGCTAATGCATCTTGAAATAGATTCATAAAAAAGATAAAACCCCTTTTGAATGTCAGTGAATTATTCAACCCCCCCTTCTTACTAGAAGTATATTGAATAGTTTGACTTAATTATATAACTATTATGTATCCTTACTTAACAGCCACGTCTTAAAATATGTTGACTTCCTTTTTACAAGATTAAGAACCTATTTTCCAGGAACACTGTAAATGTGCTAATTCGTACCAACAAAGGTAATGCACAGTAGTACATAGATTACATATGTGTGTGTGTGGTTTCTTTATTCCTAATAAAATATTACAATGAGGGCAAAATACTGTACAATAAACATGATGCAGCAATTTTAGCAAATATAATCATTGGGATAGAACAGAAATTTTGTAGAAAATCTTTCATTGTTTTTAAAAGAATGCCACAATGTTCATAAGATGTAATACAGCTTTATAAGGAAAGTTTGCTAATTCCTTTTATTAAAATGTACAAATGAAAAATCAAAGGATGCTTTCGTGCATTTTCATCTCCAAAAATGCATAGAAGTAATCATGTGAAGCAATGTGATAGAGGAATAATCATGCAAAGCTCCACAAAAATAGCTAAATACTGACATTTTTTAAAATATATAAAATGGCGAAAATTCAAAACTTTAATATACTTTGGCATAATATTCTTTAATACAAATTATTCTTACCAACATTCTAATTCTATAAACATAAATTCAGAATGTTCAATTCTTTCTTGTGCTTATTGCAGTGTTACATAAATTAATGATAATGCAAACAAAATTTGAAATTATGTTTAATAACAATGCACGAAAATCGCAATTAGTTTCATTACATGAAGTGACAGTAATCACTATGTTTTTCAAGCATTCAAGTGTTAATTTAATATTTTCTTCAAATAGCTTTCTTCAAAAAATTAATTGATTAAAAAGAAAACAATTAATAAAAATAGTTATATAATGAAAAAATTTGACAAAGAATAAAAAATACAGGTTCAAAATATTCATAAAATTTTTTTAACTGCATTAATTAAACCAGAACTGAATTCATTTAACTGCATTAATCCTTTTGTGTTTGTAATTAAAAGTAAGCAATTTTATTTAAAAAAATTAATTTCAAATATATGCATAATTCTACCACCACCACAGATCAAAATAATATATATAAGTTTATGTAAAAGAATAAATTAATGATTATTTTCTTTTTCACTTAGAAATCCTAGGATGGCATGTAAAAATATTCCCTCGACAAATCTGAACGCCTGGGAAGAAAAACTATCATGCAGCTATAAGAATGAAAAGAAAGAAAATTTAAACATCCCAAAAGGGCATTCTCATAGAGTTTCTCCATGTATTACATGTTCATGCACCAAAGAAGGGGTAAGAATTATTTTAATTATTAATCTGATCAATATTAAAAAATTATGTTCAAGAAAAGTATTTTGAATATGAAACATTTTATAAACCTGAATCAAAACTTTAAAAATGGTATAATAAACTAATGACTTTATTTATTAATGTATCATTAAATCCTTCACAAAAAATTATTTCCATTCTTTTAGATGGTTTGCCAATCCATGAAGATATCAAATTGTTTTCAGTTAGCATCTACATATACAAGGGAAGAGATATTAGAAGATGATATATGCAAAGTACAATGTGCATTTGCTTTTCGAACTTACCCACAATTTGAAGCAAACTTGGACACTATTCTAGGATTTACAATAAACAATTAATGAAACTAAATGATGTAGTTTTGCCATACTATTCCATTAAATGCTGGTGCTATATGTATTTCATAAATTGTAATGTAGAAATTAAATAAAATTTACGCTTTAAACAAAATACCATTCCTAGAAAAATATCTAGATTAAATATAATAAAAAAATTTTAATAACCTAATCATGAGTAATTACAAATCCATGATAATCATTTACAATATTTTACTAAAAATAACAAATTATTTCCAAATGTGAGGAGAGAAAATTAAAGAAAAGAGATGAGGTTGAGAGACAGTAATTGAATATATGATGAGGTTTTTACATTTCAATCAAGATTTTTTCAATTACAAAATGAGTAATAAAATTCTATCTTTAATTTTTCTATTAAAACAGCTTATGAATGTGTAAATTATAAATATAATGATCAGAAAAATATTATAATTGTAAATAAATTCTTGATTATAAAGCATAGTTTTAAATAATGCAAATGTTGTTCTCAAAAGGAAACAAATATTAATTATTATTAATGAATTTGTCATATGTATATTAGAAATTTTACACTGTCATGTACTTATCTTTATTTTATAATATGTTTGTTTATTTACCTTTAACTATAACTACATGTTTAATAATTTTTCTAATGATTCTTTTAAAAAAACATTTAAAAATGTTGAGATTTTACAATAAAAATTATTCAAAGATATCCAAATATATACATTTATTGACATTATGCTATTGCTTTCAACACAAAAGTCACGTAAGCAGTTTTTCCTTTGATGTCCCCTCATTTTCATATTCAATCTGTACGTAAGCTTTTTTACGCAATGCTTTGCGTTTTTCTTTTATTTCTTCTTCCTCGGAACTTGATTCCTCTTCCTCCATTTGTTTGCCAAAATCCTATGATAAAATTAGTAGAAAAAGGTATTTCATAATGAAATATTCAATCTTATATTAGTAAATATATTTAATAGCATCTATAAATAATTATTATAATTATTTCATTTTTAACAAAAAATTGAATTAAAATACTAAAAAGAAATTAATGAAAGTGTATAATAAAAAAATGATCCTGTAATTGTTAAGGCTTTAGAGTAACTTAATTTAAAAAAAAAAAAACTTAAATTTTCTTATAACATACAGAAGGCAAATTTAAATTTTATTTACATAAAGAAAAAATTAGATGACTGTCTTTTAAGAAAATTTAACATTTTATTAAAAATATAGATAGCACTAATCTTATTGTTTTCAAATCAAAGTGGTCATTAAATTTTTTTTTAATATTTGAATGAATAATTTTCCATACCTGCCAACCTTAGAAGAAAAAAATCGTAGATTCTACTGATTTTCAGGGAAAAAATCAGGAGACACTACTAGCGACATTTTTGCTTGAAACAGAATGTTTAAAACGGTAATACCACAAAAAGACAATTTTACTTTATAGATTATACATTTCGAGAATGATTTATATTCAAAATATTTTGTGTTCATCTTAATTTTTTAATAAAATATTCAGCAACTTTATAAAGGAACTACAAAATCCTTTATAAGGTTGATGATATATAAAGGAATGATTAACATTTATGTTCCAATACTTATTTCATAGGGCAACTTTTACTACAGTAGTGCAATTTATATGCATTAAACTTATGATTTTAATTAAATACTTATAATTATACTTCTAAACTTATACTTATAATTAAATTTATAATCGGAATTTATTACCTAAAGAAATTATATATATATCTGTGTGTGTGTGTGTGTTTTGTTACCTTAGCATTTTTTAGAAATGGATTGGTGAACTACTATTCAAAATATTTTTATCTCATTTTGAGAATATTTAGCTATAATTAAACTTTCTAAATTTTCAGCAGAAAGTAAAGATATGAATTAATTTTTTTATACGACTGAACACCCGTTCACATTCTGCAAGAAAATGAGGAAAAATTAAAATTGTAAGCCTAAACTAGGAAATACTGGAAAACATTTTTTGTTCAAACTTATTTTTCAGATTTCCAACACACATACAAAAGATGCCATTGTACATCTACTCTTGGTTCATCCAGTATTTGAGAGGACAATACATTGTAATTTTGAATGTTTAAAGCTAATTACTACAACTCAGTTAAAACAACTCAATACTTTTTTCCGGCAAAATTTTGGCTGTTTTTAAGTTTTTCACTGAAATTGCCAAAAATCGATAGATTTTCCTACATTATCGGAAAATCGGGTGAAATGATGAAAAATCAGGAGTTTCCCAAAAAAATCAGTAGAGTTGGCAGCTCTGATTTTCATACCATCAATTTTAAAAAAAAAAAACCTTAAATGGTGACTTTGACTTAAAAATTTTAATTTTTTCTTCCTAAATTATGATATGAAAAATTTGAATTAAAAGAAAGGTGCAATCATTTGAAATTTGATGCTTCTTAGCAGTTGTATATTTAACATGTTAAGTTTCATGAGTATAATCTATGAGAATCAATACAATATTTACACTAATTAATAACCATAGAAAATGTCCTTTTTACAATTTATAAATCTATCACATACAAGGTAACTGGAATTAAATGTATTCAGCAACATGTGTTATTAGTTTTAAAAAATTCTTTATGATTTCTAAAAACCAAATCTGACACATTTTCAAATGTCATCAATTAAAAATAAGACATGTACAAAGAATCTAGATTTGTTTTAGTTTAAAGATTTTATAATTGATAGAGTTGATATTACGAGAGAACATGAAATAATACATAAGCAAATAAAGATGTTTTATTTATTTATTTTTTACATGCCATGTGAAACATAAGTTAATGTTTTATGTATGTATTTTATATATCCTTAGTTGTAACATTCAAAATTAGAGGAAATAGTGTTTGAAATTACTAGTAACATTAAATATAATTTACATTAACAATTCTGTTAATTTAGATTAAATTTGTGTTGACTTAAATTTTAATTAATTGTATAAAATATAGGCAAACTTATTTCTATACCTTTTTATTATAAGCATTATAAATATAAAATATTTTTGTTTCACATTAAATTGCACTTTTTCCAATATTAGTATTTCTGTTAAGTACTCCTTCAGATATTTTCTAACTATTATTGATTTTATATCTTTTATTTTATTTATTAGTTACTGACTTTTATTGTCATAAAATATTTACAGATGTATTAAAGGAAGCAATTTTTCAAACATCGAATCAAATATTATGTATTTTTCTTGCACTTTTAAATAATATAAGAATTGATATTATCAATCATGGAAAACAAACATGTGTATAAAAAATATGCTTTCAAAGCCATAATTATATTTGTTATTAATAAAGCAATTTTATGTGGCATTACTCGCAGTAAAAAAATTCCCTATAATTGAAACAAGTAAATTAAATGAGCAAAAAGTACAATATTGGAAAAACAAAATTGGTAGAAGAATTACAGTGAAGATAATTAAAGTAACAATTCTATGCTTCAAAAATATTATTAAAATGCATCTTATTACTGAAATAGAATTACATCTTTACCATGCTAATCACTTTTTCATAAATTAAATTATAAATTAAAAACGAAAATCATATAGAAAAAATGTTATAACTCTTACTTCTAAATCAGATATATCACTTTCTTCAAAATCTACATCAGCAACATATTCTCGTTCACCAACTCCCTCTTCCTGAAAGATTTAATATTTTTAAAGATATATGAATACACATTTATTTATTTTAATTATATACTTATTTAACAGTATTCAACTGTAATGCTAATCAGTTAATAAGTTAGTGCACAAGATATTAAAATTTTATTAAATTCATATAAAGAATTTTAAGTTTTACAACAAAAGAGAAGTGGTGTTTTCCAAAAAAGTAATATATTTTTAAATATTTCCAGAAAAGACAAGTTTAAAATATCATAGTGGAATGATTTTGATGAAATTCTTAACTTACAGGAAATGCTATTTACCATATCATAATAAAAGAATGCAAATAATATTAGTTAACAATGGCAACATATAAATATCTTTATTACATCACATATATTTTTAAAATAACTCAAAATTTCATTTAAAAAACTGTGCAGAATTAAATTGAATTAGTTCAAATAATTGAAACTTATATGAATGGAAGTTATTCATTGATGAAAGAAATATTTATATGCTTTAACCAATAACTTATATAAATGATAAGCAAATAAGAAAATATTTAAAAAAAGTATAATGCTGATTATAAGAAAACATATCTTACTGAAATTAAACTAAAAATGGTAAAGAAAGAACATTATAGATAAATTTAGCCATAAAAAACGTCATACAGTGTTTTTCTTGAAGATACAATAATTTAAAACTGAGAGGAGAATGAGTGCAAAATTTGTTCAAGGCTCTTATTTGTTAAACCCACATCAAATGCAAGCTGTCATTCAGGCAAAATACAGCCCAACCCTAACTAATTAAAAATTTTCATTATTTCACAAGTGATCTTATTATTTTGTTCTATACCTGTAAATACATGTTTGCTTTATTTTACTCACTAGTCTTTTTTGAATGTGTTATTTTGATTGGGATCTACAATTTCCAAACTACTACAAAAATTCCATACACAAGATGAGAAAAAAACAAACTATTGAACAGAAGGGCAGAGTTCTAACCATTTAGATAACAGCTCAAAATGTGCATAAATAAGCAGATATACGTATATGGATAATTACATCCATGTAAATGATAACACAAATTACCTCCAGTTCATCCTCTTCTTCATCTTCTTCCACATCACTTTCAATCTCTTCATCTTCAAGAGCTTTTTCAAATGCTTTCTGTGGAAAGTTATAAATGTCTCCATACTGTAATAACAGAAATTCAAAAATTATCAATAAAAATACTTTTCCAAAATAATTTTATATGATATTCAAATAAAAAACCTTTAACTTACTAAACCACTTTTTAAGCGATCTACAAGTTGCTTTTCAATTTCATTATCTAAGCGAGCTGCTATCAGTGCTTTTTCTTCCCTTCGCCTCTCACGTCTTTCAATCTTTCGTTGAGTGGGCACTAATTCCTTCCTGGATAAACAAAGAATAGTTTAAATAAAAAATTTTTATGCTTTTATTAAATCAAAAATAAATTATTATAAAAAATGTCACATTAAGATTACATTTTATGCACATATCTAAAAATGTGATAAAGGACCACTTTCATGATCATAAATCAAACATATTAAATATATGAAATAGCTGGCAAAATTATAGCGAATTTGAATCAGTTTTAATTATATGTTTAACACTTTTTCTATTATTAAAATGCATTAATTGGATATGTAATATAAAAATTAATTTATATTTAATGAAATCAACCGAAAAATAAAGCAAAAATAAATCAACAAAATATTGGACATGGATAAAAAAATGTCTTCTCACACAGTGGAATAAATGTCATTGTGAATTTATTTTATCTTTATGATTCCATGTTCACGATTTATTATTAAAAAAAATTTCTCAAATTAACAATTTATAAAATGATTATTGAATCACTTGTTCTTTCAGTAAAGGAATTCATTAATAATTATAAATTTTTAAAAGCCTGTTTTATATACCATTAGTTATAATTACTTGTTAAAAATCTATTAATTTATAAACAAAAATGCAAATTAGTAACAAATAATTTAACATTTAAGAACATTTAATATCAAAAATGTTTATTTTGTACTTATGATTTATCACCAACGAAGTATATATTAATATAATGAATTGAATTAAATATAAATAATAAAAAATGAGAGTAAAATCTTAGTTTTAAAAAAATATTCAATGTAAAAAAAATGTCATCATAATAAGTTTAAAAAATAGTACTTCTAAAAATGCATCTTACGTTCTTCCAAGCTTTAGTTTCCTCATACGAATTAAATATTGGGTGACTTTAGTGAATCTTTGCTTGCATTTATGTCGAATAAAATGTGGCCAATATATTAAATTTTCATCAATTTGCTCTAATGCCTTTTCATAGTTTTTGGATAGCTTAACTTTCTCCCATAATCTGGCAGGGAAAGCAGCTCTTTCTATTGTTTTTATGTATAAATAACAGACTCCTATAAAATATTAGTATCACATAAATACATATTTAAAAGAAAAATTAATTACTTAAAATTTTTAGATGAAATAAATTAATTTCTAAAAATTAAGTACTAAATGGTAAAACATCAAACATCAATAATTACTACTTTAATTTATACAACATGGCATGGCAACATACATGGCAGGAAAGTCGCAAATAAGTTTATTCATGAAATAATGTACGTAGTTTAATACAAAAATGTAATGATTTTTCAAAAATTTATGTCTCATTGGAATCATTAATAAAAATTAATTTGAAGTTAAAATAAATAAAAAATAAATTACATAAAAATGGGATTTATAGGTATATTGATTTTTATGGAACTGCAACCATTAACAAGTCAAACTGGGAGCTATGCTCTACACCTACAGTTCAACAGTTTGAATCCTAACTGGGCATGGATATTTATAGTGATTTAGAATCCACTTTAAATTATTAATCCTTGTCTAATTAGTCCTCTTGTGTAAAAAATTATCATTGAGTGATCTTCAGACAACTATTTTGGAATTATTTCCACAATTTCATATCTTACAAATGTATTGATGAATGGTCACAACTGGCTGCAAACATAATCGGCTGCTATGTAAGATAATTTTACACTTTTATGTTACTCTGTAGTAAACGATAGATTTACGCATTGGATCTACATTGCCCCCAGGGTATTTTTTAAAAAATGTAAATAAGTTAATAACTTTTTAATAACAAATAACTTATTTAGCTTTCTCATAATATTGTAAAAAGTTCGTTAAACATCAAAACTTATAAAAAAATTTAATTTCCAATATTTAAAAAAGCATACCTTTTTCTTCCCTTATAGTAGCATAATTACTATTGGCCAGAGGGCATGAGTTTCTATTACACAAGCCTGTTAAATTATATTCATTTCGGCAAAACTGTTGAGTTTTTGTACTGAAAAACATAAAAAAAGTTTTAAAGAATCAGCCATAAAACAGTAATAAATTAAACACATTAAACTGTTCATTATGTAAGAGAGTAAAATCCTTTTGGGAGCACTTACTTAACTTTGTGGGAACAAAAAGAATTTTTTATAATACTCCAAATGACCTAAAAAATTAGAAAAGAGAATACTTTAAAAACAATTAAGATAAACATTTTCTTAAATTAAAAACAATAACTTATTAAAAACACAAAATACAGAAAATTTCATTATTAAATATCTACAATAAAAAGCTATTTAACTATTCAAAAAATTAAACATACTTTTACAGACTTTTATTTTTATTAAATTAATATTTATATGCATATATGCTACCATGGTACATAATAACCAGTAGTTAAAATAATTCTATAACTATTACAACCATTTAAACAATGATTTTAAAGCAACATGTAAACAGTGATTTTTATAACTTAAAGACATCGATTTTTTATATCATAACAAATATATTTCAAAATACAAAACTAAATCACTGCAATAAAAAACTAAGACAAACTCCATGCTTTGTGGAAACAGCATTATTAAATAGTTGAGAAAACTTTGTTGAGACAAAATTGTTCAGGTATCTAATTCGTTACGGAAAGCTTGAAGAGTAGTTTAATGGAACTGTGGATTCAATATTTTTGCTACATAATGATATTGAAGAACTATTTTCATATTATATTTTTCACAATTAAAATTAAAACCTATTAAAAACTTTTTTCAAATAAAAGTATCACAAATGCATTTATTAAAATAGGGATTGTTTAAGGATATGTCATTTTTATTATATCACAGATATCCCTATACTAAAATTAAAAATGCTTACAGCTATTAATAATATTTTGACAGCTAGATTTCTGTAACAGTAACAGATGTTCAACTTCAACTCTGTAAGTCCTACCAAAACATATATATCCTGCAGATGTTTTCAAGACACTCTATGGAATAAATAAGCTTGCAATTTGGTGGAGTGATGTTCCACTGGTTTTCTGTGATTATACTGATATTTTAAAGCAACTTTTTCTCAATAGATGGCAAGAGAACCCTGCAAGTTGTTTACTTTTTAGATCAGGTCTGACAAGTAATAAAAGTTACTGCATTTCGGTGCCATTTTAGGCAGAGATAACACAAGTGGAGACACATGTAGTTTTAATTTTGAGCTGTTTGCTTCTATTTCGGCCAAATCAAGTCATGTATTATAAGTGCACTTTCATTGTAGATTTTGAAAAAATTTAATAGTATGGGACATTATTGTCCCAGTGGTTGTAAAATATATCTATGCTTCATTCTCAAGAATCATTATCTATATTTTTGAGCATACTAATATCATAAATCATACAAAGACATAGACAAATGAAGAATGTGTGATACTGGATGTATTTTGCCTCAATGAGGAAAGATTCCACTTCTTTAGTAACATTTCTTATCAATAAACTTCTTGGTGTATGAAATATACATTACATGTATTGGTAAAACTGAGTAATACGGCCGAAGTTTGGCGATTTTTTGGATTTTTTTCGCCAAGTACAGGTAAGGATTGAAATTCCTATGCTATATTCACAGCGAAATACAAAACGAATATAAAAGACAGTATTGAAATTCCGGCACTATATCTAAACCGGGTAAAACTAAGGTCTGTCCGTAATACTCAGTTTAGCCCATGTATTCATGATTTAATGGGAAAGGGAAAGTTCAGAATAATGCAATGGTACATATGAAAAAATTTTTACAAAGTAAATTAAAAGCTTTGAAAGTCTTATTATTCTCAGAAGTCTATTAGGTATGGTTTTCATTATATTATACGGCATCTGTGCCAAAGATTGTATAGATATGGAAAATTTAATATTATAAAAGAGCTTAAAAAGTCAATATATTAAAACAAAGAATATAAAGTTAACAGGAAACAGCATTAAATAATGAAAGTAATGTCCATGTTTAAAATTCAGAATTTTAACTTAATAATAATTATTCTTGCAGAATATAAATAAGAGACATAGAATAACTTGAATTAATTATTTCTTAATATTATGAATTTCAGATTTATTATACGCCATTCACGTGTATTTTTAAGGAATAACAATTAATCTTTAAGAAAAAAAAACAGATTTAACACATCTAAAATAAATCAACCTACATCATCACTCTGCATTTTTATTTACTTTATTTTTCACCAGGTTATTTTAAAATTTAGATCAGATCGAAGAACTACGAACATATAAACACGATTTACAAAGCATTATAAACATGTAAACACACGAGTAGAAGGAACAGTGTTGCCAAAAACTAAGAAGAAAATTATAGATTAGATTTATCGAAGTCGTTAACCAGAGCCAACTGCCAAATAATTTTGAATCATACTCAAATGCCTTGATATATGCTCTACCCACGCCTAGTGTTGTAAATGAGGGAAAAAACCGGGTTTATTCCCTTGGGAATTTTAAAAGAGCCTGAGAGTTTTGAAATGTTTCAACTTAAAGTTTTTTTTATTAGATATTTCTTAAAATAAATAAAAGTCCACTTCTAGATTTCTACTACTAATTACAGTAATAGTAAGTTTTCCAGGAAAAGAAAATAATTTTGAGTTAATGACCAATTTAGATTAACTTCAAAAATTAAAGTTGAGAAAATATTTTTTGTCTTTTCTTTTTGTGTAAGAATTTAGGAATTTATAACGACAGAAATATGGAAATGTTAATATTTATTCTGACAGTCCTGAAAAATATATTTTGATATTTTTTATTAAATATTACTTCATAATTTTTATTATTTTAACAAGTAGTTTTATTTTTCTAAGTACGAAATTAGGTAACTTCTTCATTAGAAGACAGAAAAGACTTTTTTTGCATATTTTTCTTTTATATAAGACAAAAGAAAGATGTGCGTGTGTGTTTGTTGTTGGGTGGATGGTTGGTTGGGTGTGTGTGTGTTTATCCTCTCAAAATTCCGAATATACCCAAAAATTCCTCATTTATTCCCAAAATTCCCGTGGTTCAAAATTTCAGGAGGTTCAAATTTACATCTTTACCCACGCCATACTAGTGCACACATTAGAGATTAAAAGAATTTTTAATCTGTGTCGTAGTGAAAGGGAGCAAGAAGTGCTGTGTGTGTGAAAAGGCGCTAAATAGTAGCTAAGACAAATAAAAATTTTCAGAAAATTTTTCAGATTTTTTAAAATTTTTTCAGAAAAGTTTGTAGAAAATTCGAAATAAAATAAAAATTTTCAGAAAATTTCATTTCCAAGGAAATATCAATTTTATAAGGGAAAAAGCATTTTAATTTTAATGATTATTGTGTGTCATATTGAGAAATAAATCGTGAAGCCTAGGGAAGTTTTAACGTGGAAAAGGCAAAGGATTATTGGTAAAATACGAGTGAGACAACAGCAAGGGAACTGCTGGAAGACTTTGCTATAAACGAAAATCTTCTTATTTTTAAATTTCCATATTAATATCAAGTTTACATTATTTAGCTCCTATTAAAGATTGTGATTGTGTTTTCAATTACAGTTTTTTTTCTTCTTAAGTTTTATACTTAACTCAAGATTTGTAATGCTATAGCATTACACACACAAATTTTGAGTAAATCATATTTTGTACTAAAAATCTGAGTAAATGACGAAATTGTTTTTAGTTCTTCTGATAAAATTTATGAAAATTTTTATTGGCCAGTTACATTTTTATGAATTTGAGATGTTTTCCATTTTCATTTTAATTTATTTACGAAATTATTCGTGTTGATTTTCTATTTCGAAAAGGTAAGCTCGGGATGAAAACTTATTTAACTTCGTGATAATGTCACAAAATTTATAATGTTATTTGAATCCTACTCCTTTTTATTAGTTGTCTATGTCAAGTGACATTCTTATGAAAAATTGTTATATTGATTAAGCAAAAACTCTTTTTTATTCAAAATAAAAATAAATCATCTAATTAATATTACTTCAGTTGGCAAATACATCATTAAGAATACGCTGAAGAGTTTTCAAAATGAAAAATTATTTTAAGAAACTTTAATGTTCTGAAATATTACTTGACATGTATTTCAATTTCTGATAGAGATTTAATCATTTACTTTAACAGGTAATTTTTTGTTAATATTTTATTTTTCTTTTATAAATAAAAAAATTAGAAATTTTATCACCCTCCATAAAATGAATTTTATAAAACAGAAGTATTATTAATAAAACCTTGTCAGAATATCATTAAAACATAAATAGAAAATTTCTTTAGAGGTCTGTAAAGTTTGCACCTTTAATTATGAATAGGAGACGTATATAACCCATATTTCGTTTCGAAAAAAATGAATGAATATTTATGCAGTATTGCATGTCACATTTCTCAATAATTACTTTTATAATTAAGATTGTTATTATAAAAATATATCATATTTTACTCACTGCAATTTCGAATACACAGCATAAAATATGAGAAGGGAGTATAATACTCCGAAATTTATCAGATAAATAAGGTTTATCCTTTTCCGAAGTATTTAAATTATTAGTTTTTTAAGCAACTAAATAATATACATACAATACAATTCTAAAAAAACGCAATAAGGTAGTAATAGATATTTAAATATGTAATTGCATTCGATATCTTAGGGCTTCAATGAACACTGTTAATATGTTTGGAAACTCATTAATAAAATAATAAATGTTGCATACAAATTTCTAATGATTTTTACTTTAAAATTTTCGCTTTCTGAATAAATTAATTATAGTTTGATTCCTTAATTATCAAGCCAAAGAAGGAACCCGACAAGGATAATGAAAGGAAAGATATAAAAACTGATTAAATTACTTAAAAATTTTAATTTTTATATGAATTTCATTTCCTAAATATCTTTTAAATATATTGATAGTTATAGAAAAATCATAGATTAACTTTTAATATAAACAAGAGTAACTGAACGATGAGTTGTTATTGAGACTTAAGAAAACTCTGCGAAATAATTGTGCATCGCCGCAGAGTAAAGAAAAGCCATTTTTATCACAAGTTAGGCAGTAGCGCTTTAGTCCAGTTTGTTGTATTAGTGGTAAAATTTTAACTGAAAACTGTTGATTAGTGACTGATTGATTAATGACTCCCTTGGACCAAAATAGTTGTGACCAGCAAAGGCACACCTTTAACGTAAGAAGGAAGTTCTTCTCAAAACATTATTGCAATTTTCGAAATAGCGATCCATTTTCAACACCTTAGTAATTGGAGAAAAGTTAGTGACAGAGCTGGGATGTCCATTTTAACGCTTATCATCAGACACTACTAATTTTGAGATTCATATCCAATGGGTACCAACTCACATCCGTATTTCTGGGAACGAGATAGCTGATACCTAAGTGACTTTTGTTACTCTTCAACCATATGTGTTCCATCTTCAGTAAGATTTTCTCAGAGAAAAAGAAATTTAATAAGGACTTGTAGGAACTTCCTCTGGAACACCATTGGTATTTTAGAAATAGCCCAGAGGGTGATATCTTTTTTGATGTCAACAGATGCCAGTACTCTTGTCTGTCGTGGTTTAGCAGTGGACACTTGAAATCTCTCTTTTGAGCAGGTACACGAAGTTTTTAAGACTTCCATCAAGTGTAAATTTGCTCAGGTTTTATCTGAGCATATTTTAAACGGCATTGATTTCAAATTGTACTATGTGTTTTCCAAACCTCTTGATGTTTACTTTTTCTGGATGTTTTTGGGTTTATGGAATTGGTATGATTTTGTTAGAACTAGGGATTAGAAACAATAACAACAATTTTCATTTTTAGCAAATAACATTATTTCGTTAAAAATCGAAGGACATCATTGGAAAAGTTCGACATTAAAAACTACCATTTTATATATTTTCTTTTTACAACATATTCTTTACATTCTTTCAATTAACACCGTTTTAGCCATTATAAATATTAACTTGCTTAGTTTTGAAATTTAAGAAGTCAAATAGCTTATTACTTAAGATTATTTATTTGAAATCAAGCTAGTTAAAGTTTAAGCGTTTTCAGAAATAATTTTTATTTGTAATTTTTCTTCTTTTATATTAACACTATAACAAAAGTTTTCTTTTTTCGAACGATAAAAATTCAAATATATTAAATGTTTTTTAAGTTTGATCACACATAAGATATTTCTTGATAGTTATTTTTTTACCAGTTATTTCAATTACATAATAAAAACATGTTTTAAGATAAAAGAAAAGATTCTATAAGAATATAATAAAGTCAAAAATCTCCTTAAATTAGAAACGTCTTTGAAATTTCTTTGAATGTTAAATATATATTTATTTAAAAATATATATATACATACTATTCCGTAAATAATTCAGAATAGAAAGAAGCTCTTTAATAAATATACTTAAAATTTTTAAGAAAGTATTTTTAAACATATTAAAAATAAATAGAAATTCTGCATTGGAAAAATAAACGACTGAGAAAACTTCTCAAAGCAAAATCTTAATCATCTTTTATGTTTTGACCATGTTTTCCCAAATATGAGGGACGCACTTCAAACAATCTTTTCTATTTCAACATCAACTGCTAGTTATGAATGTTCGTTCTGTAAATTAAAATTAATACTGACTGATTCATCAAATGTAAGGAAAATGTATGTGTAGTATAATTAATATATCAGATTATTACTGTTATTATTAAGTATTTACTTACATCTATAATAAATATTAACAAGTTTTCATTACTCAAAAATTGTATGTTTTTTAATCATTTATGTTCGTATAAAACAAATTTTTTAATTACTAATTTTAAACTACAAGTCCGATTATTCCCCTGACATATTCCGAACTTGCAATTCTAGTTTTTATTAATTTTTTAATAAATTTTTGTCCCTAATTTAAAAATATAACTTGAGCCTTTGAAACTATATATTTTATATTATCTTAAAGTAGGTACTTTTCCATTGTTATTTGCATTATATTCTTATTACGAGTTAATTCTGTATATTATATTACTATTATTTGTGGAAAAATAGCACAGAAATAGGTATTGAAATCGGGCACGAGCTATGCTTGCTATACCCCTGTTCCAAAGACAGTCTTCAGATAAGTCAATTATCGAAACCGCTGTTTCCTAGACATGATAAAAGATTTTTTTTTCAAAGCTACAGCAAAAATTAAGCTCAAATACTTTCCGAATTTCCATACTCAGTTTTCCAAAATTCAACTTAATTTTAATCAGAGATTTGAACTTTATAACTAATCTTATCCTTCAATCTAATACCTTTCTGCGAAATAATGATGTTACTTATTAATCACTATCTTTGAAAAAAAATACTTTAATACTTATGAAGGGTTGCAATTCTTTCCTTTCTATCAGAAGTGAAATACATATAAATTAAAAAAAATTAGGAGAACATGAACAGAGCTAGCAAAACTTTTAAAAAAATTTCACCAATTATATTCTTATATATAAATTAACGTCAGAACATCACATCCGAATTGAGTACTCTCTTTAGTTAAGAGGTGTTCAGAATAATTCTTGACTCCCAAAACTAAGACACATATATGTAATTTTGGTTTCTTCTACTATTTATTGTTTTAGTCAAGAAATATCATGAAAATGGGTTTTAATTTAAGAATTTTATAGAATAAGAAAACAGTTTGAATTTTTTTAATTTTAGTTCAACCTCTGAATAAAAGCTGAAAATATGCACAAAACTTCAGTTCTTTTAGTTTTCTCTATTTTATTTACATATCAACCTTAGTTGAATTGTCGAAAAATATTTCTGTATGTTATTTTCATTGATTTCAGACAACAAAGTACATTTAAGAAAAATTGTAAGAAATTATATGTATATATATATATTTATACCAGTTTAATAAAATATCCCCTGAATATTTCCACCTTATTTGACATCTCAGAACGAATAGATAAATAATCCTCGTAAGACATTTGAATATCCACCACAAGTTACTTTCCACAACGACTTCTCCGAGATGGGGAACAGTGTTCATGGGTTGCTTGGAAAGATAAACTCCTCTCAACGGAATAATACTCTAATAAATTCTCAAGAACTCAATTCAACAGGTGTGCAAATTGAAAATAAGAGCTCACAAACGCCTAGTAGTAAGACAAAGCTCTTCGAAGTACAACATCATGGGTTCGATCCTAGCCATTCTTGAATAACAAAATATGACTGTTGTGTTCCAAACTTCTGCACTGAACTGACAGAAATATGCAAACAAAAGAGGGGAAAAATAATAATAAGAAAAAAAAAACAGATACATTTTCCGTTAATAAAAAGTGGATTCGATTTAATCCTGTCCTTCCAGCCCATAGAGCATATTCCTATCATTAAGCAATGGTGAGCCTTTAACTCATTTAAATGTTGGAAAAAAGTTAAATGGTATTGAATAAAGCAATTATATGCTATCTAATTAGGTAAATGATTATTGTACTAACACATTCTGAGTTAATATCTAACACATTGAATGTTTTTTTTTTTTAACAAAACTAGGTTCTTATTTATTCCTTAAGTGTAATTTATCTTGTTAAAATATAATTAATGATTCTTAGCAAATGCACTTTAGTTTCTAAATTTGAATTCGTCAATGAAACTTTCAAACTGGAAAAAAAAATTTCTATGAAAGTTTTCATTATTTTTAACTTTCTTTCCACATATTCTCAATTACGCAGCAAAATTATACTACTCAATTATAATTATGAATATATAGTTTTGAATTTACTTCAATTAAATTCAAAGCTTATTAATTTTATATTAAACAAATAAAATATCAATTTTTTGTTTAAATTAGGATGACCATCAGCTAATATAAAAGGATATATAGTATTTTAATATCACAAATTATCGAAAGAATTTATTTTAAATAATTCTGTAATTCCTGTTGGGAAGCAAAAATGCAAGAGGTACATTTCATCCGGTTTAAAATTTTTATTTCTTTCATATTCAATCCAAAACATACATTAATAAATGTAATAGGACTGAATTATTTTTGATATTTCATGACAATAAAATATTTTGATGTGTTTCTTCTGCTACTGTTGACAGTAATTTAAATACGAATACTTTAATAATTTAAATTTCAAAAGGTTTGACATAAGGACCACATCACATTCAAAATTTGTTGCTACTCTGAAAACACTGGCTTGTCCCTATTTAACTCTTAAACTTGCTCCATGAAAAAAACAAAAGCTCTCATATTTAGAATTGCAATATCTACTCCAGAGATAAGCATAGTACATTTATTTTTCAATAGTGTGTTTTAAACATATATATTAAAAAAAATCAACGCAATTTATTAATTGACAAAAACTTTGACAATTTTTACCTGAAAAAAGTTAAAAAACACACACACTAACTGCTGCAAAGTTCAATATTAAAGATGCATTTCAAACCAAATAAATATGTAAAGTCATTACTTTCATGAACATACAAGTGTTAAGTCCCAATGTAATCTTCATTCTGTCAATGTTGCCATCTCAGAAAGTGTGACATTCAATAATATGCTGGGGTTAATTCTATGTGCTTTATGACCTCCAGACACTAATACAAGTGTAATTAATTTAATGGAAATCTCAAATTTTCAGTGTATGTAGTTTTACTCTAATAACAGTCACACACTAAAAAAACAGATATTTTGGCAAGTAAACTTAAAAATGCTCCTTTGAATTGAACAGTAAGAGAAGCCAACTCAAGTATCAAAATATGCAATACATTGTTATCCATCAATGCACAGTAATTTCAAATGTCCTTTTACAAATATTGATTGCAGGCTCAGATGTCCCAAGTGTGGAAGTTGAGCACCTTAGTTAGTAGATTCTACTATGCTATAACAGCAATGAAGTACTTATATGAGTTGATTTAAGGAAAAAGTGGATATTAACACCAGTTCTGGCATATTGGAAACTAGTTACCATGTATCTATTCTTTGTTTTATCTTGGAAGGCGAGAATCTACTATACATCCCCTATTATGCAAACTGGAAAAAATTAACATTGTATTAACATATATGCAATCAATAGCATAAACTTTGAATTACAACATAATTGGTTAATGGATGAAACTAGACAAGGATTCATACGCTTCACACAAGATTTCATGAGAAAATCAGAAATAATTGGTTGGTACAATGTTAAGTTTATGGGAGGATAACTGTTCTAAGCAAACCTCGGTTTTAGAAGCAATATTTTTAGGATTTACAAAATCTCTACTGACTTTAACTCATTGTCCAACTTAGCTAATACTTGCCTTATGGTTGGACAGGACATTTAGAGGCAAATCACTAAGAAAAAGTAGATATAATGAAAAATTTGAAAATTATATCTCCAATGCACTTCCAAGAATATTATAGTAGAAATTCAGGCTAAAGCATAAGAAATAAATGATAAAAGTATTAACTATGGATATGAAGAATTTCAAGATGAATCACAACATATTCGTAAGCTTTTGACTGTGCAGGATGATTTAAAAGTTTTCTTCGAAAGTAGTGATGATAATGATGGTTTTTGGACAAGAGTCTTCTCCAAATTAACTTAATATAAGAGTACAATTTAAACCAAATTAATGAACTCCTTTTATTCCTTATTGTGCAGAAATAAGGATTAATCATTGCCTTTTTGTGCATATAAGTGCTACAATTGTAAATCGATCTTCAACTAATCATTATATCAGGTGACACGACAAAGAAATTAAGGCAACTGTTTATCTGGCTAGGAATAGTTTCCATAATAATGAAATAATAAACGCCAAAGAATTGAATGTAAACTAATTACCCTGTCAATGCATCAATGAATGAACTATGGAAAGGTAATGTTAGCATGAAAGCAAATTATATCAAAATTCTTATTATCTTTTATCCCCACTTACATGTAAATTTAATTATCATTGAACAATGCTTTTTTGACAGTCTCCCTTCTCAGCATATTTCTCAACACAATAGCCTGCTTGGTTATTTTTGCAGGAAATTGTTCCTCTCCAATTCACTTTAAAAAAATCATTAACTTTTAGAAGAGAAAATAAAATAAAATAAAATAAAACATTGTCTGAAAATGATTTTACTAACAAGGTTCTTAGAACTAAGATTGGTAAGTTATTAAAGCTATATCTAAACCACTTTAAATTATGACCATGGGAATCACAGGCTCCACATTACATGTAGGGATGTCATGCAGAGGAAGCAAGGATATTGTTGAACAAGACTGATAGTATTTGTTCCAAGATCAAGTATTCTGGAGCTTTCCAACAAACAAGTATGGTTAGACAACGACTGCCCCATGTGTACCATGTACCGAGTTTCAGCAATCAGAGCACATGCATGGATTTGCCAGTGTCAATATAGGATTGCTAACATAATTGAAAATATCACTGGACCATGATTGGCTATATTTACTATTCCTAGAGAGAGATTTTCCATCTTTAAAATACAAACATAAAATCAGTTGCAAAATCATATAATAATCTTAAACACTTTACACAGCAATCACATCTTTATAATTTAAATTATAGTAAAAATATTGAAGTAAACAAGAAAGATATTCAATTAATATTAGAACTTATTTAAAAATTTTCTTTATCTACATGTTAAGTTTCTTGAAAATAATTTTAACTGTCAAAACGAGCAGTTCTCACTTTGATCTACTTAAATATTACATGTAGTTTAATTAACATTAATTTTCCTTTTTAAATAAGTAATTCAAAAATCTATTTGTCTCAACATGTAAAACATGTTCTTCTATCATGATAGTTAATTACCAACAAAATTGTTTCTCCCTTATTTTTTCTCCTCCTTATTGCAAATAGCAATAAGAAAAATCAATAAGATGTCAGCTTATAAATGATATTTCTTTTTCAATTTTTTACCACTTTTATATGAATCCTTCATTTGTCAATGTATTAACTCCATAAAATAAGAAATTGAGAAAAATGATTTAAAAAAAACATTTCTTTATATTATACATAAAAATTTTTGTGGTGTTAATTCTCATTATAAATGAAATATGTTTTGAATATATAGTTACACAACACACATATTTTTAATTAAATTTTTTATGAAATTCAAAAGTGGAGTTAATCAATTTGACAAGTGCAGCAACCATATAAATCTCTATTATGCACACATTATTACATATATTACGTATTAAAAATAGTTGAAATTTAAAAAATTGACAGTGAATGATCCTTTTGGCATGCCAAAAACTGAAACACAACTAATATTATTTGCTTACGTTTTAAGCTTATAAACAAAATTACTTCTTTAAAAAAATAGAATCTTTTAAATTGATGATTTTGATACATTATAACTAAAATTTTAACCATCATAAATTTATTACACATGATTTCAAAACACTCAATGTTTTTGTGATCTGCAATTAACCAAACATTAATCAATATGCATGAATTCCATAAACACAGCACCTTTTTATAAATTTCAAATAGATGTATAAATGTACTTCAATTTTTTTAAAAAAAAGTAAGAGGCAACATTTTTTTATAAAACAGAAATAAAACTATTTATTTATTTATTTGCACAAACTATATAACTTAGCTCAAAATTTTCTAAATATGTTTTTACATAGTAAGAATATTTTGAGAATCATACAATATTGTATCATGAAATGTGACATATGATTAACATTTTAAAAACAGAGGCTGATTGAATGACTTATTTATAATGCAATGTTTCTAAAGTTCATTCTCAATGAGAAGAGTAATAGTTTGCAGCATATGGTGTCCAGGCTTGTTGATAATTGTATGAATTCTGGAACAAAGAAAAAAATATTCGTAAAAGCACAACTAAAATGTAAAAATGCAAGTAATTGGGTACTATAACTCACAGTACAATTTATAAAATACTTAAAAGGAAAATTTAATACAAAATTTTGAAATTTTTTGTTTGATAAAAATTTCATCACGGATTTAAGAAATTGAAAATCTATTTACAATTAAAAATGAAATATATATATATACCCTTATTCAATTCTTATTAGTATGTTCAATAAGTAAAACTGGAATTATGGTTCAATACATCTTAAATCATAACTTAACATACTAAGTAAGTATATTCCACATTATTCTGGAGAAATTTTCTCGTGGATCACCACTTTGGCAACCATTGGTTAAGATAGTTCTTAAAATCGAAAATTTTTAAAATATAAAAATAACTTAGATATTAAAACTACCTTATCACCACACAGCTCTTTATAAATGAATTACCATTAAAGAAAAATTATTCAATAAGCATTACATAAAGAAACATGGAAAATAAAATTCATAATTAAAAACAATTCTTAGTTTAATATTATCCAGGGAAAATCAGTTAAAGTACTTCAAAACTAGATTTTTAAAAATATTTTTTCATTATAAAAAAACATTACACTCTTTCTTACCCCCCCCCACAATAAAACACTTTACCTTGCTATCTATTTATTTTCTTTATGCTCAATATCCAAAAGTTCTTTTTATGATCATTTATTTCAGTCTCAATCATTTGATCATCTAATAATTTATATGAATAAATTACATCTGAATCTAGTTTTAAAAAGTTCTAAAGTAAACTTTCAGGAAAAAGGGATATTTTTTAATTTTTTTAAATAAAGCTTATGGATGAATAGCTCAGCCTTAATCAAGTTGTCAGAAATTGTCTTTTTTCACTACAGCAGTTGATTTAATAATGTACACGCATCAAAATTAATTTTTTTTTTTGCATCATTCAAAGCATACATTTAAAAGAGCACTTCAGAATGGCATCATTCCAAGACATGATCACTCCTTTCACAAAAGTAACCTATGATATCTTCACTTGAAGCAATTTATTACATTCAAATGTATGCAAAGTTGGAAGTTGGATTTAGGATGAAAAATTCCACATGGATTGCTAAAAGCATCCTGAGTGAATGATGCTTGAGAGTAGCATCTATTTTTTATAATATAAACTACTTTTTATTAATTGCATGGATTAGTTCTTAGGATTGCAGTCAACTAATCCCAACTATAAGATTCAAAAATAGCGTTGATCGAAGTTTCTCAACCACAATATAAAAAACTAATAAAAATAAACAGTTAAGCACAATTGAAAATGCATGAAAATAAGTTCGTAAAAAGGAGATCTTTTAAAATTTAGTTCACTAACAGGAATTAAAATAATGTTTTTGAGACCATGTTAGGAATCAGCCAATAGTTCATAAAAAAATGAGTGCCTGCAGTATATATATTATGCATTTTAATTTCTCCCTGCAAGAGTTTAGTATTACATTATTATTTCTTTTAATATTTTGAACCAACATTGTACTTCAATAACCAGCAAGTTAACCAAAAAACTATATATTATAAAACTTTAGGTATATACATCATATTATGTGGCAAAAATAAAGGATATTTTTTTCTAAAATGAAAAGTTAAATTGTTTAAAAACATATAGACTAAAAAATAAACATTTCAAGACACCTAGTTATCTGATAATAGTCAAATCACATCATTAAAATAAGAACTATATTCAAATCATTTTTATTTTAATATATAAGATTAATTTTTAATTATTTGCCAAAACTGTTTACTCATGAGATATTTAATATTTATTATATTTACATTTTAATTACTCTTAAAAAGCAGGCTAAGCTTTCTAATGAAGGGGGAATAAACCCTTATTTGTGCTGGATGTTTTTAAGGTGAACAGCTTACATACATTTTAAAATATAACTTTCATAAATACAATGATGTTTAAATTATAATTACATACCACTTTTATTTACAAACTGTCTTGCCAAATTATTAGTCTATTTTTAAATCAATGTATATTTATGACCAACAGGCATTTCATTATATTAAATCATAATCTTTTAAAATAAAGTTTCTTATGATTTGCTATTTTAAAACGAGTGTAGCGACATTTTTTTATTTATTACTGATAAAAGATGATTAATATCAATATAAAAAATTTGATGATTTTACCTGTGCAGCATAGTTAGCCCATGCAGCTGAATGTTGCTGATATTGATAAGATGCAGCATCATGTGCAGATGGAGTAACAGATGCTGCAGCTTGTGCAGTAGATGAAGGACTAGTTGCAGCTGCAGTAGCAGAGCCATTAACTTCAGTTTTAAGCTTCTTCTCAAGACTGTCTTCACTAGAATTAAATGAAGTAAAATATTTTAATAGTTATCAAGTACATTAAGCTTCAATAACAGGAAGTGTATGACATCATGAATTAATAACTGTTACAATGAGATAATAAATTTTAGGTTTGATCTATTAGTTGTTCAATGGCCATTTTTTGCACACAAGGGTTGATTACAGAATCTAAAGCTTAAATGGGTTCTGACCTTAAACATACACAGGCAAGATGGAATTCAAACCAAAAACAGAAGAAATTAAGACCAGAGGTAATCATTCAGCTACATGCACAGTTGGAAATATTTATAATTTAGTTGTCATCTTTTATAAATATAAAATATGGTAAAAATCACGCTTTCTGAAAGCAGATAAAGGCAAGTTGAATGATTTGTGGTAAAAAAAGAATATTTTTAAGCAATTATTATGATTAAGTATTTTTAAAAAATAAAATTAAATTTATACCTTTTTTCTCAACAATTCTTTAAATTTTTCTTTCATTAAGTTATAAAAATTAGCATGCAATTGATAATATAAACAATTATAGGATCAAATTAGTATTTTTCATTATTTTTACTCATGCTGTGTTTTTAAATTTTATGTAACACATTATTAGTAGTATATGTTTTCCACTATTTGCTGGAAAAATTGTAGAAGATTAAATGCTGCTGTGGATTATATATAGGAAAATACTCTACATATTTTTTAATGACATTTCCTTTTGATGAATTTTTTGCTTGCTCTTACATAAAATTTTAATGAGATTCTTAAGTCTATTAAAATTATTATAAAGTTGCTTATTTTCAATTTTCCTCAACTTTTAAGATTAACTATTTAACTGCATTTTAAATTAAAGATCTATGCTATAAGGTTTGGTATATAAAGTATATATATGCATAATTTAAATTCCTAGAGTATATACTAAACAGTAAGTTAATAAAAAGATATAAATTTTCTAATAATTGAGTTTTGAAACTTTTATAATTTATTTTGATTTCATATCAAAGCCTGACTAACAATAAAAATTAATAATGAGATTCGTACATTTTGTTATAAATAAATATAAACTTCAATATGCATAAAACAAAATTTATATGAACACAATCTTTACACCAGATAAAAAATATATGGATATTCTACCAGACAATAATGCAAAAAATATGGGATATGAAATAAATCACTAAAAATAACAGTAACAGATAGAAATACTAATTGCTCAATGACTTTAAGTACAACGCTTGAAAACAAAAGAATGTAAGTAAAGTAAAAATTTTCAAAATGACAAAGCACATTTTCTATATAAAATAATTCTTTGAATGCCTGATTTAACTATTATTAAAATCTTTGTTCATTAATAAATACTATAGTTTCCAGCATTTTGAGTTTACAAAATACTTCTTAATTTGAATAATATATAGTAACAGTTTTATGCCTGTCATGAAGGGATAAACTGTGTGCATTGAGGGAGTTTGTTGTACATGCTAAAAGACTAAAATTGGTTAAAGTATAATAAAATAGTCAAATTTTGGTTTTAAATAACCTCAGAAACTAAAGAAAAAGATAGTCAAGGCACTTAGTTCTATAAATTGAAAAGAAATACAAATCACTCCATAAATTAAACTAATGACAGTGTCATTGTCAATAAAAAATCTTATTTTGGTATTTAAAGATTAGTTTTGACATGGCATTGAAAAACATGGTTTCATTCAAAGTATCATAATGAAATACAGCAAAATAATTTTTAATGACAAATTTAGGAAATTAATTGTAAGGGAAATAGAAGCAGAGCAAAAAGGAAGTTTTTCTTTCATAATATTGCCTCAATAAATAATATTTAACTTTGCAAGATTAAATACACTTCCAGATAAAAAAAATAAAAGATACTGTTTAAAAATAATGTTAGCACAAATGCTAGACAAACAAGAGTAAATTGTATTTAAGAAAATTTGGTAGATGACAAGGCAGTTGCATTTGCAGAAATACAGGAGGAAAATTGAAAGTGTCACATGAGTAATGAGTAATTGTCTTTTGTTTTTCTGGTGCAGGATTACAAAAATAATAAATACTGTGGAGAACAAATGTTGGATAAGATCTCAGAATACAGTATGTTTATCTACAGTTAATTACTGATCAGTTTCACTTAGAAAGAGTATTCAAGATATTTAAAAAGTTATCACTCTTATTGTAATTAAAATATATAAAAGTTATACAAAAAATAAATAATTATTGAAACATTTTGCATTTATTATATAAGTTTTATAGTTCTTAATGAAATATCCAACTTATATTCATGTAACTCCTTTTGTGAACACTCAAAAAGTTTCATTAAACAATTTTTTTTATTAAGTAATGAAAATTCAGAAATTGAAATAGCAACGTGTGGACAGACAACATTTTCAAAACTTGTTTCCATTGTAATTTTTTTTAAGAATGTTTAAGAAATCCATTACTAATTAATAATGATTTAAAAAAAACTGTTTGATAGTTATAGGAAGAGAGGGGAGAGAAAATGATTTTAAAATCAAACAAATATAGACTCCAATTACATTAAAATCTTCAATTAAAAGAAAAGGACAATATTGCTGTTTTCTATTAATTGACAAGTTAAAAAGTAAATAATTTAGTTAAACAGTTTTTTCTTTAAAGCTTTTTTTACTATGTAAAGATATATAGAAAATATATTTTATAACTATTACTTATGCTTAGGAAACTAGAGACTAAGTTATATTTTCAGACTAATTTGATAATACTGTAAATCCATACAAATGTACAATCAAGGAAGCAGTTATGAAGTTGCCTATTTTATTTCATTGAACTATGGTTATTTTCAGGCATTAAAGAAAAAAGTTAAGATTAAAATATAAAATTTTTAATAGATTTAGTACAAGAAATTACCTTTCATCAACTGTTCTTTTTCTGGATACATAGTGAGATTTATACATTTTCGCATAATCTTCAAAAGCCTCTTGAATGCTGTAATTTAAATACATGAAATAATTGTTAATATTTAAAATAAATATAAAGTAAGAAAAGCATAATAATTCAATGAACAAAGCTTATTAAATCTTAACAGTAATAAATTTCAAGCAACTGATATAATTTAATTTCTATATCAAGTTTAATCATGAAGTTTGTCAATCAACTATCATTTCTTAATATACAAGGTTAATTTGAAAGAAACTTAGTTTAAATGGATTGCAAACTAATACTTAATTGGTAAAAAAACTTGATTTTCATTAGAATTTATAACAAATAGTATATTTAATCTACTTTTATGTCTACATAATTCTAATATTATTTATGATTTAAATAATGAATTAATTAGAAAATTATTACCATTGTGGATCTGAAGAAAAGTCCTCTAAAAATTCAAGCTTTCTTTGGGAAAAAAGCAACTTTTGATCATTATTCATATCACTAGCTAATGCTAAGTCAAATGCTTCCAAAATAGCAGCTTGATCCATTGGATCTTGCTGATAACCAACATCAACAAGTTGCAACAGTAAATATGAATTACTCTAAAATGTAAAAACAGAATTGTGAACTTATAAATCTTTTTTAAACAAAATTTTTATAATAATTGGGGGGGGAGGAAACTTTTTTTTTTAATTTTAAAAACTAGTATTTAAACGATATATTTTTACATATAACATTTATACTTTTTTGCCATGAATGTATAAATATGTTGTGGTAAAAAAGTACATATGTCCATATGTTAAAAAAAAACATAAATTTTATATAAATACGATGCATTTGAAATAAATTAAAAAGTAATAGAACTGTATTCATACATAATTGTGTACACATATGAATATTATTTTTAAAAAGAAAATTTTAGGTAATTGTTGAGAAATCTTGAAAAAATTCCACAATCATCATTTACAATTTATTGAAGACTGTTTTTAAGTAATTTAAAAATGATTAATTTTTTGTTAAATGGAACAAAAATGTTTTTATTAATAATTTAATAAAAATTACCATTATTATAAAAAATACTGACGAATAGTTAACAAGCAGAATTTTAATTATATGGGTGCTTATAAATTGCAAAACATGTATTAAATATTTTTAGCATGTATTATGCAAAACATGTATTAAATATCAAAACATGAATTAAATACCCATTAAAGAAGAAAATTGGAATTACTTGCTTAGTGATGAAAAAAAATTAATTTGAAATTATATTAATAGAGGAATACGTTGGATTATATGATTACACATGCTTAATTCTCAAGATATTACAACACTGTTTACAAAAGCTTATTGAATAAAGAAAATAACAAAATAAAGGAATTTTTAGGCTGTAACAGAAAATCCTTAGAGTGTATAGCATGAAGTTTAAGATTTAAAATCCAATTTAGACTTGAGATGGAAATATACAGGCATCTAAGAGAACTATTTGTATAAATTTTTTCTTGTGAATTTAAACAAGA
The DNA here is from genome assembly GCA_037975125.1 of Latrodectus hesperus. NCBI lineage: Eukaryota > Metazoa > Arthropoda > Arachnida > Araneae > Theridiidae > Latrodectus > Latrodectus hesperus. The sequence continues at coordinate 13,461,878 of JAJQOW010000014.1, read as the reverse complement.
TTTCTAATAAGATATATAATTGTTTTTTCAACTATTAAAATTTTTTGAACTCAATGTAGTGTTTCATGTGAATAATTTAATTATGAATTAATGTTTCAGGAACTACCATAACTACATAACCTTTTCCTGATATTCATTTTTTTCAACAAAATTAGACAGTTGGTGTAGTTAAAATAGAATAGATTTAATTAATGCTCAATGAAATGATTAACAACAAATGGGGAAACATCAACATAGATCTAGAAGTATTACTATGATTCACTATTAAGCACAGATTTATTTAAATAGTATTTCTTAGACTATAATAATACAGTTTTTCTTAGAATTAAGACAAAGAAATTGAAATAGCACGGATGGATATGAATTGAGATAGCTTATAAACTTTAAATAATCATTTATCAATTTTTCAATAGTCATCATAAACTGAATCAATAAATAAAACTAAATTAAAGGAGGATGTAAATGGATTTTTAAATAAAAGATAGCAGTCGAAATCAAATGTATATTTGCTTTTATAATTAAAAAAATCCATTTTATGACAAATTATTTTCTTCTCTTACACATACACACAAAATATATTTTCAAATTAATATCTTGACAATGCTATCAATTTGTAAAGTTTTACAGCAAGGCCACATTATACTAATTGACAACTATGCATTTTCCATTTCTTTATCAAAAACTAGTTAGTACTATCTTGCTAATATTTACTGAGACCATAAGTATAGTAACATTTTAATTTTTTGATCCAATTCATTTTTTAAGTTAAATATCTCAAAATTGAAAATATTTTCTAATAAAATATACCCATAGAAAAAAAATTAAAAATTTTCAAATTTCTAGAAGTTATTCACTATGTTCAAGGAGTCATCTTAAAATTATAAAAGTTTTCTGCAACCTAGAAGAAAATATTTTCAAGATTTGTGCCAAACCTCAGCTAATAAAAGCAATCATTAACAGATAGAAACCTTTAGAATAAGAGGTAGTCATAATAAATTAATCATCTTAATGGATTCCAATTCCTTTCCTTTTTTAAATTTTGAGTAAAATTTAACAAAGATATAATCACAATTTGTTTAATAGTTTATTACAATTTTATGCGGAATGATGTGAAAATTTTATCAGTAATGATTTTAAAAAATGAACTTTTGTTTGCATTACAACCATGCCAACTAATTGAAAATATTTTCACACAATTTTATTTCTCATCATCACTGAAAGAAAAATGGAGGGATAAGAAATTGATTGCTAAATATTTAATTAAAAAAAAAAAACTTACAGGATCATTCTTGAGAGCATCTTTTAAAATTTGGGTGGCTTTTGCAAAATCACGCCTAACCTAAAAAGTAAAAAGTTATATTTTAAAAAGTATTGAGTATATAAATGGTAGTATGATTAAATATTTACTTAATAATAATTTACATCTTTCTTTTTTATACATACCTTATACAAGTATCTTGCATATTTAGTTGCAAAGTGTGAGGACATTTGAGAATTTTTTGCCTCAGCAATACATTTCAAGTAAAGTTCATCAACTTTATCTTCATTACCCCGGCGTCTTTCAAGATTAATTTTTCGGATAGTAATCTCAAGCATATCTGTTATAGAATTCCCCAAATCATCAAGAATTTGTGCAGCTTTAGTAGGATTACCTAAAGCAATAATACATAAATTATAATAGATACAGACATATGCATTAAAAACATGATAATATTGAATTTGATTGTACTATAATGAAAGAAAATGTACAACACACTCACCTCGTTTTTCTTCAAAGGCAGCCCACGAGAAATGAATACTAGGTTTACGAGGTAGGTGAATTTTACAAGCTCTTTCATAAACTCCATCAGCACAATCTGGATAATGTTCTTCCATATATTTTGCATACTAAAAAGCAAATTACAGATCAACAATAAATTATTAACCTGAAAAAGAACTTTCCATGACTGTTATTCCTTTAGATTAACTTTGAAACACCTCAGTAACAAGTTGATGCACAAATCAATAAGATTATTTAAGAAGAGCTGACTGATAGCATCAATTACAATATTAAAATAAGAATGTTAACTTAATGTTATACTGGAGATAAAAAGAGATAATATAATTAAAAACTAATGAACTATAAATAATTTTTTTTTAAATTTTCATAAGAAAAATTACCAGCCCTGTAATAAAACATTTATGGAGCTTTGAACTTCTTAATACATAATGAAAAACAGATCTGAGAAATAATTTCTTTTTAAATTTTAATAATTAAAAACCAAATTTTTGATAACTATGAAAGTAAGCATTTTTAAATCAAAAACAAAAGACATGAAATAACTTCACTTGTGAAACATTAACAAGTGTATTAAGTTTTCATAAGGAAGTAAATTCACCAGTATTTAAGAAAGGAACTAGTTTATTTCAGGGTTCGTACAGATTTCCAAGAATCAAATTCCAGGAGTCAAATCAAAAATTTCTAGGAGGTATCAACATTCACGTTAAATAATTTTTTATTTTATTTTAAAAAATTTTCTTAGCTAAATATGCATATAATTATGTACCTGCAATATTTTTCAATTAATTCTGTAAATGATTAAAATAAATAATTGCAAATATTAATGAGACTATTTTTTATTTGAGTTAAAATTATTAATGATGATTTCAAGACTTTAATGAATTCACAGCTACAACAGAACATTTTTCATTAAAATAATCAACATTCCATATAATAATGGATTATACATTATATAAAATAATAAGTAATTTTAGAGTTTTTAGACATTTCTAATAGATTTAGATAGCATTCTTTTAAAAACTTTTACATGAAACTTTTCAACAATGCATGAAAATCTCCAGCAATAAATGGCAACATTGGTAATCAGTTTGATAAAGTGTCAGAAAATGATCTACTTCCAGAGCAATAAAAAAAAAAAAAAACATTGCAATTAGCAGAAAAAGTACATTTTTTGTACACTTCTGCACAATATCAAAAGTTTTGGTACCAGGATTAGGAAATTTTTGTTTTAAACAAATGACATATATGTTTTAAGATATGGTAACATTTCAAGCAATCTGTTGAAACCACTTGTATTTTCTAACCATCGATGTTTGAAAAACTTTAGAGGAAATTTTACGCCGTCATCCCTATCAGCGAGTGAGTCCTGAAATAATCTGTAAACTTAACTGCACTTGCTGTTACCTCAACTTCTGGAAATAAGGGACATCCACAGCTGTAAGCATTGTGTAGAAAGTGTTCGCTGCAGATTCCAACATTTACAATATTTGAATAATGTTCATTTTTTAAAAAAATCAGCCATTTTAGTCAAAACAGATCAGTTGACATTTGGGCAATCCATTGACGACTGGAGTAATCCACTTGTTTCTAATTCTTAGCACTTCTCATATACTTTTTTAAAACAAAATATCTCCAGTTGAATGACCTAAAAAAATGGATGAGTAATACCGTGTTTTAACTGTATCTTTATCCCAAAATCTTACAGGGCAGCCCAACTGTTTTGTCTGCAGATGATTATTCAAGCTTTCATCAAAGAGAAGCACATTTTTTAGAAACATTTTTAACTTTTTCTTTCAATAAGTTGGAAAAATAAGGTGCAATTTCAAAAACTGTTAAATAAGCACACTTCTTTTCAGCATAACTGAATTGCTTTGCAATAGCACTGTCTGTAAACATTGCTTGAAAGAGGCAATTTATATTGTGACAAGAACTGTAGTTAAATCCTTTGTTTAAAAATTTAAGGGTCCATAGAATTTCAGCCTTTAAAACTTCTTTTGAAGTAACAAATGAATCTAAAATTGCAGAGCATGCTTTGGGTTCACATTCTTTAACAAGATGAGCAAAAGTGAAAAAAATCTTTTAAATGAGTAGATTTTTTAGCAGATATAGCTTTTAATTTTATACAAGGAATTTCACATAAGGAAAACAGAAGCAAATAAAAAAAAAATCAATTAAAATTGCCTGTGTTAAATGCGCAATGTATTAATTTTGTTTGGTGATCACTTCACTTCTTTTTACATAAATCTAATTACTACTAAACCATATTATCATGAAATTATTGTAGCTGAACTAGTTCTTGACTTGTTAAAACAAGTCAACAGCTAAAAATGCAAAAATTTAAATTCAATCATACCACCATCTGGTGGCAATATTAAAAACTAATACAATATTAAATTTTCTGACAATTTTATTGAAAATGTTAAAATATTAAGAAAAAAAATTCAAAAAATTATAACATTTTCTAGAAAAAAAAATAAATGTATCAAGGTATGAAAAAATTCCAGGAGTTTCAAGGGTCCTTAAAATATTTTTGGAATTGAAGTTTCCAGGAGTTGTGCAAACCCTGTTATTTGGAAAAAGATTTGTAATTCACTGAAAAATCAGAATTTTTTAAAATGAATGTTAAAATGGCAGACATTAAACTTTTAGCCTAATAAAACCAAAATTAGATAATATTTACAGCATTACACATGTCCTAAATTTGATTGAAGTAATGGCAAACTTTGTAATTCAGTAATAATATAATATTTCTTAAAATAAATTTTTTAAAAAAAAAATAGAAATTCAAAAAGATTTCTTCAAAATGATAAATCAATAATCAGCATAGTAAGTTGAATGATAAATCATCAGCAAAAAGATGAATATTTTCTAATCTTCTCAAGCAATGGATATACATATATCTCCAGTTAATAACTAAAAGTGCACAACTATGAATTCCAAACATACTATGATGAAAAGTGATTTAACAGTATCCAGTATTGGTTAAACAATATACACAATAAATTTTTTAATAAAAGCATTGTTCAAACTAAGAATAGATTTCTAGAGAAAGGAATTTCATTTTATTTACAGAATAACCTTTTCAGAAACAAAAGAGAAGTTGCATCAAATCAGTTGTGTACCAAACGATTATGTTAAATAAAATTCTGAAAATTAACAAGTTGTTTAAAATTATTCTTTTGGAGAAGGGGAAATTTTTTAAGTTTAATGCATTGATAAGAAGAAAAAATACAGAGCAAACAAAGTCAGAACAATATGTATCAGTAAAATAAAATTATATTAAAATGATTTAATAAATTTATATATTGTCATGTCTATAAAATTACTACTGATTTATGAAAAAGACTAAAGATTTTAGAAATCTTTAGTCTTTCATAAATCTAGCTATAAAAACTAGTATTATTAGTTCACGAGTTAAACATTAACTATACAAGAGTTTTCCATCTAATTCAAGCTTTACAATATGTTATTTTTTTACCTTCCCAAACTTGCACTTGCATTGTATATACATCAATCTTAAGATTCCTCAGATTTTATAAATATATACAAGATTAGGAATAAAAAAATTTTCATGACAAAATTTTCAAAAATTAAATTGCCATAATACAGTTACAAGCATGCAAAGGATTACATATGTTTAGAAAGCAATAAAAACATAAAAAAATATTTTAAGAACTAAAAAACATATAATTGATAATTTTATTAGTGACAGATAAAATACTCAAAAATATAAAAAATAAACTTATATACACTTAAAATTGAAAAGATTGAAGTAAAAACTTAATATAAATGTGTTGATAAGTAATTTTTTAAGCCACACATATTATCTTTCTAGTTTAAAAAAATTGTTTTATGTTATATTTGAAGTTTCTTAAGCCACTATAATAGATGCTTTAATAGTTTCTCTTGTTTAAGTTCTTTGCATATTGAAACTATAGAAGAGGAAGTTAGAAAACTAAAGAAAGTTATATTTTCAGATTTTTTTCACACTATAGTAAATCTTGGAATGGGTCTTTAAATAACCCAATTACCACTGCAAACACCAATAGTACCCCACCACCATCTTTGGCAGAAGTTAGAGAAGGAATTAAAAGGCTAAAAAATAACAAAGGATCAGACTCAATTAATTTAGAACTTATTAAAAGTGCTGCAAGTCAAAACAGTGAGGAAATACATCACTTCAATGAATCAGTTTGAAAGCAAATTTTACCAGAAGATTGGAAATTTAGCAGCCTCTGCCCTATACACAAAAAAGGAGACATTTTGGAATATACCAACAAGGATATCAGCCTATTTTGTATTTTTAATAAACTATTTTCCAATATAAACTTTTTATAGAGTTTATATTGGAAAACTATTAACTTACACAGACTATTAACTATTAACTGTAGACTATTAACTTACACAGAAAACATGATTACCAATGTGGTTACCGCAAAAGAAAATATATTCTTTAATAGGCAAATTTTGGAAAAAAAAAACGATTGAATATGATGGCATCACAACACAGCTTTTTGTTGATTTTAAGACTGTCTATGGCCCAGTAAACAGGAAATGTTTAATTGAAGCAATGAGAGAATTTGCAATACCTGAAAACTAATAAAATTGGTCACTATTAGTCTTATTGAGACAAAATTTAAGGTTTAAATTCAGAATAATCTCTCAAAGCCTATTGTTGTTTCAAATAGGCTCAGATAGTGATACACTGGCCTGTTAGCTTTTTAACCATGCCCTCTAAAAATTATAAAAGACTCCCAACATTGATACTTGTGGAACCATCTTTAATAAGTCTGTTCAGATTTTTGTGTTTGCTGACAACATTGACATGATAGCATGCACTCTTGAGCCTGGGGCATGAGCAGCTACCAGGCGCGTCGGCAGGTGGTGGATAGCCGAATGTTCTGTAGAAATGACAGGATAGCCTTGAATATAGAATCAGAGGCCGTGAATCAGCTCCAGTAAACCCTGGTGTTATGCGACCTGTGCCTAGGGTTATTTGGCACCACGGTAATGGTGTCTTAACGGAGCCTCTAGCTGCCTGGCGAACTTCTAGAGTAATTTGCCTTGCCTAGTAATTCAGGCAATGCTGGGAGGACTGTCATATTACCTGAGCTTATTAACTGTTATTTTATGGCTGAAAAGACAAAGAAAGTAAAAAATCTTTCTGCATTTGCAGGTGAAGCCTCTGAAACTAAAACAGGAGATCTAATCTGGTACACAGATGGATCACTGAAAAACAGCCTCTTAGGACTGGGAGTATGTGGTGTGTCACCAAGAACCAGTCTGTCTGTAAGCCTTGGGTGATACGCTACAGTCTTCCAGGCAGAAGTTTTGGCCATTATCCACTGTCTGCGACTAAATATGAGGAAGGGCTACCACGGTAAGCGGATTCTCATTTTTAGTGACAGTCAAGCCGCTTTAAAAGCGCTCAGTTCTTTCGAAATCAAATCTAAAATGATTTTTTAATATAGAAACCTTCTTACAGAACTGGCATCAAGAAACAAAGTGATCCTTGTATGGGTGCCAGGACACAAAGGTAATGAAAGGTGATGAGCTTGCTAAACAAGGATCGTCTACCTTGTACCTTTTACACACAAAAGGAAATGGAAGGGTTTTTTCATACCAAGACTTTTTGATGTTGAAATCAATGTGGCTTCAGAGGTGAAGAATTTGAGCATTTATTTAGACCAAAAGCTCAAATGGAATAAGCCCATTGATGATAAAATTAACTGAGCAAAGAAAAGCATTATGATTTGCAGGCGAATGCTTGGTAAAAACTGGGTTCTACATCCAAAACTGATGTTTTGGATGTACACAGCTATTGTCAGGCCCATTATCACAAATGCCCGTGTGATCTGGTGGCATAAGGTGGAACAGAAGTCTGTGACTGACAGAGTAGGAGGTCTAAAAAGACTGGCCTGTCTCTGCATCACAGGAGCAATGTCCACTGCGCCAACCAGAGCATTGGAAGTAATGTTGGATCTGACTCCCTTAGACATCTTCATCTACAGCACTGCCAGAATGACTGCGTACAGAATGAAGTTACAAAACCAATGGTACGACCAGCATGTTGCCAAAGGGCACAGGGGTATTACCAGGAAAATTCAAGATCCTACTTTCCTGATGCCCTCTGACATCACAGAAAAGTTATACATGTTTGAAAGGACATTTGAAATAGTTTTTCTAACTAGAGACAAAAGGGATAACATGTTCCAAACTAAAACAGGAGATCTAATCTGGTACACAGATGGATCACTGAAAAACAGCCTCTCGGGACTGGGAGTATGTGGCGTGTCACAAAGAACCAGCCTATCTGTAAGCCTTGGGCAATACGCGACGGTCTTCCAGGCAGAAGTTTCGGCCATTATCCACTGTCTACGACTAAATATGAGGAAGGGCTACCATGGTAAGCGGATCCTCATTTTTTAGTGACAGTCAAGCTGCTTTAAAAGCGCTCAGTTCTTTCGAAATCAATTCTAATATGATTTTGAAATGTAGAAATCTTCTAACAGAACTAGCAACTAGAAATAAGGTGATCCTCGTATGGGTGCCAGGGCACAAAGGCATCAAAGGTAATGAAAGGACTGATGAACTTGCAAATCTAGGATCGTCTTTGGCTCCAATCGGTGCAGAACCTTTTTGTGGGATCAATTTGAAGACCGCAAAAACCAATGTTCTTAGATGGGAAAAACGAAAGATGTATGAAGCTTGGCTCAACACTCCTAGTCAAACCCAGGCTAAAAGTATGATCTGTGGATCATCAGCGAGGATTGCCTCTGAAAATCTAAGATGCTCCAGGCAGAACATACGTTTAATCGTAAGCTTCATAACTGGGCACTACTATTTCAGAAAACACCTCCATAAAATGGGACTGTTTCAGCAAGACCCTATCTGCAAAAAATGTCACATGCAAGAATTAACTGCCAAGTATATCATTTACGAATGCGAGGCTCTTGCACTCCCTAGATTAACTTCTTTAGGCATCATCCATACTAGAGAGTTACACCTAGACTCCATTAAAGGGTTATCGGACTTTATTAATAAAGTGGGTGACCTGAGCAACTGGATCTAGGAAACATTGGGTTTGGAGTTAATGATACAAAATGCTGATTAAAGCAGAGGTGCGAATGACATACAAACCTAACCTTAAGAAGAAGATAAGTCACTTAGACAGGCTTTTACATCTCTAGAGGCTGCAGTCTGCCAAATCTAGCAATCAACCAAAATAAAACTAAGTACATGCCATGTAGAAATAGCCCATATTTTGAAATTGGGAATTACAAATCTGAAGCTTTAGGAAATTTAAATATTTGAGATCAAAGGTTCATAATCTCAATGATTTAATATTCTAGATCCATAGTAGGATAATAGATGCTAATCAATGTTTTTTCGGCCTTAAAAAATACTTGAAGCTTAACTTCACTACTATAAAAATGAAGATTCTAATTTTTTACAAAAGCTTAATCAGACTCATTCTTATATACTCTGCTGAAAACTGGGTAGTAACAGAAAAACATTTCTGTTTTTGAAAGAAAAATTTTGAGAAGTATTGTTGGTATTAAATAAAACAATATCTAAAGAATAATTCTGAACTCTATAAATCTTTTAAAGAACTAGAAATAGCAAAATATATAAAAAAATCAGAGAATTAATTGGGCATGACACATGTGTAGAAAGAATGAAAATTGTGTAACAGAAAAAATCTTGGTCAGACCATTTGGTACCTGAAAAAGAGGGAGATATAAACTTAAGTGGCTTGATTGTTTGGAAACAGACTTAAGAATTTTAAAAATAACTAACTGAATATCCATGGTTATGGATAGAAAAGCATGGCATTCAAATCTGAGGAAGGCAATGGCACTTCCTGGGCTGTCAGGCAATGAAAGATCTTATCTGAAGAAGATTGTAAATCTGCATAATTTTACCACACAATGTATGATGAAATCATGTCATAATAAGTGGGCAGGCGGAGTAGAAACAATCAAGTAGCATCTTTAATTTGCGGTTAAACATTTTGCTATTTAACTTATATTAACTACTGGCATCAACCTAATTTTAAGTTTTTTGAATTTTTTCAGTTTTAGGAAAATTTATTTTTCATTTATTTGAAAAAGACTATTTATTCCACGAGTAAAAAATTCAATACAGGTATTTTATAATACATCACCTCAAATATTAATTTGAACTTTGAGAATTTAATGATTTACAAAAAGTAGTATCAGGATAATTCCAACCATAATATATATATTGCATCATATTTAATACTTATTTTACACAACTGCAACACAAGAAGCAAAATGTTGCTAGAGTATATGAGAAAAGAGGTAGAAACCATTTACACCTATCAAATACAGGATTTATACAGTAGCTGATTTTACTTAACAAAAAAGTTTTCTTTGACACACCTTTGAAAATAATTTAAGACGAATAAATTTGCATTAATATTCAGCAACATATATTTGGTTGACTCATCCCTTTTGAAAATCGACACAATTTACAACAATTCTCCCACTTTTGAACATTAGTTTAGTCTAAAAATACATTGTTTTTTAGTCTAATATACATTGTAAATTTCTAAATTGTACATTGTTTTAAATCACAGGAAATAAAATTTTAAGAAGAAAATATTTTTGTTGAAAAATTTTGAACAAAAGTTTCAAATAATGAAAAAGTGCATAAATTTAACTTAACAAACATCATGCATTTATAAAAGATAAGAAAATCACAAAAAGAGATAAATATTTAAAAACAATTACCTTTAACCACATGTCTTCATATAATGCACAAGCAATCATGCACCTTTCAAAAAGAATCACAATGCTTTCATGAGTTCCATTTTCAATTTCATAATCAAGATAATCCTTCCAATTTTTCAACTGTGCTCTTTCTAAGGGCTTCACATGGAAATATGGTCTTTTGATCTGAAAATAAACAAAATAGCAGACTGACTGACAATAACATTCTCATGAAAGCCTTTAACGTTAACCCTAAGACTCTACAATAATGTGCATACCTGGGCTGGGTTGCTGTCATGATAAAGTAATCAGGCCTTCAAAAACCACATTTTCACCATAGAAACTGCATGTAAATGGTCATGTACAAAACATTTGTTATAAAATATCTCTAAGCATTCGGGCATGCTTCTTTGTTTTGTTTGCTTTGTTTTTATTTTCTTTTTTTATATACATTCTATATCTAAAACACAATAAAATAAACTTACCGCTTCTTCAAAAGACCAGCGCTTTCCAACTTCTATTTCATTCTTCTCATGCAAAAGTTTCCTACGTTCAATAATTTTCTTTTTCAATAAATCTATTTCTTCTGGGCTCATCTAAATAAAAATAACAAAGCAATTAATGCAACTTCCAAATGTTAAAAGCCAATTTAATATATTACAATTCAAATGAGTATTACTTCAATGGATTTTAAGCTTGTATCCAAATTCTACCTCATATTTTCAGGTACAAAACTTGACACCTTAATAATACTGCTTCCTACACTTCTTTTACTCTTAAACTTTGAAACATTTACTTGAATTTATCTTTATTTTTCTAAGAATTAAAAGCTAACTGTAATATTTTCAAAGAAATTTATTTTACAATGCAATTTTTTTTCCCATATTAAATAAGAAAAATGGAGTGTACAGAACATGTTTCTTTTCCACGGTTCACATTTAGGAACATTTAAATTTAGGCATATGAATTATTTATAACAAAAATTAAAATCTTTCACAATGCAAAAGAAAATAAATTAACTTCAATTATTAGATTTAATTTCTTTTAAAATTAACACTCAGAGAAAAAGCTTTTAAAAAGAAAATATTTTTCCTTAATAAATTTCTTGAGTTCATCTAGTTGTTCAATGAAAATGAATGTAATACAGAGAACATAATATATTTTGTTTCATATGAAAATTCACTACAAAATCTTCTTTAATTTCATTAAGTAGCAAGAAAACAGTAAATAAGATAATTTTTAAAAATTGTGTGTGTTAAATGTAGTGTCTAGCTTTCTTATATGCATGCACAAATTTTTGTGTTCAAGAATTTAATTAGGTAGGGACCTACACTTTAAAATAGAGCCCACAAACACACATTTTGATTATACTATATTTAAGCTTTAATAGATTGAGAATATCTATTTCTAATTACTGATCATACTTTTTTTTTAAAACAAAATGAGCTATATAAATGATAAGATTAAAATATTATGATTACACACACACAATTTATCTTTCTTCTGATATAAAATAAAACTATAGTATTCTCCATTAGAAAGCCAAGAAAATATAATAAAACAGAGGTACTTTGGTATATTATGTGACAACTACAGTTTTCTTCCTTCTAAGCATTAAATATACAATAATGTCCACTGATTCATACAGGAAGACAATATCTGCTATGTATTCCAGGGCAGTTACCACAAAAACCTGTCTTTGAGAAGAATTTTTTTTATTATCTAGTTATCTCATTTTCTAGAATGAGAAGCTCAATTTCATTCTGGAACTACATACTTATTATTATGGTACCTAAATATTTAAAATTATTTTTTTTACTTAAATAGACTATCATTTTGACAAACTTCTAATTTGCTAACTCATGATTTTAAGAACTAGTTCTGTTCCCAAACTGGTCTCTTTTAAAAATCTCTTTTGTGAATACATTTTTATGTTTCTTATATCTGATTTATTTTTCATACTGTTTTTCTTAAATTTTTCATTTTATTTTATTTTGTGGTACTTTTGCAAAAAGTGATCATGATAGAATTGTCTTATAAAATTCATACTCCAACAGCATTATATGTGCCAATCTAGACATGAAGTAATGAATAAAATGAAAAAAATAAGATAAATTAAGAAACACAATAGACTTTTATTTTCAAAAATTAGTGGCTGATCCCTAACTAGGTTCTTGGTGCAATGATAATTTTAACTGCCACTTACAAACTAAAATTTTGTAAAAAAAAATTATGCTAAGTAATTTTCCTGCACTTTTAATGATTAAGAAACTTAGACTTTCTTTAGAGAGTCGCAAATCTTTCAAACTACACTGCAGATACTAAAATCTTGAATTTCTCCAACCTAACCAAATTCTCATTTTACACTTTATCTATCAAAGTTATCATGAATAGCTTCAAATGCAGGAAATATCATAAAGTACTTTTCTAAGGATTGATCATAACTTGGAACTGCCTAATGTAATTGATATTTAAGATGTAATGAAATTATTAAATCTATGTTTGAAATAGTACTACAGATAAACATTAACCAAATCATTTGACCGGAAAATTTTATTAATGAAACTATTGCAACTGAAGGGAAAAAGTCAAGAGCATTTATTTTAATACTTCATCAGTGAAAATTAATTACTCACCTATGAACTTCAACAAAGGAAGCAATTGCTGGCTAAATTTTAATACCTGAACTTTTTTAATGTGGACACAGATGTAATCAGTGATAAAGAGTATCCAGTAATTAAATGATTTAGAACACAATGAATGATAGTGGTAAAGAATTTTCAGATATCAAACAAGAAAATGATATTGCACAACAGCCTGGGAAACAAGCAGGTTCATGTTTAACAAGAGCAAAGCACTGTTTCCAGAAAAACAAAATGCAATATCAAAAATTTAAAACAAAATTGTTTTCCCTGATTTTTTGTCAATAAAATGACAGTAAGAGTTGCTTTTAAGTATGAATTTTATTTAACATGTTTCTGATACACTGCATTACTAGAAATTTTTTAAAATTACATTATTAGGCAAAAAGTTTTTAATATTTAGCACTTTTTTTTTCATTTCACAAGCTTTCAATTTTAAGAAAGTGAATCAATCTTAAAAATTTACTGGTGTCTACAAGGTGGTAATAATGATTATCTACAGCAATAGGAGTCTGCAGAACACAAATCATCCAATATCTTTACTATCAACTGGCATTTGTTTCTTTGTTGTTTATTAATCATATTTTCTTGTATATATGCAGCTATGGATAATCTGATAAAAAAACACTCTCTACCAGAAAAACTTATGAAATGTGTTGAAAGAAATGCTGTTTATGTTTCATAAAATAGCAGATGGCACCATGACTAAGTGTTAAAATATGAATTTGTTTCCTTGAAACACATTACAGTTACAATTGGCTAACATCATTTCACATTGTCTTGAATTGAGCTCTTTAGCTCTGAAAATATTCAAATTCATATAACATGAGGAAGCAAAAACATTTAAGTTACACAGCAAATTTTAAACAAAACTATAGAAAAGGCAAATATTTTTTTAATGCCATCTAACATGTTTAAGGTGAAAAATAGCAAGCACAGTACAAAAGAAAAAATGTATCCAATGTGCATTTTTAAAATACAGCTGACCTCTCAATTTAAAAGTTAAAAACTAAAAAAATTTATAAGTTTTTACAAGAATCTTCTCGGATCTTGATAAATGTTGTGCTTTCATCTCAGTTGCTCTTTGCATTAAGATGGATCCAAAGAGATCTTTATCCCAATGTTTTTCTATACAATTTAATATATTTTTAAGTATACTATGTATTTTTTATTTTATTTGGAATCACATTATCAGCAGTATATATTTTCGATTATTCGGCAAAAAAATGCAGTGGATTATGCAACACTCTTTCCCTTTTAATTGAAAATAAAAAATATTTTGCGGATTATATAAGGAAAAAAAATATTTTGAATTTTATAATATAAGAACATTTTAAATAATCCTAGTGATAAATTTGAAGCCTGGTGTTTTAGTGACAACACTTTAAGCAACCAAGGCATAGGCCAGAGTTTCAATCCTTGGGTTAGACACGGTCGACTTAGCAGAAATAACTGAGTACCAAGCATGCTTAGGAACTAAACACTGGGGGTTTTGCATTAGGGTGACCACTTAAGCAGAATACATGCTTCGCACCCCAGGGTCCTCAGACATTGTCACTGTCTGCCCCGTCCCACTAATGGGTTGTCAAGGCACAGATTTAGGTTTAGAGACAAATTTTGACTGTTTTCTCTCACATGAATTTCACGGAGATGAAACTGAAGTTCAAAATTTTCAGATCTAATTGGGAGGGAAGGACTAGTAAATACAGTAAATAAATGTTATAGCTGAAATTGTTTACTACAGAGATGTATTAACTTAGAAATTATAACTATACTATAAAATTCATATATTTCAAACAAGTTTAATTTAAAAGAATTATTAAAAATATTTTGCAGACTTTATAAATGACAAATATAAAATACAGTTCACATCAGAAAAAGGTTATACAGATGCACATTTATTTAATTCAAAATTTAATGAAATTCTGAATTTCAGACATTTGATTTCATAAAATTTAAAATAGTTACTTAGAACTTTTAATAGTGAAAAGCATATTTACAACTAATAATGCCAATTAATCCTCATTACATTACATTAAGTACAGATAATTTTGTCTTATCCTATATTTGAACCTTTTTAGAACAAGAAATAAAATATTAACAGCGCTGTAACTACACCAGAGGTAAATAAAACTAGTTGAATTCAAGTTTAAATAAATTTAATTTTGTATTGAATTATAACACATGAAAAATATGGAATACTAAAACTATTGACATCATGTATTCTAGATGAAATAAATTTGTAACTATTATAATTAGACTTACTACATAGTCTTACAGATTAAAATGAATTAACACATACCATATCTTTTTCAATGTTTGTACCACCAGGTTCTAACCCAGGAGGTGCATCATCAAGATCCATGCCAAGAGTTGAATCTGATTCTTTATCAACAATCTTTTCATCATCTTCATCCTCATCACCTACAACAGCATCATGTTTTAACGTATTTACCACTGCTTGTCGTAATTCTAAGAACTCATCAGTAGAAAGAATTTCTCGTGGAGCATTTTTCTTAACGTGCTTACGAAATCTGAAATAATATTACTTTATTATTATTTTTTTTACAGAAGGATTTTATTATTACATATGAATGGTAATTCTAGGATGTCCTTCAATAAAATAAAAATAGAGATCTACACAAGAAAATTTAATATTTTAGGAATTTTTTTACAAATTATAACACTATTTGTAACTTTATACAAAGAAATCAAATTACAGTAAAAATTGCTCTTTTCAGCTATTGCAAAATTTATCAATGACATTTGTATAACATATGGAAGGAAATTCTGACTGAATTTTTTGTAATAAGCAATGTACAATGAAATTTACATCAACTTGCAACAGAACACATGATTATTTTGCAGCAAGTGTTTCTGAAAAATTTATTTACACAGTGCACAGTATCCAGTAAAGTATTAAATATCTCTTATCTGACCAATAGAAAGTGACAGAAAGATAAAATTTAAATGACTTTGTATTTTTAAAGTTATTGCCATTCCATTAAATAAATTTATACTTAACCTTCATATACATACATATTTTTTTAAAGAATGCTTTGGAAAAGAACCTTTAATTTTTAAATGCACAGATTTTTTATATTTTACTGGTTAGTAATATTTTTTTCCACAAAACTTTTTATGTACATTTTTATTACTTTATATTTTTCTCAACACTTTACAAAGGAATTTGAGGTACGAAAAATATGTATTTTTTACGTTATTGATGATAAGAGATATCAATATTAGAAAGTAATCACTTTTGAATAACATTTTTAGATAGTTAAAATATGTAATCTCAATGAAACATTTATTGCATCAAAACTAAATTACTTCTGCAGCTTTTACTTGTGAAATCCTTTTGCTCAGCAAGTAAAATTTTTAGATTTAACAGTACTTGGGAAAATAAAAAAAACTTTAGTGTTGTTTGTTGTTCAAGAAGACTTTTTTTCAGAATGCAACTATTATATGGGAACCTTAATTTAAGTTCATTCGCATGAAGGAACTCGAACCCAAATTGTGGATATGAAATCAATAGTTCTAACCATTCAGATATCAGCTTGGCATAAGAAACTTTTAAAAAATTAGATAATTTAATGTTTTAAAGACAATAAAAACTTACAAACAAATATTTAAATAAGAGTTAGACATTTTTTATTTCTTAAAATTTCATAATTCTTGATGTTTGGAATAATAGGTTGTTATGTCTTGAAGTGAGAGACCTCTTTTCTTACTAAAATCTTTAAAACACACATGTGTTAGAAATAAAATAAAATTTAAGGTAAAATTATTCAAACAATAATAAATATACTAAAATATGTTTATGCAACACACATGGAAGTTTGCTCAGAGGCTAGAGGAGTTAAAAAATAAAAACAGGCTACTGAATAATAAAGTTTAGTTTATAATCTTCATTCTTAAAAAGAATATATCTGATTTTGGAAAGAAAAACTATTCCCTTTTGAAATGTCATATAAACTATTTAAAATATTTTATAACAATAACAAGTGATGCTATATGCATTATTATAACAAATAATGCAGTTGATTAAAATCTTTCCTACAAAATTATTATACAAATAAAATATATTTCAAGTAACTCATGAGAATTTATTAAATATTTATCAAATTTAGCATCATATAGATGTGTGTGTGTGTGTGTGTGTGTGTGTGTGTATATATATATATATATATATATATATATATATATATATATATATATATATATATATATATATATATATATATATATATATATATATATATATAACAAACATACACATATATATTACATGTGAAGTCTTAATTCTAAAAAATTACAATTTCACTAATGAAGTGTTTCAATGGAAAGAAATTTTTAAGCAATTTTTTTTAAACAATCTATAAATTTATGGGGATAGTTTTATTACTTAATGTGCATATTAGAGCATTACTTGTATATAAAAAATTAACTTTATATAATTTAACGAAAGAAATTACTTTTCAAAATGATGACTGTATAACTGAGTTGGAATGGTTAATATTTGATCATAAGCAGCAGTAACATCTTTCAAATTCTTATTCTCCTCTTCCCAGCTCACATACAGATCCCACAATCTGTCAGAACGAAATTCTCGCCCAGCCGCTGCCAAAGCCCGTTTGAATAGCCTGTACAAATTTATTGCATATGTAGTGGTTATGTAATAAAATAAAAATTTAAATAATAAGGAAGTAAAATACTTACGCTTTTATATTTTTTTCTGCATTTGGTTTCTCATTTTGTTGAGCTTTATAAAAGTTAATATAATGAATCCATAAATCAACACTCAGAGGTATTGCTTTGGTTCCTTCTTCAAATATCTGAAAAAAGAAAATTTATTAAAAACATAAATGAAACTTGTTTTATTAAACTTATAATAAAATGGAAGGGTACCAAAATAAATTTAGATAAAATGATATAAGTGTTAATTCTTAATAATGAAACACATAAATTGGAACCAAAAAATTATTCTTAAAAATTGGACTATGTTAGTACAGTCACATTACTCTGTCCTCCTATCTGAACAATTTGTATACTTATTCATATCTTTAAAAATTGTCATTACACAACATTTAATTGTTAAAGAGTACTAATGATTAAATTTTAATATGGTCATCTTAAGACAAACTTTTATTTATATGGACGAAAAATCAGAAGTTATGATCTACATTAAGGAAAAATCATTTGAGTTTTCATTACACTGAGATACAAACTACTCATCTTTTTACCTCTTCAACCAAGCTTCTATTTGTGACTCCTTTTTATATTTAAAAAAGTTTTTAAAAGCTTTTTTTAAAATTGCTGTCTTATACAAACTTAATGCTTACAAATTCTCCATTACAATAAACATAATTTTAATATTATCAAATTGTGAAACAATGATTAGTTTAGCTACTTTAATTTATACAATTGATTAATTTAAGTTTCATGTTAATAGAATAAGCCAAAAATCATAAAATAATTAGAAATTTTACACATTAACTATTTATAACAATGTAAATGAGAAAAGTGTAAATCTCAATTGTAAAAATTTTTTACAATATTCCAATATGAAACAATATACCATACATGAGAAATCTAATTAAGAAGATCATTGACTCAAGACAGAAATTTTATGATAAAAATTGTTTATAAATGTAAAATAACAGATTATTCCTGGTTTCAATTAATTATGACTTGAGTCCCACAGGTATCTTTTTGAAAAGATAAATTATTGCTAAACATGTTTAGATTTATAACAAATCAATAAATTAGTTTATTAATAAAGATAGTAAATTTATGATAAATTAACTAAAGTTAAAATCAAGACATTCACTTCAATTCAGCTGTTTTCAATAACAATGGCATCTTCTTAAAAACATAATTTATAAATCCAATTAAAGTTACAGAAAGTAAATTATAAAAAATAACTATTATGCAACACAATTTTAAAAAATATAAAATCTTATTAAGAGATTTTTTTTTCTTCAAAGATATAATTTTAAAGAATCTCAGAACTAGTTATTATACAAGTAATATTAAATTTATATTCACTAGATACAAATACTTAGAATAAAGAAATGTTAATTACCTTTTCTGCAGCTTCAAAGTTATTCAAATTTTTTTCCATGTCAGCAAATTTTTTCCAATAGCCATAACAATAAGGATAATGTTGAAAAAATGCTTTAAATGCTTCTCTTGCAGCTTCAATATTGTTCTATAAAAATAGAATTCTTTAAAACACAATAAGAACATAAACATACATTTCAAAATTAATAATCTGACAGTGTCTGCTTACACTAATAACTGATCATAAAAAGCAGCAATTATCAATATATTGATAGAAAAAACGAAACTTAAAAAACTGGAAGAAACATAGTTTCGTCTTGTTGAGGCACTGATTGAGTCATTGATTTTCTCTTTGATCTTATTATTTTCATAGGGAGCAGAAACATGGTAACATTTTTGTTAATCATAACTGTAAGAAAAAATGAATGCATAGTATTTATGCTCATGAAGAAACATTTCGGTATCTCTAGCCAAAGAAATTATATTAGTCAGCACATTTAAAAATTTCACGATACATACTTCTTGTTCAATATGATGAAGCAAATACGTCCAACCAGCAAAATCCGAAGGATTATCCCGCACCACTTGCCAGTATTTTTGTAGCTCAGAAGCTTTATTTCCTTCTGAATCTATAAATAAAATATTTTCATACAAAATTAAATTCTAAAAACTCTATGAATTTAGAACAATAATAAACACTAAGCAATTTTATTTAACAAAATAGGCAACTAAATAGCTTATGCAAAAAGTATACAAGTTCGCCACCCAGGTCACCTTTGTACATGGACTAATAAGACTAGGACCTACCAATTAAACAGGATTTGAAACCATTGCAAATACCAAAGTCTGGAGTGGGATTTAAACCTTAAAGCTCTGCAAAAATTATATATAACAAAGTGAAGATTTATCAAATAGCATGTTTAATTAGACTATGTGATGAGAAATTGTTTTGAGTATAAACTGATCAAAATTATATAAACAAACAGAAGGATTAAAAAATTAAACTCTTAAAATTGATTTAATATTTTAAACTTAATATTTAATCAATTATTAAATAGATAGTGCAAACAGAAATGTGATACTAATAAAAAATTTTTCCCATTGTTATTAATGTAATTTAATCCACATTTGAGAATGTAAATATTTGAAAATATAAACTAGAACAAGAGGGTTACTTTAATAAATATAAGATTTGCCTTTTACTTTTATTATTTTTATACTCTTTTTACACTTTAAAATCAAGATCTGATTTCAAACAAATACATAAAACTAGCCTTTGTAATAAGCAAAGAGCAAATAAAAGTGCAAAAAGCAAAATAAGCAAAGATCAAAATAATGCCTGTGTGATATAATCTGCTGTCCTCTTATTCACTTCTGATTATGTTTTCTATATTTTAATTTGAGAGAAAGTTATTAAAGAGACAGTACAATAAATTATTCTATTGTCATGTTTCCTAATTTGAAAGTTGGTAAATAATATTTAAATTAAAAATTCATTTTTCAATAAACTGAATTAATTTAAATTTTCACATAACATTATCCAAAAAAAGCATACAAGAGGGAAAACTGCATTTCTTTATCGATGAAATTTTAACTCAACCATATAAATTTTCCTACATTAAAAGTAACAGGTGAAGGTAAATTTTCAAGAAACTGTGAAGAGGCATATGTTACGGGCAAATGAAAGAGAAAACTGCTGAAATTAAGAACAAGAAATAGTGGCACTGGTCCCATATTTAAAAAAATCCTGTTAATGTTGAAAAACTTTGCACACAAAACACTTCTTTGTTATTTAGAAATACATAATTATATTGTAGTTTGAAAATAATTGAAACAACTTTCTGATAAAACAGAATACAAGAACTGCACAATCTGGGCAACAAGATAGAAAAAATAATTTGTTTTGGTTTTGATTGTTTTGATTTTGTGTATTTTTTAAATCTATATCATATTTGCAGCATTAAGAGTAAAGGCTGTTAATGATATATTTTTACACCCTATTTAAGTTATGCAAAACAACTTTGTAAACCAAGTAATAAAAAAACACATCTTTCTCTAAAATGATGTAAATCTGATATTGTACTGAGATATGTAACAGAACAATATCAAATAAAAATGAAGAATTTTTATTGACATGAATATCAGGAAATACATAAGGGTCAATCTGGCTGTTTTTTCATTCAACAATTACTTCTTGCACATAACTGAAATATATAAAACTATAGTGAATGAGAATTCCAACAACTGCCAAATATCCATTGCCAGAAGTGAGTCTGGCCTGTTTATTGGTCAATGATCACTTTCCATACATATTGGCAAATTTGACCACAATTTACTGCTTAAAACATTCCCCCAAACCTGAAATGGGAATCAAACCTGTAAATTGTTGTATAGAAATATAGAATGATAATTATTTGCTAGAGATGGATTTTAAACCTTTGAATAGTTGAACAAAAATGAGTGCTAGGTATATACTTATATATTATTCTGTTGACCTTTAACATAAAAATGTCAAATTTTTGAAAATTTAATAATTTTTTTCAAAAGGCAGAGGAAAAGCAGAATTTACTTATATCTTCAGAGTAACAAAGAGATAAAAACATTTCTATAAGGTGTAAAAAGCACAATTAAATAAAAAAAATTTGCAGATAGTAAAAATTTAAAATCATTTAAAGTAAGTGTAAATACCTTTCTTTTTACTTCTTTCTTCTTCCATATTTATACCCAGATTACTGAAAACAAATAATAGAATTAATGTCATAATAAAAATATATTTACTTTAAAATAATATAGCTGGGAATGTTAATCACATTTATGTAATACAAAAAAAAACCTTGTGATAAATTTAAAAACAAAATCTCAAAGCTTATCCTTATTTAAAAAATTTCATTATCAAGTGAATACACATGTTGATTTTTGTGTGTCAGCCCTTTTATAAAATTTCAATACACACAAATATAAACTAAACAATTTAAATCACTAATACTTTCACTCCAATAATTTTAGAGAATTAGATTATAATCCATCATAATATTTAGAGATGAAAATAAAAAAAATTATGTCAAATTTTTTTCAAATGGTAATATAAAACATTTTTTGAAGAACATATAAGAAAAATTTGTTTATTTTAGAAAAAAGAATGCTTTTTTTCCGGAGGAAATTTTTTAAAAAAATATGTATTTTAAACCCAATATAATTGAATGTATGCATTAAATATAAAAATGCAAGAAATGTTTAAATACAATGAATTTAAAAATATGTAACTCGAATGTTTTCAATACAAACTATCAATTTAATAAACATAGCTATGAAAAAATCATTGGACTTTTAAAAAATGGAATCTACCACTAGGGTGAGTAAAAATGTTAATAAAAACTTTATAGGTATGAATAAATTACTTTTAAAAAAAGCTATTTTTTTCTAAATACTATCACAAATCGCACAATATTAGGATAATATACTAATTTTTCGAATCTCTTTATATTTAGCAACTATGAGAAAAAGCTATTGTAACTATCAATCAAATAGTAAATTTATTCTATTGTATGGAAATATTAATACAAACTTAGACAATTGAAGTAATTTTTAGTAATAAAAAATTTTTAATCATAGTAACTTTTAGAAATATGTATTGTAATAGCAGAGAAAGCAAGAACTGTAACAGAAACATTTAAAAATATTTTGATTAATAAATTACAAAGATTCAGGATGTTACAATCTGTTTCCTGAGCAAAAATGTCAGGACAATATCAAGATAAAATAAAAATCTAAACTAATTTACAGAATTAAAGTTAGTTTGAGCAAGTCTTATCTTTAAATATAAAATTGAAAGTAAGTAAATTTAAAACCTAATTTCATTGCTAAAAATTTTTTATTTTAAGTTTTTTTAAAAATAAGAGTTTAATTTAAAATAAAATTCATCAAGACTATTTAGTTTTGATATTTATTTTCACAATCATGTTTAAATGTTAATAAATTTGACTTAATAACACAGTAAAAAATATCTAAAAATAATTTATTGATTCATTTTCTAAAAAAGTGATAGAGCTTGGGTATTATTTAGGTATTTTAATATAAATCATCTCTTAACTAAAAACCTACATTTCTTTTAATGTTTTAACACAGGGGTGCACAACCTTTTCAGAATGAGGGGCCAAAATATGAAGAAAGATCATGTCGAGGGCCAAAGCAGTGCGTAAATGTTAAAACATGTTATAAACGTGAAAACACTGTTTTTTGTGGCAATACGCATGAATTGTAATTGTTAATTTACTTATTTACACATGCAAACATTATACAGTAAAGTAATAAAACACAAACATTATAGATATGCTTAAAATACTTTATTTCTTGAAAAAAACTTTAAATTGAATAACGGGAGAAAACTTTTTGGTAATTATACAAAGAACACAATTTAAATTTTGAAAAAAATTAGTAAAATTTAATGTGATGGCTATGACTGAATATTTGAAGTTATTGATTTTATGTTGGGCTTAAGACTCGTTGTGGCAATACTAAAACAGAAGAAAGGTTCTCATCTGCTATCCTATTTCTTATTTTTGATTTGTTTAAATTCATTAAAGAAAAAGTTTGCTCACAAATGTAAAATATTTATTCTGATGTAGAATCGTTTTCTTATCAGACTTTTTCTTTTGTTTATTTGAAAGAGTCTCATTTCTTTTTAAATTAGTTTTATTTCATTTACAACATTCGCGGGCCAACTTTAAAGGCGACGCGGGCCAATTTTCACCCGCGGGCCATAGGTTGTGCATCCCTGTTTTAACAGAATGGTATTTAAAGGTTGATTGGTTTGTTTGTCGCTAAATGGTCATTTTGGGTAGACAAGAGCTAATTAGATCAAGACCTATAAGATAAAATGAATTTCAAACCGCTGCAAACATTTACACCCAAACTGTTGAACCAATGATTGTGGGATCGAGTAAAAGTGCTAACCATTCGGGTGCCAGTTAAGCTATTAACAGACTCAGCGTCTCAGAATATTTTATGAATCTGCGAAAAGTGTTCCCTCCTCAAAAACAGATGTTGTACTTTTTCGTTCCTTAGTTGCTTCTCTTGAATTGGTCAAAAATCATCGGTTATTTTTTTGCTCTCAATGGGAAAATTTCTTATTCCTCGAAAACTGTCACAGCGGAGAATTCGGGAGGGGAATGTCACTTTCCACTTTACTACCCCATGTAGGGTTGCATATATTTAGCAGTTTACTAGAATGAATTGTACATCAAAATAAAAGTGGATAAAAATAAAAAGCATACCTCACATTTTTTTGTATTATTTTTAGAAAGTATAAATGATAAATATTTATTATTTTTAGAAAGTAAAAATAATAAATAACTATTTATAGCGTAATTTATGAAATAAAGAAATTTTTCAGTGTTTTCATATTTAAAGTTGTTAAGACAGAAACTTAATAGCTAAATTACTTTTTCTCAACTCGAAACTGATCAATCTTAGATAAAATATCACTTGTCATATATTTTGGGAAAAAAGTGCAAGAAAATTAATTTTATTATTTAATCTGTTTTATCTATTTTCAGTGCATTTACTAAGTAGTTTAAACTGTTATGGTCAATGTATTCCAACTTAAATAGAAGATTTGTTTATACGATTTTATTACTTGAATTATTTTTCTATATTTTCCTAGCGTATGTGTACTGATATTTAGAGATAATTAAAAATAAAAAGTAAAATAATTTTTATTACTTAATTTTGCAAAAGTGCAAAAGAGAATTGATAAAATTATAATGACTTTTTTTCTTTTTGTGTGTGTGTGTGTGTGGACTTGTGATTCAATTCTCTCACAAAAATAATATCTAACAACATACTAAGACTTTCTTTTTTATTACAAAAAAGTATTTTTATAAAAATGTTTTCATTTGTAACATAATAATACTACGAATATAAAACGTTAATAGAGTCTCGAATTCAAAGGGACTTTGTATAGGAGAATATCCTGGAACCAGGGGGTACGCATACCTTTCTGGGGCTTGAGCAGCCACCAAGCGCTTCAGCAGGTGGTGGATAGCCGAATGTCCTGTAGGAATGACAGGATAGCCTTGAATATAGAATCAGAGGCCGTGAACCAGCTCCCGTAAACCCTGGTGTTATGCGTCCTGTGCCTAATGTTATTTGGAACCACGGTAATGGTGTCTTAACGGAGCTTCTAGTTGCCTGGCAAACTTCTAGAGTAATTTGCCTGGCCCAGTAACTCGGGCAATGCTGGGTGGACTTATGTTACCTGAGCTTATTAATTGTTATCTTGTGGCTGAAAAGACACAAGAAATAACAAACCTTTCTGCATTTGCAGGTGAAGCCGCTGAAGTAGACCTTGCTGAAAAAGACAAGGGAACTCAGAGGCAATCTAGTAAAGGGGCAGCAATGAATCCTTCACTTGAGGTAGAAATGACCCCCAAACCATCTTCTTCTGGTGAAAGTCAGGAAGTTATCCCTAGCATGACTGACTTTATGACAAGATTAGACTGTTTCAGCAAGACCCTATCAGGTGGAAATGTCATACGCAAGAGGAAATGGCAAAGCACATCATTTACGAATGCGAGGCTCTTGCCCTCCCTAGATTAACTTCTTTAGGCATCATCCATACTAGAGAGTTACACCTAGACTCCATTAAAGGGCTATCGGACTTTATTAATAAAGTAGGTGACTCGAGCAACTGGAACTAGGAAACATTGAGTTTGGAGTTAAATGGTACAAAATGCTGATAAAAGCAGAGGTGCCCAATGACATACAAACCCAACTCTAAGAAGAAGAAGAAGATAGGAGAATATAGTCTCTTAATTAAAAATTTGAATCATAATACAGAATTATAAATTTTCTTTGCGTATTATTCTTTTTTTAATTGATAAAATACTTATTTTACTATTGTACATAAAAATATTCCAATTACATTTTTATGAAAAATTTTCTTTCCTTTACATAAGAAATTATTTACGGTTTAAATCTGAAATCCTATTTTATGCTTATTTTCTTTTAGTAGATTTTAAATTTGCATTTTAGAAATTTTAAACATCAAAAATTGACTGGAAAGTGCTTATTTATAGATTTACTTAGGATTTTTACTGATCTAAACTTCCACATTGTTCTAAAAAAAAAAATGTGTTTGGTTATGAAATTTTTTTATTGAAAATAAAAAATTAGCAGTTTTGTATTGTACAATTGAAGCAGTGAAAATTTTATATAATTTTTTGAACGTATTTATTTTTACTAATCATTCTCTGTAACATCAAAAGATTGAGAAAAATTTTCTTTTTGAATGTCAGTGGGATACTATTGGTGTGATCTTGAATTTGGGGTAAGAGTATTCCCTTGTAAATAATTTGCAGCATAAATATTTGTTTCCTCTCCAATCATTTCAATTAGAGTGTCGTTCATAAATAATTCAAAAAGATTTCAACAAATCCTCCGGATTGGGAGCTGGTACTTTCATTCCAAGAGAAACAGTAAATGAAAAGCATTGTGAGGCTGCAGTTTCGTTAGTCACAGGATACTACTGTCTGATATAATTAACATCATCATTGTCAGATTCTTCTAATTCAGAGAACAATATGTCAAACATAGTTAAAAGAGGAACTTCATCTTCATTGTCACTAGCCATTTTTTTAAATGTTTCTTAAAATATAAATTTGACAAAAAAGAACAGTTTTAAATATTTCACTTATTAGCATCAAAATTTATATTCTTTTTATGACTTGAAAATCATTCAAGAGAAGAAAACACACTTCTAAATTTGAGTACAGCAATGAATCAGGGTAAGAAACCAGTTTCTCATTCAACTAGAACAATCAAACACCCCATTTCATTCCTTCCGTAACTGGAAACTTCCTTACTCATACAGGAAGTCACACGTGTGATAAGTTATCTTCCTTGAAACGGATTCCTGACGTATATGGGGAAACTGCTTGAATTAGTACCATTGAAAATTTATAAAAATTGTAGAGAAAATAATTTTAATACTTCATTCTTCAATATATTCAACTTTATGTGATCATTAATTTCTCAATATTTTCAAGAGATTTAATAAGTAGTGAATTAGTGCAAAATATTTGAATATTTTAGGAGCTATCTATAACTTCTATTGCACAATAAAACAATATAATATTATCAATATGATAGAAACAAATCAATACAAAACACAAGTTTTGCTTATCAAATCATGTAAGATTTTAGAAATCCTAATTGTATTAAAATTATAAACTTGATAAACATTTTACTTTTACATAAGTAAAATAGAATTTTGAAAAGAAAATTTCATAAGAACAATTTATTTTAAATATTTAAAAATTCTGAACACAGGAAAACTACAAAAATTAAGTTAATCAATCAAATTTAATTTCCTTAACTACATGTTATCTACATTTTAATTTTTGAAATAAAATCACAAAGTTAAATTTTATTTTAATTTTAATTATTATGGATGATATTTTTGTTAATACTAATAAAGTACTTAATGACTTCGCAGATAATTATTATGTCTGAAAATTTCTATTCATTTTTATCCAAAATACAAAGATATTTTTATAGATAAAATGCAAGAACTTATTTGTATATTTTAAACTTTTTTGAGATAAGGCAAGCTTACAAAAAAATTTATTTTCAAAGTGATGAAATAGCATTAACTTTCTACATTGAATTTTAGAAATTTATATGTCAAGAATTGATGTCGAAAAAATTATGGAAATAGGAAAAGTAATGATTTTTTAAATTGTGTGTGTGTGTGTGTGATGATATATTTTTAAAGACTTGAAATTTAAGTTGTATAATTGTTGTAAACATCTATTTTTCTATTCTTCAATATATTGAATAAGTTTAAAAAAAAGTTAATGTGTTTTAAATTATCAAAAATTTATTTATATTGGAAAAGTTGTTTTTGTATGAAAAGATTCTTACTTTTTTTTGTTAGAAATTTAAAGTATATTTGCTTATTTAAAGTTTTTAAAAAATTTTATTTAAGTTAGTTTACATTTAAGTTTTTAAAGAATTTAAAATTTAATTCTTTATCTGAAGTAAGATTGTGATTTCAACTAATCACTATTACACTAATTGAAAAGAATACCTTCTGAAGAGCATAAAACTATTTTAGACATAAAAATGTTTCTCAATATTTAAATATTAAATAAAATTCACTGAATTTTCTGAAGAACAATTTATTGTTTAAAAATTATTGAATCATAAATTTAATTTGCTTTGAAGGTATTATAAATTTTTATAATAGAATATTCATTTCCCAAAATATTATCCTTACGTCATATAAAAAAAACTATATGAAATTTATACAAAAAATTAAAATGTCTTTCAAGTCAGAATAGAGATAAAATGAGAAATATCGTAGTTTTGTTTGTTTTTATTAGTGAAAATTTTTAATCATACGATATATAAAAAAATATTACTAATTAAAATTGATATATTAAAATAATGACTTCAGTGTAACAATATTTTTGCCATACTTTAGTTTCAATATTATGTTTCTTTAAAAAAAAAATAATCAAAAAATAAGTATAATATTCTTGGCTTGTAAACTCAGATGACCATCATGCTACATTATGCTTTAAAATGATACTTCTATTTTATGAACAATATTTCAAATGCATATTAAATAAATTAAAGTAATAATGAACAAAAATGTAACATGCCGTAAACTTATTCTGTAAGTTTTTTTTCCACAATGTATAAAAATAAAACTATTAAATGAATTTGAGTGATTATAACTTAAGACAATATTATTAATTTTGCAAAATCCATCAATTTTACTAATAAATGCAAGAGCTCTAGCTAAAAAAAGGAATAAAATGTGCTGATTTTCATAGATTGTGTACATATATTTACACTTAATATACATCCCAGTAAAAATATACTCTCACATTTAAAATTCAAAAACCCTTGATCATAAATCATTCTGCACTGCATAATGCATACAAAGGGTTAATTTGTGGTTTGGGTACCTACAAATGGGCAATAGACGTGCCAAGCGTGGTAACCCTGGCTATTTCGTCCTAAATGCACTCCTTGTGGCAATCCTGTCTTTTTTTGCGCTTCTCCGGAGCGGAGTGCTCATATTCTCTGTTATCGTGCATGCTCATTAACAGTTCTTTTGTTTTAGTATTCTTAATGATCGCTAATTACGCTATTTTGAAATAACCATAGAATTTAAAAACTGATGCACGACTTTTTATTACCGTTAGGTTTGCCCTGGAGGGAGTACGTGAATTGAACTCGGCCTTTTATTTGTTTGTGAGTAGCATATTTTTTTGCTTATATTTGGTTAAATCCTTGATTTCGCTATGGAATTAGTTGAACTACTGAATGCTAATAATAAATATTCAATTGGCTATTGTAACATTTTGCCAGCATTGAATAAGAAAGCAGTGTTAGAATGGTGTATGAAAGAGGGCTTGATAACGTCTGCATATAAATGTCCAAAATGTGGTTCACAAACGAGTTTGAAGCTGAAGACTGATAAGAATGATGGATTTATTTGGTTTTGTAGAAAGCAAGGTAAAGAGAATACGCATGAATGCACAAAGAGTGTATAAGTGGGCTCGTGATTTAGTCACCACCATTTGAATATAATTCAAATTTTGAAATTGACGCGATTGTGGTATGCAAAGGCGATGCATGAGTATTTTATGTATGAGGTGAAAGTGTTTGAGCATGTAGTGACTCATTGGTGTATATTTTGTAGAAAAGTGTGCCAGGAGCTTATGATGAATGAACATGCAGAAAGGATTAGTGGATATAGTAAGACTGTTGAAATTGATGAATCAAAATTTGGGAAAATGAAGTATAAAAGAGGAAAGCTAGTTAAGGGCGAATGACTCTTGATTCTTCGATGGTGTTTGAAAGAGGATCAGGTAGATGTTATTTTAGAGTGGTTGAGAGGACGGATGCTATGACTTTGCTCCCGATTCTAAGCGACTGGGTATTGCCTGGGATGACTATAATTTCAGACTGTTGGAAGGCCTATAGCTGCCTTGAAGAGGAAGGTTATGAACATCTACATGTCAACCATAGTTTGACTTATGTAGACTTCAATTCTGGTGCCCATACTAATTCCATAGAGGGGACTTGGTCAACGATCAAACGAGCACTTAACGGAACGCATCATGTTTCGGGCGAGTTTGATGCCCATTTGACCGAATATATGTGGAGAAAACTTCATGGCCACAAGCAGACGGATGAGGCCTTTAAAGCCTTTTTAGAGGATATTAAGAAGATCTACCTTCCAGTGGCACAAGACAGCAGTTGATTTTAAAAAAAAAAGGAACACCAACACACCTTTATGCATTACACACATTTTCTGATTCTCAGGTATGTGGAAATTTATTTGTTTCAATGTATTTTTATTTGTTAATTTTAAAAAAATATGCACATTTTTCTCCACATTCTAGTGTATTTTTGCATAATAAAATTCATAAAAAAAACATTGTTTTTGTTTTCGTTGCCATACCAAAGGTGAAATTCTTTAAAAACACGGATTTCGATTTCGTC
Organism: Latrodectus hesperus; assembly: GCA_037975125.1. NCBI lineage: Eukaryota > Metazoa > Arthropoda > Arachnida > Araneae > Theridiidae > Latrodectus > Latrodectus hesperus. The sequence goes on along the minus strand of JAJQOW010000014.1, from coordinate 13,431,135 downwards.
GACATAGAAACGACGTTTTGCGCAGTGTCTCTCGGAGCATTAAAATCATCGAGACAACACGCAAAAACGCGCCAGTTGTCGACTTTTTGAAAATGCGCCCAGTAGGGGATCCAAAGCACATTTTCACGCAAAAAATGCATCTTAAATTTATCAAAAAATATTGAACGCTTAAGGATGATTATATATAAAATTTAAATTAATGGTCATAAATATAGAAGAAGAACATCTGGTTTGCTTACAAGTTTAATAATTAACAGCATTTTTTTTCCGATTATTCAAAAACAAGAAAATTTACATTCACTGAGCGAAGAAAATATAGATAGGCTTAATAGAAACAGTTACTCAGATGAAGTTGCAAGTTAATGTAAGAAAAATTTAACTGAAAATATCATCAGGTATACGAAATAAAAACTTACCTTGTTAAGAATATGATATAATATGCGAACAAATTATAATGAATAGAATAAAACTTAACAGATTAGCAAATTGCAACAGTAAACAGAGGCCGGTAATTTATTAAAATGAGTCCTGTTGCCATATTCATAAAACACTTCAAAATTATTGTGGACATATTGGTGGATTAAGAATTTTACATAATTTTTTTCTTCATGATAGAATTATTGATATATATGTATTTATATCTAATGTAATTTGTGTGCATGCGAATTTTGTAAGTTTTAGTTACTTTTCATGCAATAATTTTAGCATCAATAGTTTTTGCACCTTCACTTTTACTTCTATTGTTTATTTAGTTCTCAAGTTTGTGTTACGTTTTGGGTAACGTAAAGTGAAAATCAAACTGAAGCGCTCGCTTTAAGCGATTAAATAAAAATGAAACTTTCACTAATAAAATAAAACACGCAGTAAAAGAAAATATAATTGTATTTTTTAAAGAGTAATATTAATATGCAGATGTTTATAAAATAGATTTTATTATAATTGAATTTCACATTAGTTTTTGAATGTCTATTCGCATATGCAAATATTTTATATTCGATTGTTTCCAATTTTGACAATTACTTTGTTTTCTTATTTACAAAGTGTGCAGCAAAGTATTTTAAATCGTTTTAATTTTGCCAACTGCTTATTGTACTAATATTTTCAAATAATATAAAAAAATAATAAGTTTTGTTTTATTATTTTTTTAATTCTCAGTATTTTCTGTATATTGTATTTTTATTTATTTTTTTTACATTAATTATCAATTAAGAAGATTTAAAATATAACTACAGATAATAAGATTAATGAGATTGTTGAAAAATAGATTTGGACATGCAATGTTACCTTAATGAATACATTCTGTTTGCATCTGTTGCTTAAGCTAAAACAATGCATTTACCCTTGTGCACTATAATTAATTTAATTCATAAATTTATAATTAATTTTATACTCATAAGAATAATTTTATCTTAAAGCATTACAGACTAACTGTAATGCTCTAAGATTAAAATTAAGTATTTCAATTATAACTACTAATTGTTGGCTAAATGTAACTAAATTATAATTTTTTCTGCTAAATATATTTTTTATCACTGAAATGTAAGCAATGTATGTTCTGTTTCCTTGCTCCAATTTAATAAACATTCCTTTATACAAAGTTTAAAACAATAAAGATAAGAATTTATATTTAGTTACACTAATATGTTTTCTTCCTTCTATATAAAAATTTTTTAGAAATATTTCTGAGACTAATATGAATACATTTTGTGGGATGTACTCTTTTAATGCACAATTTTCCAGGTTTCTGTCTTTGAAAAATGAAAATTTTTTTACAATTTATTGTATGGCGAAAACAATTAACTTAATTACTATGTATCAAAATAATTCAACTCAAATTTAATCTTGCAACATTCATTGCATAAAAAGTTTCATACCTAGTCACTGAAACACAAAAAAGGAAATTCCAGTTTTAAGCTTTTATCCCCAAAAGAAGATAAAAGAGCATATATTTTAATCTGATGAATATAGAAATTACTTATAACAAGTAAAAACAAAAATCATTAATAGTGTCAACATACAGATTATAACCTTTTTCAAATACAGCTTCAGTAATTTACATGTATTCGCTTATAAATAAAATTAGTCACTCAAAATATCTTTAGTTACATTTTTTAATATCAGGTATGTTGTTCTTAAAAATGTTTTTGATTTAGTCATTTTGTTTAATGTTTATTTTTCTTACATCCAATTAAATTTTATTACTTTAAAAAATCTTTTATTTTAAATATGGATTTTGTCGGCTAAAAATCAATTTAATGAAATTCATTATGTAATTATTTTAAACGATAATTTCAGAAAATTCTGTATAATAAATTAATGTATATCATACCATAATTTATGAAACAGACTAAATTTGTTTCATATACACAAGTATATACCTTAAATTTTTGTAATATTTCTTAATCTGATTATATTAAACAATGAATGGAAAAAGTCGATTGCTTTTCTATAAGCATAGCATTTATGTTAAACCAAGTTAAGATTTCGTCAAAATTATGGCAAACCTAGCGCAGGATATTACCTTCAAAAGATAAAGATTCATCATGGTGAAATCTTCAGCTCATAAGTGGGTTGAAAATGACCCTCTCCTTTCTGTCAAAGGGGTAGGAAATGCCTTCTCACACCGCCATAGGAGTAGATTTTTGAAACAGTGACGCTGGACTCAGAAGGTTAAACAAAGTTGGAAAGGACATCCACCCCTGCAACATCTAAACTAACAGTAAAATTAAAGTGTCATTTCTCTTCTGGGAATTTAGTCAAGTTGTGTTTTAATCTAATTAGCAAACATATAGAGATTATTTTTTATCAATATCAAAAGATTAAATTTTAAAACTATTTGGCAAATTGTGACTTATTTAAAAAAAATTTTTAATTCAACTGAACAGAAAATTTGTATTGTACATATTAATATTTAAGTCACATGCAGAGCTTAGCATTTCTATTTTCATCAATTTTATATTTTCGAAAGTATCTATTGAATGTATATTGTATTTAAACCAGCATAATGACAAAAGTTTAATTTTTTTTTTTCATTTTAGTATGAATAGGTATTTTGATGTGTTAAATTTATAATTTATTAAGAAAATTTTTGCAATCTTGTTGAAACTTTCATGCATCAAAATTGAGTATAGAATTTAGAAATATATTCTACTTAAATATAATTTTGTAAATTTTATATTGTCATTTAATTATAAAATAAATACAGTAATCTACATTAAATTATAATCTCTTTTATATGAAATAATTTGTTAAATCATACATAGCAAGTTCTTACGCCATATTTCAAAAAATATCGTAATTAAAAGGGTTTTTTTTATTCTATTTTAAAATTAAAAACATTCCCTTATTTGAATTACAATTTAAAAATTTCTGAATTATTTTAAATTTTATATATTTTTCTTGTAGTTCTTTAAAGTAATATGTAATCTTATTTAGTGACCATAATATTATGCCAAGATCAATTTTACAATACCTATATAGCATAGATGTGAAAGTAATCAATATATTATAAAATAATTACAATATATATTGTTTCCTATTTCTTTTTTATTTTTTTGTCACATTTTTGTAAGATGATATTTCTGATGCTGTTTTCAATAATTTATCCAAACTATAATTTGCTTCTTCTATGTTCTTTTTCTACATAAAGTTCTGAAAGATTTGTGACTTTGAACTTTCTTTTATCTATCCAGCAAATGTTTTATTTTTTTAAAAATTTGTAATTGTTTCTGTTAAATCTGGAGATTGTGTGATCCTTTTGCTTCTAAATTATGAGGACCCACTTTTGGAGTTACAGTAGTACAAACTGGCTGCCCCACTGCATAAAGATGTCCATCACTTCCACTCCTATTAATACAAAATAGTGCAAATTCATAGTGATCAGAAGTTATACGAAATTATTCTATCAGAGGTTTGAATATTATTAGAGATAAAAAACTTTATTTTGACATCAAAATAAAAATTAATAAAATACATTGTAACTATTAGAATATTTATAAATTTGTGTATTATAATATCAATTTGTGATTTATTTTTTATTTATAAGTTAAGTTGCAATTTAAGATTGTTAAAAGCATTAAAAGATATTGACATTATCACATATGATTTGTATTTATTGTTTAAAAATGGTGTGATATTGGTATTGTTTAAAAATGGTTTGTTGCTAAATTCAAACTAAAGCTATTTTATTGCAACTGTTAGCTATTTGATTTCATGTATTATTTTCTTTTTTAATTTAATTTAGAATTTTATCGTTCATATCAAAGAAAAAGTGTGATCCAATTTGTAACCTTATGTGACCTAAAAAATAATGGCTGCTAATCCTTTTGTTGAAGAAATAGATTTTCGAGAAATAGAGCTTCAGTTTGTAAGTAATTGTAATTTTCTGTTTAAATTATTATAATGAATTATTTATAGAGTCTTATCTTTTCTTATGAATCATGTGTTTGATCTTTATTTTACTTAAATATTTTTAAAATTTACAAAGCTTAAAGAAATGAAGTCGTCATACAGTCAGATATTAATGAAATATGTAACAGATACAAAATTTACATTTTTTGCTAGGCAACAAATATGTGCTGAGTATCATTTGCTTCAAATAGAATTTAAAATTTCGTAATTCAATAAGTATATACATTTTTACATAACATTCTTTCAGTATTGTTTTTATGACAATTATCTTAAATGTAAGTGGTAAATATGTGTATAATATAATAATATCAAGTTACCAAAAAATACTCTATCAACTTTTTGGAATACCATCAGTAAAGTTTTAACTCTTTGTAACCTTCCTGCTAGTCTCCATGAATATGTAGATTTATATTCTAAAAAATCATAAAATGTATAATTTCTGAAATGTTTGTAAAAAATCACTTTTTTTTCTGCAAACAATGATCTTTCATGATATGAAAAATACATTATCAAAATAAATTATTCCTTATTGCATGGATATTTCAATCATTTATAAAATAAAAACTTGTATATATATAAATAAACTTCCTATATATGCAAAGATAATGTTGTCATTTTAATGAGTCAGTAATTTCAATGCTACCAAATTATATTGAAAATTTCATTGCCATTTAAATAGAAGTAATTTTCATAGCAGTTTTATAATATAAGTATCCATATTAATGATTGATTTTGCAATAAAACTACTTAAAATTATTTTAGGATTATGAATTTTTTGGTAATCAATTGTTTATAATGCTCTATAGCAGACATGGCAAACCTTTTTGAGACTTGGGTCAAGTTTTATTCATATTATTTTTAATACTAGCTTGTGGGTCAATAATTCCCATTTGCACCAGAGTTAAGTTTAAAAATTTTTTACTGAGTAATCTTAAAACTAAACATCTTTAAAAAGTTACATTTTTACTAAAAATTCTTTTCTATAAGTATATTAAGATGTTTTGAAAAGAATATCTTAAAATATTCAAAATTATGTGTAGATTCTTAAGGGAATCTTTTAAACACACATAAGAACCATTCAATATTTTGTGTTAAAATTAAAAGGAAACAAGCAAAAATTCAAAATTAATGTAAAGCTGTCAAATAAGTATTGTATTACAATATTTCTGAACAACATATAATAAATGTAATAACTGACTTGAAGAAAACAAAGTAATAGTATAATCATGAGACTAAATTACCCATTATTATATAATTAGTAAAAAAGAAAAGGTATTTCTATTTTTGGATACAAATTAATATCAGCTTTAATAATATCAGATATGAAAAATATATAACATCATATAATTTTATTATTGAATTCTTTATGAAATGAGAATATAGGAATTTAATTTTGTATTTTTATATGCTGTCAATAATTTAACTTTTAATGAGCTATTGTATTATTATTGCAAATAAAATACTTAATACTGTTATTATAAATCACTGTTCATTAATTATCATTGTACATTATTTAATTTAATGCTTTTATTTTTAATGTAATTAATATACATAAAAAATATAAGCATTAAATCAAAGAAATTATGTATTAAAGTAATTATATCAAGTATTGCATATTATAGTCATTTTAATGCATAACTTGAACATGAGAAATGAACTGAGAATTGGAACATACAGTTTGGGTAATGGAAATATGAAATTTAATATCATATAAAAATGAAATTCTTCAAAAATAAGAAATCAAATATCTAAAACTGAGGGTCTATCTATTACCTTCATTTCTGTAATATTATTTTTATTTCTTAATTGTGTTATATGTTTTCTAATAATTATGTGTTAATTATCTTACTGTTTGATGTTATTATTTTTATCAATATTATGACCAGAATGAATTTAATATTATTTAGCTGTTATGAGTTGTACTATAATTTAATATTTAATGAAAATATTGAATTTGTTATTAATGTGTAAACTAATAAAAAATGTGATTATTAAGAATTCTGTAAATTTATTTGTTTAAAGTATAAAATATTGATGTGCTTATTGCAGATTCTTGGAAAAGGATCTTTTGGTACAGTTAAGAAAGGAAAGTGGCGCAATCTAGATGTTGCAATAAAAGTTATAGAAACTGAACAAGAGAAAAAGGCTTTTATTGTTGAAGTAAGTTACTGTTTTTTTATTTCATTTACTGAGTTTACATTGAGTTTATAAAAAAAATTTCTTGTTTGTCAGGTGCAGCAATTGTCTCGAGTCAATCATCCAAATATTGTGAAACTGTATGGAGCTTGCACAAAAACACCAGTAATTGTTTTTTGCTTATCATTACTATTAGTTTATGATTAATCTTTCTTCATTAAAGTAACTTCACATGATTCTGATAATCATTCTAGTTTACATTTTTATATTGTTATAATTGTTTTTCAAAATGACTGACTTTTTAAAGTAAATTACTTGTAATTTGAATGAAATTTATTTTGTAAAAAGAAGGGATTATAATTCTTGATATAAAAATATCTTACAAGGATGCTTGTTTTTTATTTGTTATGTATTCAGTTTATCGAATTATTATCAATCCTTGTAAATTCGTAAGAATTAAAACATCTGTATTAATTTCTAAAATTATAAGTTTTACTTATTTATTTTTTTCTCTCTTAAGGTTTGTTTAGTTATGGAATATGCTGAAGGTGGATCATTATATGATGGTAAATTTACAAATTTTTTGTTACCACAATTTATAAATATAGATCCATTATTTATTTTAATTCTGTTACCAATAATTTTAGTTATTAAGCTACTTAACTCCTAATCTAATTAGCCCTCACAGGCAAAAAAGTTACCAGTAAGTTACAAAAAATCACCTAACTGTTAAATTGCTTCATTTAAAAACTTGGTCAGGAAAATAATATTTAGCATTTTCACATTTTTCCCAAACATCATAAAAACTTAATTTTAACACAGCTTGAACATATTTATTTAAAACATTTAGCATTTCTAAAAGTGTAACCTAAAAATAATTGAATAATTTATTTAAGCTGCTTGTGTGTGTACCATGTCAAACCTAATAAAGCAGACATATTAGTAATAACATTTTTTCAATATTAAATAATTTCATTGTTAAAAATTTTAGTTTCTTTTAATATTTTTCATATGTATAATTTAATTTCTTTAGTTTGTTTTTCAATTTGTTTAAAATGTCTAAGGAAATTTTGTAATAAATTATATATGTTTCATGCATTTTTAATTGTATTATAATAAATAACTTCTGGTTTCCCAAAATGTTACATTAAGAAAGACAAAAAGTTGTCATAGCAAAATTTATTTATCAGATAGCACATTATATAAGATCAAATGATTGAAATTGCAGCCTTTTGGGAAGTGTAGATGATGACAAAATCAATAGCTAATGTAGTCTTTATTGTTAGCTATAAATGCTTTTATACATTATAAAATTGAAGAGGCTTTAAAGGGGTATCCTTATGGTGTAGCAGTCAATACTATTTCCATATATTGCGAAAGTTGATCTAATAGAACATTGGATAATGTATATCAGGATTTGTGCAATTTCTGGAAACTTCTTGAATTTGAAAAAACTTTTAAGGGCCCTCTAAACTCCTGGAATTATGACATGACCTCTTGAAAATCATGAATTACTCCTGAAAATTTTAATTACAATTAATTTTTTAAAAATATTTAATTTTTTTGAATTTTTTGTTTTTATATTTTAAAATTTTCAATGAAATTGTTCGAAAATCAGATTGAGTATAAGCTCTTAATGTTACCAAATAACTTGTTGTTAGCTGAAATAAAGTTCAGCCACAATAGATTCATGATGACCCCAGTTTAATCAGCACCAGATATAACATTTAGATTTATGTGTGTGAAGTAAAATGAAGTGTAATCACCAATAAGATTGTCATGTAGTACAATCAGGAAGGTGATTCAAATTGATTCTTTTTCTATTTGTTTCTGTCTTTTATATTGTATGAAATACACTGAATATTAATATTTAAATATGAAAATTTTCAATTAAAATATACTTTTCAAATCTTCCTTAGTGAATATTACATATAATTTCTGGGAAAAGGGATGAATTTGTTTTTTATTAATGAAATAAATTATTTAGTATATCTGGCGGAAAGTGTTTTTTCTATGTCCAGTGAACTCTGAAAAAGCCATGCAAAGATTAGCTGTTGCATAGATCAAAAATAGTAATTTTGTAGTAGAGTTTAATTTATTACAACCGGCTGTGAGATTTTAAAGTTGTATTTATGAGAAATTTGCTCCTGTTCAAAGTAGAATAAATACTTTTTTATTTTAACTTACTCTCAAATAGACAAAATAATTGTCACTTATAGAAAGCAGTTAATTTGCTTTTACTACTCTCCCATAGTCGAAAATCTGTGAACGAAAATATGATTTTAAAAAATTTAAATAATTAATTATCTGTGACTAAATGTATTATTTACGTTCTCATTCGAAATATAGCTGTCAACAGTATAATAATTAACAAAGATCTACTTTATTTTGCTCCTAGTACCAGGCAAAAATGTAAAATATAAAAACATAGTTGGAAATCTGTACAAACTCTGGTATCCTGAGCCAATTGTAGCACCATGGACCACATGTTTTTGATTGCTGAGATCTGAAGAAGAAACAGGTCAAAGAAGCAATTCAATTTGATGAGTAAAGAACTCTTAAACATAGCATGCCATGCATTATCCAGTAAGGATTTGGCTGATGACAAGAGATGTAAAGATATGGGAAGATCACTGGCTCCATCTTTTCAGGGATGTAGTTTTGGCTATTTCATATATCTGCAATACAAATTTGAGAGATGTGAGGAAAATCCTATACCAAACCAAAAGTTGATGCAAGATGCAGTGAGGTGATACTTAACACAATATTTCAGCAGTTTCTCGCCATGGTGTCTTCTGACTCAAATCTGAACAGTGTAGTATTGCAGGCAGAAGCCATATTCATCAGTAAAAAAACTCCCATTACATTTTATTGTCCATGTCATCATTATCACATCATTTGTGGTGCAAACATCTTTGGTTTTGATTACAATATTGATGACAATATATCTTTAATCAAGAGTAAATGAAATAGACACCTTGGGGACATGACATTTAGCTGCAAACAATGTTGAATCAGTCAGCAATCACTAAATGATACATAACAGATAGGATCTGTTATGCAGTGGTTCATGATGTGGCTTAACAGTCCACTGCCATATTGTCATATGCCTATATTACAACGTGGTAGTGATATTTTCGGGATTTGATGGTGGTGTTCAGTGTGAGAACAGAATCACAAGACTTTAATTCAAGAAACGTTTATTATATCTTTCTACAACATAAGACCTTCACGTACCAAGTGGCTGGGGTGGATCTTTCTCCCTCTCTCCACTGGACTATCACGTGGTCTGGTGCGCCTGCTTCCCCCAAGAGGAAAAGGGGGTCGGAATGCATTTCCTGTTCGAACTGTGTGTCCATCCTCGAAGCGTGGGAATTTATTCACCCCTTGCCAGATGGGCTGAGAAGGGAAATGCCATTTCTGTAACTAATTAAGGGCGTGAGAAAGGGATCTCTACAATATATTGCACATGGTGATAGGTACAATACACCTTTCATATTGTGCAGTGGTGCAACAAGATAAGTGCAATTATTTCTATCATTCTGTCATTCCCTCTTGCATCCAGTGTCTATAGATTCACATTGTAGTTGCTTGGTTTTATTCAATATGATCACTGATTCTCTGAAGGTTAATCTGTAATCTCTAAAGGTTATTTTTTTCTTTTGTTGAACTCAGAAATTTGCTCAAAAGATGCTCTATTTCTTCATTGCAAATGCATGATGTAAAATTCACATAATTTGCATGCTTTTTTTTATTGATTTAGGTGGCTAGCAGTTTATTAAAGTAAAATATTAAATTCAGTTCAAAGAAGTATTCAAAAATAATATATTTTCAGTAATTTTAGCAAAATTTCATCAATTTATACTGTTTACCATTTGTTACAAAAATGATTATAGCATTTAATATTTAAAAAAAGAAGTCAGAAACTTTTGTTAAATTGGCAAAAGCTCTAAAATTTTACATACTATGCTGCAACTTTATCCCTGAAAACAGTATCTTTTCACTAAATCAAAAATTTTTATAACAAACTTTCAATTTATTTATTTTTGTCAAATAAAACATTAAAAAATACTTCCAATGAATCTATCTTTATTATAATTATTTAAAATCAATGTGTTAGATGCATGTTTAGGAATTATATAGTGTGGAAATACAACTATTGACATTTGTGTCATCAGGATTTGTAAAAATAAATAAGTCAATCACAGGTATTGGAATTATATTTTTCAATGCAAAAAAGTTATGGACAAAAATAATAGGTTGCTTTACACAATGCAAAAACTATGTTTTTGATATTAGTGTAATTTTAATCCTTAGCTTTTTTCTACAGCAAAAAGTTTTGTTATATTGTTATAGTGTAACTAAAATGACATTAAGTAGATGTGTACTCCACTGAGATTTTAAGAAAATGTTCATTATACTGAGATTCTTTTTATATCTGATTTCAGTTTAATGAACTTTAACAGTTTAATAATGATTTTATAGATTCAGGAATATTCATTACCCGTATAGAAATTCTTTCTTCTTTCGTGAAAATGTTTTAAAAAATTACGCTTCTTTTCTATATTTAGGATTTTTTTTTAAATCTAGCCTTATGCCACAGTTTTTGATACCATGAAGTGGATAATCTAACAGCTAAAAACTGCTGTTTTATAAGTAATTTGTATATCTTCCACATGTGTTGCCTTTTAAGAAGACTTTTCAATGATAGTGGATCTGCATTCACGTGTTGCAAGGAGATGAATCCTAGTATAAACTTCCAAGAAATAACCATCATTCTGTTGTTCTATAACGTCGATAATTCTATGAAGGAAATAGAACCAGGAAATTTTTCACTTCAAAGAGGACATCTCTACCACTAAACTACAATAAACTCAGTATGTTTGATAATGAACACCAGCAACTCAGTAACTTCCTGCAGCTTCCTGTAAGTTCCATACAGTGAAGCACTGTTTGCTGTGGGTAGCAACTGAGAGAATGATTACATTCTCCCTCACTGTGTATGGATTGTTGGAGCTCCTTGAATTGTGGATGTTTGTGTTTAGTCTTTGGAAGAAATTTTCATAGATTCATATTCATTTGTCACAAGGGAGAAAACCTAGAAATTTTTTAATTAACTCTAGAGGAAGACATACATATAAAAGACTGAACTGCATTATATCTTATTCAAAAACTGTTAGGATTGAATATGAGATCTATTTTAGAAAAGCATGGTCTTACCATAAGACCGCTATAAACCTTGTTAAAATTAATTCCTGTCTTTGGCATTGTATAGTGGACAGCCTAATGACCTGTTGTAAAGATATTGTAATATCCCCTGCACACATTGCCTTGCAGAAAAAAATTTCATTGAAAGTAGATTAAGTTCATATGTCTCAAGAGAATAAACTTGTTTAAATCCCCAGCACCCATTCCAGTAAGTGTACATGTAAAATGCAGAAGTGCACTAACCGTTTTCCATTATTCAACAGTGGTTGGGATAGGACTTGGGACCATTCTTTCTGAAAATTTCTTTTACACTATTAGACCACATAATTGGTCTACACCAAAGATTGATATTCTTTAGGAATTGCATGCCTATGTTGGCTAAATCTCTGATGGAAAATGTTTTCACTTGCCAATTAAAATATTCTGGGAATATATGCTTTAAGTTTATTAAATATTTGAAAACTTCTTAAAGAGAAAAATTAACCTAAAATATTATATTTAGTAGGTATATAATGATTTTTTACAGTACTATTTTATCATTGATGAAATACTTGAATAATAAAATTTAAATTTAAAAATATTGCTCAATTTTTTTATTTTAAATATGTTATGTTTTCCAAGCTTTATATGCTTCTAATTAATTTCATTATTCTTGTGTATCAATTGCAATTATGTTAAACCAGTTTATTATAATATTTTTGTTGCAATATTGTTTATTTCAGTTTTGCATTGTATGAAGCAAGTAGAATACACAGCTGCTCATGCTATCAGTTGGCTTCTTCAAACAGCTAATGGTGTTGCTTATCTCCATAATATGAAGCCACGTCCTTTGATTCATCGTGATCTTAAACCACCAAAGTATTTATTCCTAAATTTTTAATAACATATTTGAACTGATTTCTTAATTTTTCTGATCTCATACTTGAAAAATTAATTTTGAAATGTATTCCTTATTTCCTTAAAAAAATTGAATGTTACTCATATTTTAACTTATTAAGATAGTTATTATTATTATTATTTTTTTCAAAAAAATGAATTTCATGATTTTTTAGTTAAACATACTAAAGTAACAAATGTAATGTTTTAATCAACTTTTGCATGTTTAATATATAGTGTTGTGTTGCTATAAAATAATAAAAAATTTATTTTTCACCATATATAATTTTAATAACAGTTTTGTCTTATTAATAGAAAGATATTAAAGTCTTTTATATATTTAAGTGTGATTATTTTGCTTGAAGAGTATAGGATCATACCAACTTGGTTACCTTGAATCATTCTTATTGTTGGATGTCAATATTTATAGATATATGGAATAAACTCAAGATTATTAATTCTTCTCTAATTAGTCCTTATATGTAAATAAAAAAATCATCGTTCTACTATTCATTCAATCATTGATATTTTCTATTATTATGTTAATTTGAATTTGATTATTAGAATATTTTTGCCTAAAACTTTTCTAAAATAAGATTATCAAAGTATAATTTTTTTATAAAATTTCTTCCATCTACTGTTTTTGATAATTGATCTCATTCATAAATAAGCTGAACAAGCAACAGAATGGTTAGCAACAACCATCATTTTAATCTTATTTCATATTTTAGACAATTAAAGTAATTATAAATCCTTTCTATTATGTACCATATTTTTTAACTTTTTATTTCCATTTTGAACAAAATCAGATAATTTACTGCAGTTGTAGTTTTACTTACTATGTTTGAATTATTTGTAACATATTTTTTCATTGCATTTTCAAATGATTATTCATTACTTAAATTTTTCTTTGTGCAGTTTACATTAGAGTAATAATAAATAAAATCTGTAACTATTAAAAATAATTTTCCTTAATATTAGAAACACAATAAGTTATCAAGATTGGATTTTTGTTAAAGTGCCATTTTTCATGCTCAATAAGTATTCCAGAAATAGTTGGCAAAAATATAAAGAGTAATTCAATATTTACATTAAATAATTAGTGATAAAATAAAGCACTTCAGCTGTGAAAAGAACTCCTAAAAAATGTACAATTCATTTAATAAATTATAACTGTTTTTAGTTTTTACTTTTTTAAAAATCTTTGAATTGATTTTTTCTTTTCTGTATTGTTATGCAGAAAAGAAAAGAATATATATTTATAAAGTATGTAATTACTTTCTATTTTCCTTTTGTAGTCTATTATTAGTTAATGGTGGTACAGTTTTGAAAATTTGTGATTTTGGCACTGCTTGTGATAAGCATACTAATATGACTAATAGTAAAGGTAGTGCAGCCTGGATGGCTCCTGAAGTATTTGAAGGTTTGTACTTAATGTTTTAGAAAATACTATGGTTTTGTATGACAAGCTTTTATTTATTAATAAAATTTCATTTCACAGGGTCTCAGTATAGTGAAAAATGTGATATTTTCAGCTGGGCTATTATTTTATGGGAGGTGTTAACAAGAAAAAAGCCTTTTCATGATGGTGAAGGAACCACTGCATTTGGTATTATGTGGGCTGTACATAATGGTGATTGCTTATTTATATTCATATTTAATTCCATTGTTTACAGACTTGTCTTTTACATAATTAATTTCTTAGCAATATCTCCTTGTATATTTAACAATTTGTAATGACATTTTTTTCTTTAATGTAGTTTGTTACTATATTACTTTTAAGATATAAAATCAATGATGCACAAACTGCAAATTTTGAGAATAGATAATTACATTACAAATAAATACAGAAATTAATAACAATAAGATAATTTCCAATTAAACTCAGTTAACAAACTTAAGTTGCAGATTTACCTTCTGCCAAGGCAGAAAACTGTTTGATGAGAACATGCAATGCTTATTGTTCCAACTCATAAATTCAAAGTTTGATTATATTGTGATAAGAAGCCTTGCTGGTGCACATGCTTTTTACCACTTTATTTTCTAGGTTGATTTTAACAGAGAAGACTATGGAATCAATAATTTGTTATGTCGTTTTGTGTTGCTCACTTTAATTATTTTGATGTTATGTGTGTATGCACTTGTATACTTCCCTTTATCTAACCTAGAGGGGTTCTATCAGTTAGGTAGAAGCTTCTGGTTCGAAGTCTTTGTCATTTAGAAGCAGGAATCAAGCAGAAGACTCACCAATTTTTGACCTGCCACTTCCCAGAGGTATCATTTTACTTGAAGGGCATTGTGACCATGTCTTATATTTAATGTACCAAAGCAACCTTTAGTGAATACAACAGATCCTCGATTAAGTTGTGATTTGAACTCACTATCTTTTGATAATAAGAATGATTACCTTCCATTAGTGAGATTTATCAAAATCCTTTGTTTTTGATCACTTCGTCAATAGCAGGTTTTAGCACATTTCTATTTATGTGTCCTCGAGAAATGCTTTTGATCAAAAGTGTCTTCATTTGTATTCACCATGTTTTTTTTATTTTCATTGTTTAAAAATTCAATCTTTATCCCATCAATCAATGCTGCTGTGTTTTGTAATCTGCGCAGTTGGTTTGAATTGGTATTCATTGAAATTGTGTTCAGTTTTGATGCTGTATTTGGGAGAACACTCTCCTTTGGTTAATCACTAATTTGTGCAAATCCTGATCTGTACCATTTAAGTATAAAATCATATTTAATGTAAAGAAAATAGCAATGATTTACAAACAGATAGTTTTGATGACATTAAACAATTACAATACAAAGAAATACATCAAAAATAATTCCATATAGATAATTTTTAATTAAACTCAACAGATTTGCATATCTACCTTCAAGCAAAACAGAAAGACATCTGGCAAGAATATGCAGTGTTTGACTTTCTGAGGACACATTCTAATTAGGAGAGTATTAAGTAAAGATAGTAAAAGATGAGATAAAAAGAGAATAGATGAGATAGAGAGACAGTGATATATTAACATCCTAAAACTATCTATATAAACAACTTAAAATTTAAAGATCTTAGTAGTTTACTCAAAAAATATTTCATTTTTCTAATTTATTATTATTTATTTTTGCTGTTTTTATATTTTAATTTATTTAAACTTAGATAGTTTTTTTTATGAAGTTCTTTAAATTTTTAAATGTATTAACTTTTGTGTTTATTAAATTAACAACTAAGTTTTACTAAGCATTTAAAAATTGTTTTAGGTAAACGACCACCTTTAATAAAAGGATGCCCAAAGCCAATTGAAACTCTTATGACAAGGTAGATTGCTTAAAGGTGTTATAAAAAACATATATATTAGCTTTACAAAAAATTTTATTAAAATATTTCTGTTCTTATTTAAAAGGTTAGTAAAATATTTATTTTATTTTTTATGAATTTAGAACTAATGAAATATACATAGAGTAGTATTTATAAATAATGCTTTTGTAAATCTCTTGTAATGTGAAAAATGAACCTAGATTGACAATCATATCTAATATAAGTATCTAGCAATCTTATTTTTTTTTATTGACACTAACTGGAAACAAGTTTATGTAATGATGTGTTTCTATTGGTGTTACATTATAGCCAATTTGTTTTTCAAATATTGAAATTGAGAATATGCAAGTGATTAATAGATGTAAAATTCAAACTAGTGCTAATGTAAATTATCATAAAAGAGTTGTGGAATGTTATATGTTTATTTTATATTATTTTATTGATTTTAAATTGATAATAAGATTTATGTATTTTTATACAAATTTGGTTAATGTTTTCCTAAATTTGGTTTAATAATCTTACTATATTCTCAGTAAATATTTATACCCGCTAGAGTCACATCATGTAAGTTTATTATTTCACATTAAACTAAAATAGTTTTTTTACGAAGTTATTTAAATGCTTAAATGTATTAACTTTTGTGTTTATTAAAAATGATTGAGTGATTAAAAATGGGTATATCCCTATTATATAGTCATGAGCCTACTGTAATTTGTATTGAAAGTACTTTGATATATTTAAATTAGATCAAATGTACTTTTACTTCAGTATACAATTTTAAAAATTGATATTTTCTTTGAATTTTTTTAATAATTTATTTGGATTTCATGGTTTGTTTTTATAAGGATCTTTCCTTTGAAATTTTACTTTTCGTTATGTATGTTTTTGTATAAAATTTCGATTTATGTTAATTTTTTAGAGATTTTTTTAATTTATTATAATTGTGATAATTTTTTATGAAGAAAGGAATTATCTTACTGAATTCATTTTATCTCTTAATTATTAAGCATAATTTAATCTAATTGAAAATTTTAGGTGTTGGGCAAAAAATGCATCAGTACGTCCTTCAATGACTGACGTACAAAAAGAATTATCCCTCATCTTTAAATTTATGGAAGGAGCAGACAAGCCATTAACATTTCTTCCACCTCAAGGTATGTGTACTTTGGTGAATCTATTAAAATATTTCTTTTAATATCTTTTATTTCAATTAATTTTTAGGAAATTTGTTTATATTTTAGAAATAAATATAACTGAAGAGGCCTCACCAATTACCACAACTGCTCCCAAACCAGAAACAGTTAGCTCTGGTTCAAAGACTGTGTTGCCTCAAAAATTGGTAATATTTAATATTTTTATTTATGTATTTAATTTATTTAATATTTTTATTTGTTATTTGAATTTTAACTAAACAATCTCTTCATATGCCCTATAACCAGATGCTTCTTTCCTAAAAATTTAAAGAAAATGGTATAAAAAATACTTTTTTCTTTATATTTTGCTTAAAATATATATACCATCAGTTAAACATAATTGTAACTATATTAGAAATTGTTTTCATTGTAACTTGAGAAAACATTTCTCACTGTTTGAAAAATTAAATGAATATATTTCTCGTGTTTTCCTTGATAGTTTTTTTTTTATTCTGTAATTATCCAGCATATCTGTGAATGTCAATTAGAATTATTCCTATAATTGATGATGTCCTATGTACAAGTCGAAACAGTTATGATATGTAAAATAAGTCTGGATTCATTTTAATATGTAAATGAAAATATTTTTGTGAAAAAATAAAACTGATTGTGTGTATAGTACAATCAGAGCCTTTTTAGTTTGGTTTCATAGGATAATACCGTTTAAATTATGAAAAGAGACAAATAAAAGGCTTAGAAATAAAAAAAATAAGTTTTTTGTGTAAATATACATTTTGTCTTATTTCTCAATAATTGCTCATTTTCATACCTCGATTTTTCATTTTTTGCAAACATTATAAAAAAAATAAATAAATTGCAAGAAATATTGCAAACATAGTCAGATAAAATATTTATAAGGAAGGAGATTCAATGAACAGCTAAAGAACATGAATGCAATTTACGATTCTTTAGCTCACATCTACGTAATTTTTTTGCAGAAAAAAATTATACTCTATTATCAAGTTCAATAACATTAGGAACTGTTAGATTATAGAAAGAAATTTCTTAGGGGATGAAACAAAAAAAAATTATGTTATTTCATCAAAACCCAGCTAAGAGAATCATTTGATATAAAGAGCAGAAAGAGAATACAAAGAAAACTCTCCTTCATTATTAAATTTCATTTTGAATTAAGTACCAAATGATAAAAACTATCGTGTGTCACAATTACCAATATTAGTAATCTTTAGAAACTCATTATTTTAATACTATAAATAAAGCTCTCTGCTTTCATAAATGTAGACAATATGAAAATAAGTGAATTTTATAATATGTCTTTATAAAATTTACGTATTTTCATGGTTTATTTAATTAATTTTATTTGTAATTTTTTTATTTTAACTGGATTTGGCAGAACAAAAAAATTATTTCAGTAAAAAAATGAATAAAACTCTTTTAATGCAGGCCCTATAGTACAGTAAAAAAAATGCTTAAAAAGTGTATAACTTAAAAAAGTATGAGATAAAATTCAACATCTTTTTATTCTTAAATTAAGATTAACTAATGATAACAAATAAAGAAAAGTTTAACATGGTCTACCAATAATAAATAATTACATGCCTATTAATAAAATCCAATATCTCTTAATTTACTGTCAGTAAATTATGAATTATTTAAATATTTTATTTTATAGGAAGATATACCTGCATCACCAGTTTCTAGTTTCATAGATAATAAATTCTTATGTGTTGAAAATGCTGGTGAAAAATATGCGAAAGATATGAAAAAGCGTCGTTCAGCTGATTTTTCTAATTCTGATATTAAATTACCTACTAATTTAGGTAAGTTATTTTAAATGCTTGAATTATTTAACAAAATTAAATATTTTTTGCACAAGTTAAATTGTAATATTAAAATAAATATCATGTTTGTTGATTAAAATAAATCTCATGTTGTCAATTTTCTGCATTTTGATTTGAAAAATCCCTTCAGAACTTACTACAAAATTAAAAGACACACTTTCCTGTAAAAGAATCAATTGAAAGCAAGCTGGTTTCCGATCTAGGGTTTGTGTCAAACTAGTTGGAATTAATTGGAAATATTATCATTGAGAAAAGATTAAAATATATATACTTCAAATGAAAATATGAAACAATATCAGATGCAGTTTTGGTTCACAATATTTTTTAAAGTCTAATAACTTAATATGTGAAAAAAATTTTCTTAAATTTCATTGTCTCATAAATTTAATATTTGTTCATTGTAGCCAACTAATTAATTTGCAAGTGCATAAGTGATTTATAAAATACAACTATGATTTTGTAATTGCAATCACATAAATTATTTAAAAAATTGTGAAAGATTAATTACAATTGCACAGTTGAAAAGTGAAATTTATCAAAATGGCATGTGAACTTTTTTTAATTAGTATTATTTTTATGAAAATTTTGCTTAATTGTTGACATTTGATATCTAAATAAAAAAATAAATCAGGTAACTTATAATTGCAATTTTCATAATTTATCAAAAAAGTTAAGTTGACGACAAATGTTATTGAATTTGTTATGTTACAGCTTAGCTTGAATTACAAATTCTATTTTGTGAAAAATTTAATTATATAGTGTTTATTTGTGTTATGAAATACATAATCACTGGTTGAAAATTGAAAAATTAAGAAATATTTCTGCATTGATTTCCTTTAAAATATTTTGTTCATTATATGTATGTATTTAATTCACACTTTAATGTATGTATTTAATTTTAACTATTGATGTGTATAAAATTTTATATAAACCTTATATATAATTTTTTAGGAAACAAAAATTATTATTTAAAAAACAAAAATGGAACAATAATAGAGGATACATGTTAAAAAAAGTGTTTTCATTTTTCCACATATTCTTAAGCATAGCAATTACCAGTTATTACTTAGCATAACAGATTTAGTATAATACATAATCAATTATAAACTATTAGAATTCAATTAATGAAAGCTGTGAATCATTTTAAAACAGTAGAAACTTTTACTTAAATGATATAATAATACATTATTTATGAAAGAATTGAAGTTATTAAGTAATCCAGTGAAAAGAGAGTGAGAATTCTTATTTTTTAAGTGTCGAAGATTTTTTGTGTATTTGTGATAAATTTTGTTTCTGTATATGACTTATGCCATAATTTTCCGATTTGTTAAATTTGATTTTAAAATGTGCTGCATTTGTTTTACAAAACATGTAAAATTTGACTCTAAAGTGATCTAAGGTTTTTCTACACTATCAAAAAATTAAATATTGTTATTTTAATAGAGTTACACAAATCCTTTCATTGATAATAAATTAAACATTTGTCATTTAAAGTATAATAAAAAAACGAAAGGAAAACTTTTTAGATGTAAATCAACTTTCATGGTGTCAGAAAAGACAAAGGAATCATGATTTCACAGAAATAATTTTTCATTGGCTCTGTATTGAAATTTTATTATTCAATATTTCTTGTAAGAGAAGAAGATTTGGAAATTTCATAACATGATGTACCAAAATTTATGGCTTTTTCTCATAATGGATTGAGATATCAGGAGACTTAGGAGGTAAAAAGAGATATGAGAAAGCCGTAATGGGTGTAGCAGTAGTAGCAAACCACATCATTTCAAGATTATGGAATTGATTCTATGAAACAAGGATGTCCATATACTGCCACAGCAAACTGGTGGTCAATAATATTCTGTTAATAGCAGGAATAATCGATGTCACTCAGCTGTAAAGACATACTTTGGTATTAAAATGTAGGATCTAAGCCAAATATTTGGAACTAAGCTTCAACAGTGTAACCTGGATGCTTGTAAGTCAATTGTATGTATTACATCAATTTTAAAGTGCTGTGCAAAATGAAGAAATTTAGCAGCTAAATCTCAAGATTAGATGCAAAGTGTTTGAAACTCAAATGCTGTTTACCTCTTATCCTTGATTTGATTTGGAATGGGGTGCTAATTGTGCTTGATATGCTGATAAAAGGTTTATCAATGTAACTCCAGATGAATTTGCTAAGGATCACATTAGGGACTGAGTAGGCTGATAGTGTGCATTAGAAATGTATCATGTAAAGTGACTAGCATGTTCCCAGACTTTAATCTGATCAAACATTTTTGGGAAGCATTTTGATAATATTTTGCTGCAAGATAAAAGCATCTCTGCTGTGTGTTTGGGACTTTGAGATTGAACTCCTGGAGTGAAACAGTATTCCCTAAAATCTGAGTGATTACATCGCGTCTATTAAAAACAAGCATGAGACTGTTTCAGAAGATTACATACTATATAAGACTTCTTTATAAGAGGAACAGCATTCATCTGTCTGACAAATAACAAAGCATGCTTTCAAAATAAGTCTTAGCTCAGGGATGGCAAACCTTTTTGAAATGTGTGGATCAAATTTTGTTCATATTTTTTTAGTACTAACTTGAGGGTCACAATATCCATTTGCACCAGAGTTTAAAATTTTTTTACTTAGTATTTTTAAAATTCAATTGGCTTAACAGATAAAAATTGATGTGGTTTGACAATTTAAAAATTTTTAGTGAGGTTAAAAATTCTTAAGTGTTTGAATGAATAAGGAGTCACAAAAATCCCGTACATATTATGAATTATTTGTTAATATATTATAATGTCCCTGTTATTGCTTGCGCAAACCCTCAAGTTAATTCCATACTTTCAATGAAATTTAACACCCTTGGCAGCTGTAAAAGAGATTGATTTCCCCTGTTTGAATTCCAGGAACTACGCATTACCGAAGACAGTTAATTAGTTCTGATTGAAGGATGATGTGAGAATTACAAACAGGATTTGTGAAAGGCTATTAAGTCCTTTATGACAAATATAATTCCTCAAATTAAATTGGAATCATTTAGTGAGTGGGTCAGGTGCATTCAAAGAGTTTATTGCCTCCTCACTCTTTCTGATTCGAATCGGTGGAGTGGCCAGAAATATGTGTCGAAGAGTGATCATAAAAGCTGGATCTGGAGGTTACTAGAGGCCAGATGTTGGGAGAAAGCTTGTATGTAAATACTAGGTCCTTGGAGGGCTGAGGGAGAACTTCGATCTATTTGTGGTGTTCCTGATACTTCTCTCAAAAAGGTCCTGTAGCGGACACGTCTCAACAACAGAAAGAGAAGAGTGAACAGTCTTAGCTTGAGATCACAGAGACTGATGTCAGACGTTGAGTTTGAATACCCGGATGCTCAAGTGCTCTCCGGAGTGGATCATCAGCATTACAGAGTGACTTCCTGAAACTGTTTCCTGAGTGCAGAATTTAGGAGTCTGGTTCCCAATACCAGCAAGGAGTTTCCCCCGACCAAATGTGCAGCGAACATTCCAGAAAGTGAGGAATTCATCAGTTTTCCTAGAACCTGCAATTCATGACAGTTCTGGTAAATTATCCTGTAAATTTGTAAATAAATATTTTAGTCAAGAAATGAATTACGTGAGCCTGATTCCTTAGCGGCCCTTGCTTACCTATAGTTTAGCCTACTCAGACTGGTTATATACAATATATATATAACAAAATTTATTATATTGTATTAAATTAGAAATCTGTTGTTTTTCATTTTCATATGGTTTCAAATTGGTATTTTTAAAATAGTTTTTCATTATAAGGTTCATATTTCATTTTCATTAGTTTAATGCAGTTCGCAGTTAATTCCCTGTCAAGTCCGTTTCTATTAGAAGGTTTTACAAAGTTCACTGGAGAAAAAATTTTTCACACAAATATATGAATCCAAACACTGTTTAAAGACCATTAACTAGTTTTTTCATTCATATAAAATTATTTGGTAAAAAATTCAACATGTTTAATATAATATTTTCAATTTTTACTGTGGTGTCAATATTTTATGCATCACTTTCACACAATTTTTCTTCTTCTTCAGAAATCAGCTCTTCAAATTTTATTTTCCACACTATGCTGCTTCAAAATCCAGCTAATTCCTTTTTCTAAATTATGGATACCTAGCCACATAAATTCAATTTACTCCTTTGTTTCAAATTCTGTTTTGTATGGATATAAAATAAAGTGAATTGTATTTTCCTAACTTTTTTAAATTGATTGAATCTCACCTCAGAAAAAAGGTTTTATTTTTTGCATAATCATTAAATATATTTTAATTACATTTTCTTGAATGTCAACCAAGTTGCAAAAATTATTGTGCTTTGAAAATTTTTTTGTGATAAAGGAAAACATTTTATTATTTTCATTTCCAAATCCTTAATAAAGATATCAAGTTTTGTCATAAATATTTTAATATTTTCAAACATAGTTAAAACAGTTAGTCTTTGCACTTGAAGTTTTATTCAGTTCATTAAATGCTGAGTGATGTCGCATAAGAACATTACATCATTTAACCCATGTATACTGGATAATTTATCAAAACTATTGTCTTTTTCAATTAAAAAGCTGCTTTTATTCTAATAACATTAAAAAGTATTAAGGACTAGATCGAAACTAAGCCATTGCACATTGTTGCATGTCAAAATCCCTGAATGTTGGCATTCAATTTCCTCTAAGAATTGTGTAAATTGACATTTATTAAGAGCTCTTGTGTTTATAAATTTAATTATTTTTATTGCATCTGACATTACACTGGAAAATATTTTAAACAATGTTTCACACATAAAAAATTGTTGGTTTGTTATACAATGAAAATCAATCAGATTATGTGATATATTTTGCTTAAGATACTGAATAAGTCCAATATTTTTTCCTTCCCTACTACTGTTTTAGAAAATATTCCCAAAAATCGATCTAGTAATTGTATTTTAATGTATTTAATAATTTTTGAGCTAAAAATATATATTTTAAGCATTTTATTTTTATAAAAGGTCATCGGAGATCCGGATCATGTGATTCACCGCATTTGAAAGCTCCAGATGTTCTGAGTAGTTTCCCTAAGAATGTTGAATTTTCAAAGTTACCCAATTGCAGTGAAATTAATCTAGAAACAAATTGTGAGTGCGATATTCTTATTTATTTTCACGTTTAAGAGTTTTTTTTTTTTCATTAAAGTGAAAAATTATATTAAAAATATGGATCGTTTTTAGTTACAGGTGATGTATTAAATAATGTGCCGCATTCAAGAAACTATTACTGCTTATTAGAAAAAGAACTACAAGTATGTATAATATAATGCTTTAAATAAATATGTATATTGTACTGCAAGCTCTTACTATTTAAATAAACAAATGTTGGTTAATTCAAAAAAAATCATGTAAATATTTAATTTTGTAAAGAATAAATATTCAACCTAAACTAATGTATGAAAATTTTTTTCTTAGTAGACATTTTTAATTATTTTATAATTAAATACATGAAAATGTTTATTTTTATAGAGAGAAATTTTATGAGAAATTTAAATGATGAAAATAAATAATCAAATGTAAAATTGTTGCTGAATTTTTACTTTTTTATTGTTTACTGTGAAAACTTTATGCCCAATAAATATTAAAAACCCTTCATCTTTTTATTAACTTTTATTTTGATAATATGTTTTAATTTACTGAGTTCATGTATTGTATATATAGATTAATGAATAAGTATTTTATTTA